>JBAMBS010001405.1:0-379751 GCA_037044455.1 Zygothrica quintamaculata
TGAGTAGGGAACTTGTAATTGAATATATCTTTGAGGTGTATTGGCTTATGGTTAAGCTGAGAGTTTACTGCGCCCCGTTGTTAATGGCCAGATGTTGTTAACGGATTGTCTAAATGTGTTCAAGTATTGTTTTATGCTTGGTCTTTACTTGGTCTCGTTATGGCTGGTCGGTTATTGCAATGCATTTGCTGGTCTGGTTTGCCCTGGCTTAAATAGACACAAAAAAGGTCAGCTCTGGATCCGGCATAAATTTTTGAGTTACATAGGGTGGACAAAAGCTGAATGCTATGCAAATTGGATGGATTGTTAGATAAGTTTAAGTTGCATTTTATATAAAAAGTTTAAAAGGCGCTGCCAAAAAAATTAATTGGCACTTGCGGGCAGGTGTAAAACTCGAAGCTGCGTGAATATAAATATATATATATATATGTATATGTATATAAAAATAAATGAAAAATATATGTACGTCGTTTTGTATGGCTTTTAGCCAGAAGGACGTTGGGTGTATGCGTGAACGCCTTTCACAAAATCTGTCGCCCCAAAGGCGAGCAACAATTAATTGACTTATGAGTACGCAGAGTTGGTCCACAAGCCAACTCTTGACTACAAGCAATCAAGCCAAAGCCATTCGCAACTGTGGGGCGTGGCCAATTGACCAATTGGTAAACAACTAGCCAATCAATGCGTGGGCGCCTGCGTTCTAATTGCCTTGACATAAGCGGGCCAAATAAACAATTTACAGTTCATTTAATTACCAACATTGCATGATCATAAAAATAGCTGAAAAAAAACTAAGTAACATTAAGAAATGGAGCATTTTCATGGGCAGCCTTGGAGCAGCAAATTTTAATTAATGTCCCTCTGTTAAGTACCTAAACAAATGCCGTTGTTTAGTAATATAAAAATTTTAATACAGCAATTAGCGCTTAAAGAGCTGCCAAATAAGCTGCAAAATAAAACATTAAAAGGCATTTCATTTCAGTCATAATGGTAATAGATATCACTTCAGTTACCAGAGTGCCCCCTCTTATATTACAGGTGGTGTTCACTTATTGTGAAAAGAAAGCATCAGTTGTATAGGAAATGGAAAGTGAAAGGATTTAAGTGTGTTTGTTTTTGGATTGAGCACAAGTGACTACTAAGAGGGCTATGCCCTTTGGCAACTCTTTCATCAAAAGCCTCAAAGCAATAGATCAAAAAAATGAAAACGACACAAAAATTGACAGAGCAACAAAAGTGAAACACTTTCACTATAGCTACTGCTACAATCAATACTTTATTATATTTTTATTATTATTATTAATACAATGGACCGACAATGTGTGTATGCGTGTGTGTTTGTGTGTGCTTTTTTTTTTATATCTGTTCAGTTGACAAAAGTTAACAAGCCATTAACATAAACAATATTAACGCGTGCCGCAAGTCATAAATTTGACTTAATAAAAGCAAGGTTGCCAGCTGTCAGCCAGCCAGACGGCAGCCAGCAAAATGTGTGGCCAAAACAATGGATGGCCAAGACAATGCAATTCAAATTGTGTACATTGGTAGCTATGCGACAGCTACTGCGGTTGCTGTTGCTGTTATTGCCGTTTGTTGCTTTTGGCCACAAAATGCAAACATTTATCTATTGGCCAAAGGCGTGTAGCAAATATCGCCTGCAAAAAGAGATCATATAATAAACTAGGATAATTCGTATAATAAATATAAAATACAATTTCTTACAATATATATACATATCTATCTAAAGACTTTACTTAACTGTTAGTTTTTAAATCAGTTATGATACTTTCTAAGCTTTTCTTTCTATTTACTTAACAGAATACTTCTGCTGTGCTCACTGGGAGCTGTACAGGCACAGTACCATCACTTTGGACAACAACTGCATTCATCACCTGGCTCGGACTGTGCCTTAGTGTTGGCTGGTCCAGGTCGTTCCTCGCTATATGACTACAATGTGAATCTATTTCGCGGCACACTGTGAGTACAAATAGAAACGGTGCCTGTGGCACAGTCAAAAAGTGAATAGGTAACATTCTGGGTTACGTTTGTGCTTAAATATTTGAGCATTGACACTAAAATGGCAAAATGCTAAGCTGACAGTCATAAATCTTAAGTGTTGTCGTAGTAGTGGTAGTCGATACATAGAAGTTGCTGTAGCAGTGCATGTTGTTGCAGTGAGAACATGCACCACCTGTCGATACTGTACACCTACGACAATGCAGCAACAGGCGGCAAGCTAATCATTACGAGCAGCGGCTACAACATAGCTGCGTGTTGAAACTGTTTGTCTTGCCAACTGGGCAACGGGGGCAAAGTTGCACGCCTGGGAGCGATTCTTCAAGTTGCAGTACGTCTGACATATTCGCATGTCTGGACTGACTGTGGCATGGGGTTTGTGCACCCAACGCAGCAGGCAACCATAGTTACGATGGCAGTTGAGTGATTGTATCTGTTGCTGCAGGACAGGAGCACTTAAGTGCGTTCAATGTGAACAACTACATTAGGAAACTCTAGATGGTCTAAGGCGCGTTTAAAAGGCAATTACTTGCATTGTGAGAGGTAGAAATAAGATTTAATAGCAGCTAAAGATATATAATTTATAATTTATGGTGTTGCAAAGATCAGTCAGTTCATATAAGATGCAATCATAAATCCACTTATGCACGCGGCTTCTTGCCTAATATGATCCTCCAGCAATCCCTAGAAGGTTTCTTGCATGCTCCCTTATAGGTTTGTGTCCATACTGAAAGGGGATATTAAAACTTAGTATAAATTTACCTACTTTTAATTTATTATACATACATTGATTCCTGGTGCAGATCTGATTCCTCAAAACGCAGGAATTGGCGAAGGTGCAACAGCTGATCTTCTTGCCAACCTTGATTGTGGCACAAACTGGTTTGTAGATCCTAGTGCATACCTGTGGGCACTTTGGAGGGGTGGCACCAGCCAGAGCACAGAAGCATACAGCTAGCAAAAGGACGATTGTTACTGAGTTCATGTTGATGACAATCTTGGGAAAACTTGATTGATATCTGCTTAATGTAAACTAGACCTTATATAGTCCCGTTATTGTATCAGAGTTAAGGAAATGCCAAAAAATTAATCTGTTTATATGTAAATCCATTGAAATGAAACCAGCTGTTTCTTTTAGTAGAACAAGTGAGACTTGAACTGATTTTGCCTTTGTTTATTTTTTAATAAAAGGTTAAAATAAAGTTCTAGACAATAATAAAAATTGTATTAATTATCGACTCTGAACTAAAACTACACTTGTTGGCTTTTGATCTTAGCAACTTGTTTGCACCAATCAACATCAAAGACTAATTCGACCTCGAAGATGAGACTTGGAGACGACGTCATGTGATGCGAGTACATCTTGTTGAAGGCAGTAGACAGAATAGACTTGAACAACGATTTATTAGTAAAAAGTTGCATGGCAACCGCATGGTAGTTGACCGCAAAATCAGCAGCAAATGTATAGAAACAAATAACAGAAACCAAACAATAACAGCATGAGTTATAAATGGCATTGCAACACTTAAAACTGCTTACTTGAGGCACCTGTGGCAAGAACTTCAATCTTTCGGCTGACGTCTACAATTGATGGTAATCCAAAGTTTTGAAATGATTTTGTATTATGACTTTGAAATAAAAAAAACAATGGTTGAACTTCGACTATGCCCCGGTACAGTTACATATCTGCAATTGACAGTTGCACTTCCAAATGTTGCACGATCGAAATAAAAGAAATACAAATTTTTATGGGGTCAACGCTGAGTTGAGCTAATTTGGGGTTACCAGACGATAAAACGTGACTCAACAACTATTTGGCTTTGGCCTGGCTATTGAACTTTGCTGCAGCCGGCTAAAAAATGCAGTCCATAATAATCACAATCACAGCAACAGTCACAGCCACAATCATAGCCACACAGCAACCTACTTAAATGATAAATTCAGGTTTACAAACACGAGTCACTTTCATTGCTTGCTGCTGTTGCTCTGATAGCTTTATATGGTCACATTTTTCCATTTTTTTTGTTGTACTTTATAAATATAAAGAGACTGCGTAAGTGAGGTAGTGCCGGCGATCGTCTCGGTTATGCCACAAGGCTTAAACATACAAAAAACTCACGCGAGCATAGATAACAAAAATTTTGGATAGAGTGTCCGTAGATTTACGACACGCTTTTGCAATTACTCACAATATTACGCATACGCCTCATTGGCCCATGCAGTCAAGTCCATGCAACACAGTTTCACTTTTTTCAATATTTAACAGGAAGCATTTCAATCGCCTCTATTCGAGCACCTGCAAAAACCGAATTGATTTCATACTCAAACACTAACAGTAAATGCATATAGTGCGTCTGCTATATACATTTACAAGTACAGGCACAGCAGCAAACCCAATCAGGATAACAAGTCCCAAATCGAAAACCAAGTCTCTTCCAGTGCGTGCCACATGCAAGCAACTTTCTAGTTGGCCCAAAACTTCGCGAATGCGCACATTGAACTTTCAAATTGCAATAAATTTCAAAGAAATAAAAACTTAGCTTACCAACATACAACCAGTTAAGTGTCAAAGGCTCTTTGCATCTGCTCAATCTTGATGCAAATTTTATGAGTAACTATTGTTTTTAACACCCTCTGAAAATTAGCTGAATGTTCCAACTACCCAAATAATTTATAAGACAGTTTATTTTTGTTTTTTTAATATATATTTTTATTAAGGTTGGCTTTTATGCTTTGAATATATTGCAAAGATCATTTGGTTAAAATAGTAGAATATTGTGACGTTTATGCTCTCTTGCCTCTCAATACCCTCCAGCAATCCCTGGAAGGTTTCTTACACTCTCCCTTAGTAGACGCAGACCAGGCTGTAGAAGGGTGAAACAAAAAATTAATACAAATTTGGCTTATATATATCCCAATTTCAATACATACCTTGATTCCTTATGCAAATTTGATTCCTCAAAGTGCAAGGATTGGCAAAAGTGCAGGAATAGGTTTTCTTTCCTTTCTTTAGGGTGGAGCAAACTGGACGCCAAAGCTTTTTGCAAGGTGACGGGCATCTTGGAGGCTTAGGACGACGGGTGGTAGTGGCGGTGGCATCAGCCAGTGCAAAGATGCATACAGCAGCTACTAGAAGGATAGTTAGGTACTTCATGGTTCCAGAAAACTTGAATGTATATTTTCAGTTCTATACCAGGCCTTATATAGTTCTTATACTTAGCCAGATTTAAATACACTTTATTTAATAATTTAAACAAAACAAAAAGCATTCAATTAACTCCAATATCTTTTGAATTGAGACAATAGTTCTTATCTAGAACAAGTGAGGCTTGTGCTCAATTTGGTTTTTGTTGATTTGTTGTTTTCGACAGCTTAAAATGTAATAATTATTGTAATTAACAGCTGTTGGCTTCTGTGCTTAACTTATTGTTTAACATATAAAAAAGTAGCTTAAGTGTACTAAATTCCAGTTGAGATATTCGAAAACAATAAGCAAGTCACTTTAAAGAAATAAATTTAAGTAAGCTATATTGTTGTCTTTTTTAATCAATGATCTTTTTTGCGGTCAAAAGTCGCCAGCAATGCATTGATGGTTTCTTGCATGCTCCTTGATAGGTTTGTGTCCAAGCTAAATATGAATATTAACTGTAGCAAACAGTTTGAAATTTATTTTAAATATACATACCTTGATTTCTATCACAAATCTGTTTCCTTAGATTGCAGGGGTTAAGAAAGGTGCAACTGCTAATCTTCTTGCCATGTCTTAAGGTGGCACAAACTGGTCTGTACATGCTTTTACAAGTCAGTGGGCATCGGGGACGCTTGGGAGTGGTGGCATCAGACAGATCACAGAAACATATAGCAATTAAAAAAATGATTGTTACTGACTTCATGTTGCTAAGAGTCTTCAAATGATCTTATATAGTAGCAATAGCTCTATGAATTATATAGTATTATGCATTAAAACAGTTTCAACAGTTTTGTATAGAGTACGTGAGACTTGAATAGATTTTATTTTATTGATTGGTAGCTAATAAAAGGAAATATTAAAACTTTTAACAATAAAATTTGCCTTAGTTGAAGCTGGCTCATTTTCTGATAGAATCCACCTACTTCAAATACATACACGCGAACATACACACATACAGATATATACACAGTTAGCAACAAAGCAATGTTATTCACATTTCCACGCCTCTGGAGCAGAACATATACTGTGTAGTCTAGACCTTTTTGATATAAACAGTTGGTTAATATTAAACCTACTTTTAAAAATTTTCATTTATTAACTGTTTCATTCAGTTTGTGGCAAAATATAGGAATATTTTTTTATATATTTAAGAATTCAAAATATATTTATGTATAAAATGTTTCTACATTTTGCATTATATAAAATTGATTCCTTTTCCTATGATTCCCAGAAAGACAAAATATGTATCTGTATGAGATAACTTTTATATAATAAATATACTAAATAAAATACATATACTACATATGTACTTATATTTTATATGACATATATGACTTCAAATGAAGATGCTAAATAAATTCTCCTTTTTCTTCCCTTTAAATGTTAAGGGCAAGCCGATCAGTTGAATACCAAAGTAATTAATAACAAAAAAGTTAGTTATATTGAATTTATTTTATTTGAAGAAATATCTTTATAAAATTTTATATGATTGTAAAGATGAGGATGTTAAAATTAGATAGTCCTGCCATATCATCAAGATTTATCTTCTTAGGCAAGGAGTTTCTAGCCTTTCAATAGTCTGGCGCAACGCCTTGAGGGCTTCTTGCAGGCTCCTGGGTAAGATTGTCTCCACACTAAATAAGAATAATAAAAGTTAGTAGAAATTAAGCAATATATAACTTATTACACATACATTGATTCCTGGTGCAAATCTGATTCCTCAAGGCGCAGGTATTGGAAAAGGTGCAACAGATGACCTTCTTACCAACTCTGAGTGTAGCACAAACCGGTTTGTTGATTTTAGGGCAAACTTGTGGGCATCTTGGGCGCTTAGGAGTGGTGGCATCAGCCAGAGCACAGAAGCATACAGCAAGTAAAAGGACGATTGTTACTGAGTTCATGTTGCCAAAAGTCTGAAGAAAACTTTATTGATAACTTACTAGAACTCGACTGGCCCTTATATAGTTCTGATAGTCAAAGAGAACTAAAGCACCCAAAACCATTATATTCATAAAAATATTCTTTGAAATAAAACAGCAGTTTTTAGTGAAACAATTAAAATTGTTACTTATTTTGCTTTTGTTCAATATTATTGATAACTTCAATCAGTTTACTGGACAATAAAAATTGCTTTGAATATAAATTTCACGTTTATTGTTTGCTGAACTCAACATACTTGTTCCCACAATAAGCATATTCTGCAAAAACAATACAAGTACAGACATATACACACACACACACAATGCTTCTGGTACACATTTACAGAGTAACAAACCCAATCAGGATAACAAATCCGAAATCGTTAGCCAAGTCTCTTCCAGTGCGTGCCACATGCATGCAACTTTCTAGTTGGCCCAAAACTCGGCGAATGCGCACATTGAACTTTCAAATTGCAATAAATTGTAGGAAAAAACATTTAAGTTAGCAACATACCAGTTAGTGACAAAAGTTATTTTGCATTTGACAAATTTTGATGAAATTTAAATCGATTAAAACCGAATACTTTAATACCCTTATATTTCCGTGCTGTACTGAAAGAATGTTTAATGAAATTCTATCCAAGTAAAAAGACACATTTATATATGATAAATGCATTAGATATCATTAGATATCAGATGATATCATTAGATATCAGATGATATCATGAGATATCATTAGATGATAGGTATATAATATGCATCAATATACATAGACAACTCGCTTTAAGGTCAACTTAACGTTTTATTTCCCTAACCCGCAACAAGCAGCCATTCGCAAAGTTTCCTTTTTCATGAGCTCTTTGGTAGTAGAGTAGGCCTAGTGTGTTGCATTGGTTATGGTAATGTCATGTGAGTCCCAGTTTGTTGCATGATACAGTTGTTGCATACAAAAAATATGGATGCAAGTTCGCGAAGAATGTCGTCTATTGCTTAAATGGTTTTACATTGCGTGTCTCGACAATGTCTTGGGTGTTTTGGGTGCTCGTATGTAACATTGTTGTTGTTGTAGTTTGTTGTAAATGTGTTTGTTGTTTTTGTAATTATTTAATACTTACGCATTGTTAACATGTATCGTTGTCACCTGACACGCGTTTTACATGTCGCAGCCATTTGAGGAAGTCGCTTTACCCCCATTTTAGGGGGCTTTTTGAGCTCTATCGAGACGAGAAATTTGCGTGTTTTGGCATTTAATTAACAAACCGGCTACAAACTCAAATGCAATGTTAAATTTAAGTTGTAACTGTAACAGTTTTTAGTTTAGTTAACTTTAGTTTACTTTATTTATTTGGCTTTTAAATAAATGTATATATATATATATATATATACACGTATATCTTGCATATATATAAAGCAGTTTTTGTTTCCTGTTGGAAAAACCGTTTGAAAATTTCTATCGCTTAGTCATATTCGGCGCCAATCGTAAGACTTACAGCGCCGGGTTGCACAAATGTTTGATGATACCAACGATTTGTATCCAGAACAACTGCAACATAAAATTGTTTAAATAGCTTAGAGTGTAAGACAACTTGTAGCACTTACTGATATCTCCCTGTTGCACAATCACATCAAAGCGACGGCATTGAAAGTAACATTCAGGCGGTGGCACCAATAGCCAACGTTTGCTGCCTGCCAGTTGTGCTTGCCACGAAGGTAAACGCACATTATCAATCTGACAGAAATTGTACCATGAAGTTTACTCAAATTATTTTCAATTGCTGCAACTTACATGCATTTGTGCACCTAATCCTGCTGTGCCTATAAAGAACCAATCCACAGCATTGTTCTCCGACTTCTCGGGCAGAAAGTAGGGCCTGCCATAATGCCTACGGAACTCTTCAGCTGTCTCTGCATGACAATTGCTCCAACCAAAGTACCAAGGTGCCTCCCCAGGCTGCAAATCGACGCGTTCCTGTGGCATATTCAATGCCTCATAAATATCCGAAAATCCAGTCTTATATGGCAAGAACTGACAATCCTTTATACGTTGTTTACGTTTAGCCTTACCATAGACATTCCGAAAGTACCAGTAATCGAAGAGCTATGGGAAACACACACACACACACACAGTACTAATAAGCTAGGTAAAGCAATGCTTAAGTATGTGTTAGTACCCACCTTTGTGGCTGTCCAGTTCTGCATGGCATCACTGACAATGACAGGTGCACCATTGTACGCATATTCTGCCTCAAATGTTGTGGAGCTCAGTTGACTGAGGCGTGGTACTGATTCAATATTTGCACAGAAATCACAACGTTCTGGTGGACGCAATGCATAGCGTAGGGGACGTGGTAAGGATAATGCACAGCGCTATATATATAGACAGAGAGGGAGAGAGGAGGAGCGAAGTTTATTATACTGGAGTGCACAGTGCATACTAATTAGTAGCTGTTATTGTTGATGTGACTGCTGTGGCATATGCTGCATACTCACCTGCCCCTGCAGCTCATTGTGATAATAATTCAACGACAATAGCATAACACTACAGAACAACAATATTTTGGTGCATTTAATCAGATACGGTATAAGGTGGGATGCCTTCCAGTAGTTGCTATGTAGCAACAACAGTTGCTGCATTGTGCCACACACAGGCACTTTTGCTGGTTTATGGGTCCACAATATTTGCTTGAGTCTGCTGCGTGCCTGCTCCATGTTGCCACGACCGAGTCACGTATTCGACTGTGCCCAGAGCTATGTATACGACATATCCGTTTCCTGACCCCTGCTGCTGCTGTTGCTTTCCACTGCCTGCTGGCATTTTATGCACTCGCTTGTCAATAATTTGATTATCTGACTGTACGCAGCTTGTGCGGGCGTATAAATGGGTGTGTGTGTGTGTGTGTAGGTTGGTGTGTATTGTGGTATGCGTGGCTAGCATGTGATAGCGACAAATTGCTTGCTATTGTCAATAACATTCAATATCCTCCGTCTTCATCTTCTTCTTCTTCTTTTTCTTATTGCCTTGCAGGAATCCGTACAGCACCGGAACGGGCACTTGCATTACATACGATGCCATCAATGCTGCCTATGTGGATGCACGCAAGCGTATACGTAAGTATATAGTATATATATCATTATATGTAAATAAATATATATATACTTATGACATTAAACAATGGTCAGATAAGTATTTAATTTATTTATATGTTTATTTTTGTTGTCGCCCTCCCGCACAGATGTGGCCCAACCCAAATCAGACTGGAAGCCGGAGGAGCTGGCAACTGTGGGCGAACTGCTGCTGGATATATCCATACAATTGGCACGAACGTAAGTAAATGTAACGGTAATCAACGTTAAACGCATTTGAAAGTTGTCCGCTGACACGCCCACCGTCTAACCCAATAATATGATTGCCAAATAACGCATGACATGGCACTTAAATCGTGCTTATGCCTTGGGTCTATCAGACCGCCTGCAGTCATAAATATGTATGAGATCTTGAGGCTGGAGTTGGAACTGAACTGAACTAGAGGTGGATTGTGGCTGCCTTCAAGGTTCTATGCACAGCAAAAGGCATCTGCGGTTCGATATGAATTTGAAAGTTTACCACATGCAAATGCTAATTGCAATGCCACAATTTGCTGTCGTACATTTTGACTGATAGCCAAAACTTGCCAACACTTGTGGCAGCCACATGAAGAGCTTCTTGATTGCCACAACTGTCGCAAGTGCTACGTCCAAAATATTTGTTGTTATTATTGCTGTTGCTGTTGTTGTTGTTGTTGGTATTGTGCTCGCAGCCGTTGCATATGAAGAAACGTGAATTATGCAACAATTCGGGATGCCAGACTCCAAGTGAGAGTGACTAGTTACCACCCTCCTTCATACCGCCTCACCACAAGAAGACGAAGCCAAGCGAGGATGCAACATAGTATTTCCAGTTTTATATGGTTAGCCAATTGGTGTTTGTGGGTAAGCGGGTTGCCAAGTCACTTGGTCACAAATGTACAAAAAGATCCACTCACATTTGCAGCTGGCTTTCTCTCTCCTCTCGTCCAAAGATCAATATAAGCAATATGAGCTTGGTTAGAGGATCATTTGTAGCACAGCTGCAGTTGTATAATCCTATGATCGGTCTCTTTTGAACAATTAACATATATTCGATAGGTTTTGATGTTATATAAGCTATACAATTCTTATCTGCATCGAAAGTAAATTTATTGCATTTTTCCTTTCCTATTTCAATTCAATTTCCAACAATTCTTCACTACAATTTTCCTTTCAACTGCAATTTCTTTTATACATTTCCTGAGTACGTCTAATTTATGCACCTTTTGACCATTTCACTGCCAGCTAAATTGGCTGTGAAGTTTAAGTTTCACTTTACAGCTCTCAGCTAACAGTTCACAGCTTTGGCTTCAATCATTTTGCACTATCTTCAAAAAAGCCAAACAATAGCTTTGCCCTCGATTGCTCTAACTGTAATAGTTTTTCTCGCTTTCCCATGCACTTGAGGAAGTAACGAACCCCCATAAGATTTATTAGACTTTGTTATAAGACGGTCTATTTTCTTGTTAGCCAACAACAGTCAAAATAAAACAGCAAGTGGCTTACATGAAAACTGTGTGTGTGTGTGTGTGTATGTTGTATGTGTTACCAAACTGAAATATCACCAGTCAACAGTCAACAGTCAACATCGACATCAATGTCTGCTGTGTCACTCTAAGCCGGGCCAAAAGCGCGTTAATTGCATGCCGTTTACACACAGAGCTAATTCGATAATTTTGCAATTTATCAAATTCAAAAAAACATATATATATGTATAAACTGATTTATATATATATAAATGGAGAACGAAACGGTTCAAATAATTGTGGCTAACTTGACAGGAGAATGCCATATTGAGCGATATCCGTGGACGTTTTAAATGCGTTTGCAATTAGTCCATATTATGCCATATTTGGTTAGAAACTGAATTATAAACTTAATCTTGCAGCTATGGCTTATCCTATGAGGAAATCGAGAAGGGTCTGCCTACCATTGATACGTCCAAGACGTTAATTCGTGAGGTCTGCCCGCCGTTCTTTGCTGGCGTTGAATGTCGTCCAGGGAAATATCGTCGCTTTGATGGTCTTTGTAATAACATTGAGCATCCCACCTGGGGTGCAGCCAATTCACCATTCCAACGTTTGATTGGTCCACTTTATGCTGATGGTATCAATGCACCACGCATTTCGGTAACCGGTCGCGATCTGCCCTATTCGCGTGTGGTCTCGCGCACAATGCATCCGGATGATGGATATCATGATCATGCTGGCACTGTTATGGTCATTGCCTGGGGTCAGTTTATGGATCACGATTTTACACTAACTGGTACACCATTAGGTAAGTCAAGTAACAATGAAAATGAAGCAACAACTTAAAGTGCAAATCACTCCAATTACAGATCCAATCAATCGCAACGATCCCGAGGAGTGCTGCAAGCGTCCACTACACCTGAAGCATCCATATTGCAATGAGATACGCATACCAGATGATGATTATTTCTATCGCCTGTTTAATGTCAAGTGTATTGATTTCGTACGAGGTTTCCCATCACCCAGACCAGGTTGTCGCTTGGGTAAGCATTGCGCATTATTAACAGTGGTATCTGATCCTAACCTAATCATCCTCCACCTTAGGTTCACGGCAGCAGTTTAATACTTTAACTGGGGTCATTGATGCGAATACTGTCTATGGTGTTAAGGAAGCATTTGCACGCAAGCTACGCACTGGCTATGGTGGTCTGATGCGTATGAATCCAGTTTTCCAGGAATATGGCTTGAAGGATTTACTACCCCTTAAACTGGATATACCCGATGAGGGCTGCACGAGACCCAACAAGAGCATGTACTGCTTTGAGGGTGGTGAGATTCGTGTTAATGAGCAACTGGTGTTGACCTGCATGCACACACTTATGGCTAGGGAGCACAATCGCTTGGCCACGGGTCTAGCTCATGTGAACTCACATTGGGATGATGAGACGCTGTTTCAGGAAGCGCGTCGCATTAATATTGCCATAGTACAACATGTTACCTTCAATGAATTTTTGCCCATTCTACTGGGTAAAGAGGTAATGGAAAAGTTTGGTTTGGTGCTGCAGAAGGATGGCTACTGGGATGGCTATGATACCACTGTAAATCCTGGTATAATTGATTCATTTGCTGGCGCTGCCTTCCGCTTTGGTCATTCATTATTACCCACCGCTGTCGAACGATGGTCCAAGGCACACAAGTTCATTGCCTCCAAACGTTTGTCGGATCTGATACGTCGCCCCTATGATTTGTATCGCGCTGGCGTCCTTGATGAATACTTTATGGGTCTGATGAATCAGGTGGCGCAAGCCATGGATGACTCAATTACACAGGAGGTCACCAATCATCTGTTTAAGAAGGAGGGTGCACGCTTTGGCATGGATTTGGTATCGTTTAATATGCAACGTGGACGTGAATTTGGCATACCTGGTTACATGGAGTTCCGCAAGTTCTGTGGACTACCCACCTCCAACACCTGGGATGAGATGTATGGCTCTATGCCAAATGAGACTGTCTTACGTTATGGCAGCATATTTGAGTAAGTTAAGATAGCAGCTCATCCCTATAAATTAATATTCATGCTCTGATCTCTAGACATCCTTCCGACATTGACTTATGGTCTGGCGGTGTCTCTGAGAAGTCACTGCCCGGCTCTATGTTGGGTCCTACTTTTGCCTGTGTCATTGCCACACAGATGAGCTATATACGTCGTGGTGATCGCTTCTGGTATGAGTTGCCACATCAACCCTCATCCTTTACACCCGAACAGCTGCAAGAAATACGCAAGGCGAAACTTTCACGCTTAATTTGCGACAATACCGATTTGATTGATACCGTGCAGATATATCCTATGGTATTGCCCGATCACGAAATGTAAGTCTTTATATATATTTTTAGCTTAAGTTATGTTTATATTAAGGTGATCTATTCGCTTTCTTTAGCAATCCTCGTGTACCTTGCAAGAGTGGCATCATACCCTCTATTGATCTGAGCAAGTGGGCAGATTATGACAGCCATGGATTGGATCCTTCACTCTATGTAAGCCATGGCTTAAATATTATAATATAATATATTTTATTTTATTTTTATTTACGCCATTTCAGAATTACATCAATGAAATACCTGATACGCTGCTCAATTTTAGAAAGTAAAATCTGAATCATTTTCCCCACACAATTCAATTTTGACATTTTTCCAATCTCTGACCCGTAGATTGTCATGAATCTTCCATATATCTTTCTACATACTTTACTCTCTTACTCGCTCTATCTGTCTCTCTCCCATTTATTGCTTAGTCTTTTCAACTAGTCTTTACTCCTACTACAACGCATCTTCCGCTTAAGCCAGTTAGTTGTAGTTTTCACCATTGCCATTTTCTATAGAGTTTTCCAACATTTCCATGCATTATCCATACATTTTTTGTATATATGTATTATTTTTAAAATAGTAAAAATACAGGATAAGTTATATAAAGGTCGCTTAGACCTTAAATAAATTTTAAATATATATATATTTATATATATATATATATATATATATTTTGTTATAAGTTTTGTATATGCAAAAAGTATCGTTTAAATAAAAATAAATATAAATTTATAATGAATATATTCATTTATTAAAATATTATTAATTATTATACATTTTATGCTACTTAGGAACTTTTTTGAGTACGTGCTGTTATGGTCTAAACTAAGTCTAAGGCCTACCGGAAGCCTTTAGATACTTAGTTTTAGCCATTTCATCATATGCTTTTTGCCAGTTTCAGTGTCGTTGTGGTCATCATCATCATCATCATAAGCCAAAATTGTGTTGAGCATCGCATCGCATCAGATCGCATTGACCCAAATATATGTCTGAGTCACAGGCGATAAAAAAACGAATACATATACGCACACACACTATCACACATATACACACATATACAGTCTTAAAAGGCGGATACATAGAGCAGATCCTTAATCGAGCGCATTGAGAAATGGCGCAATGGAACCAATATCCTCACAGTCCGGTATAGCCTTGCCTTTGAATTTGATGCAGGATTCAGCACAGGTTTGTCCTTGGAAGTAATCACCAAACATTTTCTTGCACTGAGCGCAGTTGTTGAGGCATATTTGTATAAAATCAATGCCACCCATTGGATCTGTAGATAATACATAATATTAAAGTTATAGTTAAGGATTGGGTATATAGTTTATAGGAACTTACCAAAACGTTTGCCATAGTGTCCTATAGAAGGGAAAGCTTCTCCAAATTGTAGCAGGCAAACAACGGCTAGGGTAATTCCAAGTAGCAACAAGGTCTTGGTGGAGCACATGTTTTAAATCTGTTTTAAAATTGATATTATATATATAGAAGATATATATGGATATATGTTTCTAGTGTGCGTTGGATATGCGACCGTTATGCGCCAAGTGCGATGTTGGAATATTTATACGAAACGTTTGTCTTTTTATTTTATAAGCGACCCAAACACAGATGCGAACACTTAACAACGTTAAGAAGTCTGAAACAGAGGCAACGGCAACGGCAACAGATAAAACAACAACAACAACATCAACTACAACAATAAGAACAACAACAACAACAGCAAAGCGTTTCGAGCCGGTCTCAGAGAGACTAAGCGTACGTCAGACCTTTGAACAACATATAAAATAAAATATAAAAAATAAATTAAATAAGAAATCAATACAATGCTGTTCGTATGCAAATTTGATATGTTCATTTCATTTTATATATATATATATATATAAATGTATATATATATATTATTTTTGCCCAGTATCAAACGTTTACTATAACGCCATGAATTAAAGTCGCGTGGAGTTTGTATAAATTTTTTTTTTATTTTTTCAAATTCGCATAATAATCTGGTTAACAAATTTTATGACATTTTTATGGGAATTTCGATTAAAAGATAAACAGATAGTTTAAGAGATAGCGCCAAATGAAATAAGTAAGGTGGAATATATAAGTAAGTATTTAGCATAGAAATCACGTTAAAATACCTAACATAACTTCTACGTTCTTAGATTTTGGCTTAAATTCTTTACCACAAAACTAACTAATTCTGTAATTTGCTCACAGCAGAAGAAAGGCTTTATAGAACTTATTTTTTAGCTAATCACATTTATGTTTTAATCTCAATTGATGAAAAAAAATTCCCCAGTTTCAAGAGCAAATGGTACAAAAAAAAAATCAACTAAAAATTTATCGATTCAGCATAAAGAAAGCTATGAGAGTTACTTAAGAAAAGTAACATTGCATGAAAAGTAACAGCAGGAAGTGTCAAGGAAACGGATTTAGGCATATGTAATGGAAAAAAATAAAATAAAAACAAATAATAATTTGTAATTAATGCAAATTGAATGCGGCCACGTTGTTGGTCGAGTTAACGAATTATCATTAATTAATGGCGCTGTAAATGCAGCTGAAATTTATAAATTTATAAAACGTAGAACAAAGTTGGGCGGGCAAGTAATGTGGCGCCGGAGCTAGAGTTAAAGCACTGTGGAGATCCAGTAATAATAATAAGTTACTCCCCCCATTAAAATGCTTGAATTTCTTTTGTCCCCAACCAACCGGACACGCTGCTGGCGAAGTGTCAGCGACAACGACTGGTTTGGCGGCATCAAATTTAGTGGCTACAAGCTGTCTGGTAGCCAGATACGTAGCGGTAGCGTCATATTGTTTTGTTATTATTATTTTTTTTTTTGTTTACTTCAGTTTTGTGTAGTAATTTATACAAAATGTTGATTATATATTAATATTAACAAGTTAGCTATGTTAATCGTGGGAATTTTAAAAGTTATGCTAATTTTATGCAATATAAATTGATTGTTTGACTGTTTGTATATATAAATAAAAAAAATAAGATTTGAACTAATAGCGAACACGCGCCGTACGTATAAGTAACGTGTAAAACGTTGCGTATACGTCATAGCGATTTAGTGGGCGTGACACTTGAATCGAGTGACAGCTACTTTTTGTCTAATTGATTTGATGACGTACACAAACGGTACTCGACACTCACCGGTAGTTGATCTTAAAGAGCTGGAAATAGACGTGGGCTTGTTACCAAATTATCGACGTTAACGACGGGTTTGTTTGCTGAAAACTGGTTATGCTATAACTGCTGTCAAAGTGAAGAGTTCTTGCTGTATTTATATAAGTATAATATGCTAGTATTTGTTGGGGGGCTTGCTGGCTATCTGTAAGCGCAAATTAATCAATTTAACTGACAAACAAACACCTAATTGAATATATATATATGATCGCCAGTAAACTATAACTTACTTCCGCTGGCAGCTACTTTCTTGAGTGGTTTTCACAGCGGTTTCCTCGCACTCGCTGGATGTTACTTATCCAGTTTAATTGCGTTTCTTTCTTAATTAATAAATCAGTACTGTATAGAAGTTGAAATAAAGCAGGAAATTCATTTTGTTTACATTTAAATCTTAGGGTTTCCTTTAATCTGTTTTTGTTTTGCACTAATAAATCTTTGTTAAGAATAATTAAAAAAAAAACGTCGCAATATGTATTAATTTATTAGGTGAATAAAATTATATAAACAATTGTTAAACAATAAAATATTATAAAGTTATCTGAAATCTATTTCATTTCCTTTTATTATAAAGAATTTAATATTCTTCTGAAAAATTGAATTTGTTTACTTCAGTGAAACTGCTTGCACTGTATATATGCACTGCTTGATTGGTAATCTTTTGCTACCGATATGGCAGCACCGTACATTAAACTTCTTTATTACGTTTGCAGCAAATGTTCATAGATGGCGCTAGTTTACATATTTGTTGAGTAAATGAAATTAAAGTTAGATATAAATATATTAATAAAAACTTATTTAAAATTTAATAAATAGAAGTTATAAACAGTAACAATATCATATAATTTATTGTTATTATTGTTATTATTATTTTATATTTTTTTATATAGCAGCACTAAAATGTAAAATTGGAAATTTTGTGTTAATTTCCTTTACAACCTTCGGCATAAACTGTAAATTTTAATTGTTAACTGTTGCTATTAAGTATACAAATTATTTATATTGTTTCATATAAACCTTTGTGTATATACTGAATATTGCCTATTATGTTTTAGAATTTGTTAAATTGTTAACTAAATATTCGCCGATAAAGGCTTGTCGCTTTAAGCATTCTGTTGGTAGTATGAGTAATGATTAGCCTCTAACAGGCAATCAATCGCGCTTCAATATAAATCTCATTATTAAAGTGTAGGGCTAAATTAAGTTTTCCCAGACGAACGTGCGCTGAAAAGTTGCTCGATTTTGGTTGCGTTGTGGCTGATAGCCATTTGTTGTTGAAACTCCGCAAAAGTCAAAAATTTTTCCACCACTGACCGGCATTCGTGAGTTTATGGTTTTTTCTTTTCTTTGGTTTGTGTGAGTGTATATAAATTTGAAAGTGTGTGTATGTGTGTGTATGTATATATATGTTTCTGTGCATGTTGCAACCGCATTGAAAGTATTGCCATAGTACAGACATCAACGCCTGGGAACTGCAAAAAGTTTTATTAGTGGCCGTTGCCCATCTCGAGCCGCAACGGGTAAATCAGCAAAAGATTTTCTTCAATGCACAGAAATTTCAGTGCATTTTTTTGTAAGTTTTATTTAATTTTTTTCTTTTGGTTTTTTGGTTTTTTTCTTTTTTTTTACTTTTGTTTTCTTTTAGCAAGAGTAACTTTTATTTTAAGCCAAGTCGAGGTTTGCCAGCTTTATTTATGAACTTGCTCGCAATCGATGCGTTTATATGCCCCAATACATTGCATTATTCTGCTTTGTGCCACGCTCCACATCGCCATCGACAATGAAGCTCCATATTTCAGTCACGTAAGCATTAAATTTCTAGCCAGACAATACGTTCATTGTGCCAGTGATTTTGGCTTATAGATTGACTACATTGGCATCGTCCAGGACATGATAAAGTCAAAATGAAGCCTATTTGTAGCTATGAAAACTTTATCAAACCGTACTAAACTTTGTTTAAATGCATATAATCTTAGCAGGATAGCAGAACTAAGGATAATAGCTGTTGAAATGAATCAAGTTTATTTAGTTGCTCATCATAATAATAATAGAACAAAGAACACATATTTTTAGCTATAACCAAAAATAAAACTGGCTACAAAAAAAATATATAAAAAAATAATTGGTAACTATAAACCCATTGCATACGCCCAACTGAACAAGGGTTTCCCGAACTACAGTAAACCCCCAACTAACGTATCGTATGCGTAATTAAGCATGGACACTGAGCTGACTGTCAGAGCATGTGAAAAACGTGTTAATCCCCAAAAACTAATTTGACGTAAAAGTGAGGACAGCCAGGAGGTGAAGAGAGCAGGAAGACTTAATTGTTTTGTCAGCTCACTTTACACTGGCATTTTTGTGGAGGGCTTAAAGCCAGGCAAAGTGGCTTGGTCATTAGAGTGTTAACAAATTATGCCAAGTGCTTGAAGACTGTTTAAAATAAAGGTAAGCCATTCGACAATTAGTTGCAACTTAAAAATGCGTCAATCCAGGTTAATACTGCACTTTATACTAGCTTTAAGTTATATAGCCTTAGCTCTGGTTAGTCGGGAAAATAGCTGCCAAAAAAAAAAGAAGGAAAATGGAAATGGAAACGTAAATGTAAATGGTATTGTTGAGTTGGAGATTGGAATTGGGATTGGGAAGTGGGATGATACTTTTGGCAAGGACAGTGGCTACCGCCCGTTGTGCTCAATGTGCTTTAAATGAAATCAGTGAAATGTTGGAAATTAAAAAATAACGAGATAATTAAAAGCTACCCCGCAGCTATTTACTTATATGTGTATGTCCTTTGCGCACGTAGAGCAGCTTAAGTAGCGACATTCTCGGTGCCTGCAGGGAGTGCGGGTCCTTCACTTATATGCTTTTGTCTTCATGACAGCCCATGTGTATGCATGTATATATACATATATACATACATTCCTGCATGTGTGTAACCATGGCAATTGCCTTCACACACACACACACACACATGCACTTATATATAAATAACACATACAAAAACAAATGCAGCTGGTAATCTTGACGTTTAACTCAACTCTTTGTTATTCCTTTTATTTATTTATTTTATTTACAGCACACACACACACACACACGGAACTGCAATCACAGGACCTCCTGCCTGGCAGCCTAATTGCTTTTTCGGTTATCGGCAATGCAAAAACAACTAATTTATTTACAAATACCTAATGCATATTACTTAAGTTAAATAAATAAGATTACAAAACCAAATGAAATCAATTTCTTGCCAGCAATTTTATTACAAATCAAGTTCTCTTAACCAGCTAAAAAGGATAAAATTTTATTTTTGACTGAATTATACTATATATTGTTGTATTGCGTTATCATTTTAATTATAGGTGTCAGTTTTTATTATACTCTATAATCCATGTGACTGCAGAGAATATATACTCTATAGACATTCTGGTTTGAATCCCTCGAGAAAAGTTCTTCTAACTAATTTTCAAATTTTTGGGAGTGTAATGCAACGAGTTATGATTAAAAGTTAGAGTATATTACATTGGAATAGTGTATATCATATTTTAATTATTTTTTAATTTTTGTATTGCTTTATTGAAATCCTTTATATGTCTTCCAATGCAAACAGATTTGGTTTATATGCTATAAATTTAGTTTCTTTTTTATGTTTGACCAAGAAAAAGGGTTTAAATAATTTTATTATGTTCAATAATTTAACATTGATGTACATTTAATTACTTGAATTATATGTTATTCATTTTTCATATTTTGTTTTATTATCCAAGGACTCAATCGATATAATTTCAATACATGATACACGGATTTCACCTTGTGGCATTTTTGTATGTAACCAAAAGGAATTCATTGTAATAAAAACATTTCTATAGTATTCAACGAATATTCAATAAAAATCAGTTAAATATGGCTTATTTTGTTTTCAAATTGAAATATTATCAATCGATTTGAGTTGTTAAAATATAGTTGCAACTGCAGGGCATTGAGAGTTGTTGCAACAACTCTGTGTATGCAGCAATTGAATGAAATATTGCAACAAATTTTTATAGTTATATATTTAAAATGAAATGAAATATTTATTATGCCAGCTTACCTTTTAAATAGTGTAATTACTTATGTATACTTATATATAATTAAAGGTCATATTAGTTTACTGCAACAACAATGATTTTTATATAAAATTCAAATATATCTGCTTTTCATCTCTTAATGCACTCAACGGGAATGTCACTCAATTACGCGTTGCCATTTAATTGACCACTAAAATTGACCGAGGTTTTAAATAAAATAAATGATCCCTTATTAGTACACACACACACACACACACACACCCATGCACACAGACACAGGCACATTAATACGCATACCCAGGAATGTAACTAATGAACTTTACAATATTTACGCTATGTAATTAAATAAATTCACATAAGAATTTTATAATTAAGAGTGATTGCATACAAGCTATCCAAGTATACTATTTTGCCTATATATGTACTGAGCTGATATAATAATACCTTTATACACACACATACATACACTACTACTGCTTTTGCCAGCTGCTTGTGCAAAGTATATGAAATTTGAGTTCATTCTTTTCTGTGCCGATAATTAATAATTACTTAAGATTGTTTATTGCAGCTCACATTCCTTTCTCAGCTGTTTGAATGTCTATTGGGAGCTTAGATTAACAATAAGCATATTTAGTGGTAAACACTAAAATTTGAGCAGAATTTAATTAAAATCTGTTAAGTCTGTTTATTGTGCTTGGTTGGTCAATGCACAATGCACATCTTACCACAACAAAGGCAGCAAAATCCTCATTATAGATGATAGTGGCAGGGGGAGTATGTCCAGTTGACGTTTGGATTATATTTGTAATTATTGTCAAGCCGTTGGGGCCATAGCAATCGAAATTCATGAATAGCAACAACATCAAAGACCAAAGAGAAATCACAGCAAACAAATATAAAGAAAAAACCATTGCATACCCAAAGGCGCAGCTGTTGTGGTGTGAAAAGCAAATCCGGCTTAAAGTCGTACTTGGGGGCAGTCTATAAGTTTTATGAGTTTACTTTAAAAGCCCGCAACAAAACTGTTTATTGAATCTGTCCACATTTTAGGCGCTTGATATTTTTCACTGCTATAACCCAAAAAAAAAAATAGCAGAAAAGACAAAAATAGCCTTGAAGTCACTCGAACTTTTGGCAAGTTGCGGCGTGTCGTCCACGTCTTGTGCCCATTGTAAAAGTTTCTACAGGCTGGAGGTTGCTTTTCTTTTTTTTTATTTTTTATTTGAGTTTTCACTTACCTTGTGCTTAAGTGTTCCATCGCCAAAGACCATTTGCCATTTGTTTTGGCACAACGCTAGCAGCTGGTGGACACTGTATTCTGCGGTGGAGAGCAGCAGTTTTTAGTCAGTGTCTTGGATGGGGTGGCGTGGTCTTTAAATGTAAAAAGTTTCTTTGTGCCAAAAAAGGTAACCTAGGCTGGATGATAGGCAGTTGAGCGTGCGGGCTACTTTTATGATTATTGCTTTCTCTTGCAACCATAGTAGATTTCGGTATATATCTCAGTATCTAGATCCTGTATAAAAAGGATCTTAAGTGCGCCCTAATGTTGATTTTAAGCATAGCTGGCTATAAGCTTGTGATTTAAGCCCCTTATGTTGTACTTAATGTTGGCATGCTTCCATCAAACGTTGACACACCCTTAAACACATATACACATACATACAAACACATTCACTTTCGTACATTCACACTCATCCAAAGTGGGTACTGCAACCCTTAGAAGCTGCAGTTGCAGTTGTCTGTATGCTACCAGGATATGCACTTCACTTTGTCTAATTGTAAAATAAATAAATGAAATAAAAACGTGAAGTGGAACTGGTATAATAAATGCAAAGGAAATGAAAGAATTGTGCACAAACTGAAAAAACCACACACAAGATATACCATCCACACACATCCAAACACACCCGAACACTCACAACATACATAATCATACTTTTATATACAAAAAATGTGAATACGCGATTTATGCAGTAGCGTAAATTGAAGTGCAGTCAAAGTAAGAAAGAAACTGTCAAAAATAATAAATCAACGAGTTGGATACATTGCAGAAAGGTGTTGCCTGCCACTTGGCAGTTTTAGTCAAAGACGGCACCTGTCTGGCTGCCTAGAAGCAAAGCATCTAACAAACAGATGATAAGACGATACTGACATTTGGCTGACTAACTGACAGACTGACAAAGCAGAGTAACAGACTAACAAACTGACAAAACGACACAGGCAGACACAGGCAGACACAGGCAGACTGAGAGACAGAAGAGGAGTTGAAGACAGTATGACAACGCCCACTTACTGCTTTAGGGTAATAGCAATAACCAGCACCAAGCATAAGATACTTTGGCAGTGCTTTTGTGCTTTCATATCCTTTTACATCCTTCCCGGTGGCCAGTGTGGCTCACTGTGTGCACATCTCGACGACAACTCGACAAAGTTGTTTAAGTACTTTGCAGAGCCAAAAATGGCTTGCCGCCGCAATTTAGATAAATTTTAATTTTAATAAAGTGTTTGCGCTGCACTTGTGACACACTCCAACAGATACTCATGGAATTATGAATTAATTATACACATTGCTTCTTGGCTATAACTTCAGTTCAGTTCAGCTCAGTTCGGTTCAGTTCAGTTTCCATTTCTACTGTTTGTTTAAATCCTTACACAACTGCGTCTTTATATCCTTATGCTTATTTATCTTTGGCCAAGAACTTGGAACCTGGTAAAGTAGAGTTCAATCTTCGAGTGCTGCCTTAAGGATTGCTTTGCTAAACATTACCTATATAAACCAGTTGGAATTTTCCTGCAAAGCAGATAATACAAGTTATAGTCAAATCATAATATATAGCAAAGTATGTGTGATAATCGATATGAAAAAATATATTCTAAAGTTTGCACTCTAAACTATAATAATGAACTGGCCACATGCACGATAAGCCACAGGGAGTCAGATATGAGCAGAGCTGCACACACACAGACAAACACATAGCACAGACACACAGTTTGCCTCTCAAATTAATATCATCCGATACACACAGTGGGAGTTCATGAAATGATTGCAAAGCACCACATGGTATCCTTTGATTTCAATTTGGCTTTTTTGTTGTTGTTTTTTTTTATCATACATCGTAGAACACATTTAAACGGGGCTTTGAGCCTTAATATAAGCTACTGGCTTAACCGCGCTCTAATAGAGACAAATAACAGAACCTGTTACAGCTAAGTAGACAACAATGCCAAAAAGTTCAAACGCGGCCAAAAAGTTGTTGCCTCACAATTTGAATGAAGCTCACAAATTGAATAAAAGGCCAACGCCACAGCTCAAGCAGAAAAAATGCCGCTTGTGATAAAATCATCAGTTTTCCTGCTCTTTCACTATGCTTCTATATGTATTCTATTTGCGCTTTATTCTTCTTTTTTTTGCGCTTTCTTTAACTTTTATTTTATTTTTTTATTATTTTATTTTTCTTTTTTTTTTCTCTCACATTTTTTTTTTTATTTCTGCTACATTTTGCGCTTTATGGTCCAGTGAGAGTAGATGCTGAGCTGGAGAAAAGGATGAGATGTAGAAAAGAGATTTTGCGGACAAGGCTGAAAAATAAAATAAAATTTTATTGCACGAACGAATTCAATAAAATGCTCATGGGTTTGTCTAGGAAGTTGGCGAATTGGTAAAGAGAATTGGCAAAGAGAATTGAACTTGCTCGCACTTCTTAATTTAATTAGATTTTTATTATAACATAGATAAATGTCGACAAATCAAATCATAATAAATTTAGTTAACTCTATGCAAAACTTTAATTAATTAATTAACCTTAGCAAAGCAATAGCAAAGAGTTGCTAATAGAACGAAATTCATTATTATTGAATGCATTAAGCTAACAGCTTCGTCCTGCATACAGGATATATAGCTAGCTGGCTTTGAGTTTAAAGATTCAATTGAAAATTATGGTGGGAAAATGTAAATGCAATGTTGGAGTATTAACTAAATTTTATGTAAAATTATTACAGCTATTTTCTGTATGGCAGAGCCTAAACTGTACAATAAAGGGCAAAATGGGGCGTGGCCAGTAGGCAAAATACATTATATCAAAATTGAATGCATTGACCAAAACTGCGCAATACACAAAACATAATGCGACCAGATATAGGCAGTCATGTGTGTGTGTGTGTGTATATGTATATGTACTGTATATATATATATGAAATGAATTGAATTTAATTTTATGCATTTGCCATATCAACGCATAAATTATGATAAAAGGCATAAAATATGCATGTGCAGAGGGCCAAAAGCGTACTGTGAGCCAAGTAAATTATGTTGATGGCCAGAGAATGGGCGTGGGCGGCCATTAAGTTCATATAATCCACATTAATATTAGAGAGCATTTGTTTGAGCCCCTAACCAACAACATTCTACTATTCTATTTAGCTTTGTTCAGTTAAGTTCAGTTTAGTTCAGTAAAGTTCAGTTTATGGTAAAAACAATGTTAACGGCCACAGATGTTTTGGCCAAATTAGCTTGCACACACATATTTATTGGACCAAATAACAAAAAAAAAGAGAAAAATAGAAAAAAAGATATGAAAGCTAGAGTTGAAAGTTCATTCAAATGTTTGTATAGCCTCTAAGGGACACCTGTTCGCAGTTGTCATATGTAGCATACCAGTGGACACTGGCTAATCCGACTCAATGCCAATTTGGTGCACATGTTGTCAGCCCTTTTTATGTTTCCCTGCCATATTTCTCTTTTCTCTTACTCTTTTATTTTTGCCTTGTTGTTGCTGTTGTTGTTTTTGTTGTACGTTTTTGTGCCTGGTGAGTGGACAAGGGCCAGAATCAGGTTGCTAAGAGTTACCAGCAGTTCAGGCAAAATGTGAACGTATGAGCAATTAGCAGGCAGCTGTCTCTTTTACTTTCACCTCTCTGTCTTTAACTCTGTCTCTATCACTGCCTCTTCCCGCCTGTTACTGTCTCTATCTCTTTTGGTTTTTTGCGTCATTCGGGGGCTGACTGTTTGGCTTCCCTATTCATATGCCCATTTAAAAGGCAACTTGTAGTCACATTCTGGGGCCAACATCGGAATGAAAGAGAGACAAAAAAAAAAGGAAAATTGAATGTGTATAAAGCGCTTGGCAACTAATTGAAAACACTTCAAAGGATCTGGATATCAATAGCACAAGTTTGAATTCATTGGGATACCAAGCCAGCTGCCAAATGTCAAATGTACAAAGCGTCAAATTGTTTGCGGTGCTGAGCAAGGATGAACCTTTGTTTATCCTTTTTATACGCTTCGATTCCTAATATGCAGAAGGAGCAATCAGTGATTGAATTGAAATTAAAAAATATGTTCAAGCCTCCATATAAACGATTACTGAATGCTTGACATACTTATTATGAATACTCGGACAACAATGAGTATAACTTTGGGATAACCTTCCAGTGTATTGAAATACAATAGGTTAACGTGGCTGATTTGTGTTTGTAGTTTTCTTCTTTATACATCAAATCGAGCCTATGCCTTTCCCCTACTACTACTTCCACTACTACTACTACTACTAAAATCCATTGAGGAAACTTTAAGTTGATAAAATGCCTTTCATTTTCCCTTTGTGTGCTCGTTCGGTCAGCTACAAAATCAATTTACAACGGAAGCTGCTTGCATAACCCTCGAGACACATAATCCTGTTTATACTATATGTATGTGTATGTGTATACACACACAAACCTTGTTTATGACAATGTCAGTATGTGTGTGAGATTGTTTATGTAGTTTGTATGTGTGCGTATATATATGTGTGTGTGTGTGTGTGCGTGCTTGCCTTGGCATTTTGCAAAATATCACAGGTAGGATTCGAAATGTCTAAGGACAATGTCGGCATATCCTGTACAATCTGAACGTTATTGTGGACTAGTTGCAGTTTTCGCATATCGATCACATTGTCTTTGGAGTCCGCACGTGACCCATAGCCCCAAGGTATAAGCCTAACTGTGTTTGACTATATATGTATTGAGTTTAGTAAGTGATTCGATTGCATTTTATAATAGATTCATGCCTGTCAGTATTTATTTGCTCTAGTGTTCCTTTTTTTCTCTCTATTTCTCTCTTGTTTGTATACAAAGTATTTCATAAATATTTGTGACAAAAGTTTGAATTGTCATTGAATGTGTTAGATTTATTATTTGTGAATTTTGTTTTTATTTTGAGTTAAGTTGAATTTTTCTATACTTATTTTTATCTATAATATTAGAGTTTTGAGTTTATACTTTCATATATAATATCAAACATTCAAACTCCAAAAGATAGTTAGCCTTTATTCATAACAAACAAACATATTGTGCTCGAGTATGAAAAGTTATTCAACTGCTGCATGTGAAATCAATGAACTTTCTGGATCTTAAAATGAAAGTCTGCACAAATTCCATTTGTAAAAGCCAAAAGTTTTCACAAGTCAACTTCTTGAGCGACTTATCCAAGAGCTAAAAACAAACTTTAAGGAAAAAAAAAATAGAAAAAAAAGAATGATTAAACCAAACTTAATAAAAGGGTAAGAAAAAGCAAAAAAAAGAACCAATTGCGAATTAAAACTCAAATAGTTTCTTGGCAAATAAAATTGTTTATTTTGCGTTGATTCTTTTGGCTCTATGGCTTAGCTGACTGTTAGTAGTTTGATTATAGTCACGCACTTATTATTATCAGACTAACTAAAAAATTCCAAACTAATTATAGCCAAGTGTACTAACTGATTGAGCAACTGACGCACTGACGCACTGACGCACTGAGGCATTGACTGACTGTTGAGCTAACAAACTCACTAACTGTCTGAGTAAATTAGATTAAAGACACTGTAAAGCCACTCAAAGCTAACTTGACTGAGTACTGAAAGGTTTCATCAGCTTGAGGCTTTACCCTTTGCTACTACTGCTACAATCCTGTCATGAATTTCTATCCTGCCCTATTCTGGTCTACTTTGCTTGGCTATCACTCAAAGTTTTTGCCAAGTTTTTTTTTTTTGTTGTTTTTTGTTTTTTGTGCGCAACAACTGATTGTTTGAGTGGATAGTCCTTGAGTTGCTGCACCTTTTCTATAAAGCTATTGAAGACGGTGCCTTGCAGCATAAAGTCAATTGATTTGTCTTTAAAGTGGAATGAATTTTAAGCGTTTTACAAATACCACAACTAATGCATTGCACTCGTATATTGTATGCATCAAAACTTGGTTAAGTGATTTAATTCAAAGTTCTTAGAAGTTACAAGTTTCTCTTTCATACTCATTTTCTCTCTCTCTTTGAGTATATGATTGTATTGCGGGTTTTTTATATTTCTCATTTCGCTGTAATTAAACTGATTGATTTTGAATATTTTTGGCAAAAACTAAAAGTACTTTTGTGCTTGGTATGCACTTATACCCTTTATTTAAGCTGTTTGTTTGGTACGTTGAATTTTTTTTAATGGCTTATCAAACATTTGGTTAGCTGAGCTTATGGTTAAAAACAGTTGATTCTGTTCTGAAGTGAGTGAGACTGAGACTGAAAAAGAGGGCTAAAATTTATGCGCCTCTGGATTTCAACAATTTTTATTGGCATTTCCAGTTTGCCTAACAAGTTTGGCTAATTTATTAGATTGGACGGCTCGTAAATTTTGCTTGCCCAACTGACAATCGCCAGGCATTGAGTATTTACATGCTTCCAAATAAAAAAAAGCAAAAAAAAAAATAAATTTTATACGCATCGCTAGTAATACAGCAAACAGCTCACGTTTCCGGGAGAGAATTTAATTTATATTGCATACTTTAGGGCGTTGCCAAGGAGTACAAGCAATAACTGACTTTGGCACTGGCTGTGCATAATCCCGGTTAATTAGCTTCAATTGTCGCTGTCATAATGCGCATCCTCGAGGGCCACTTAAGCGCACCATTAACAAATAGGGTAACTTGTCAACTCTGTCCAGGTGGCAGCAGCGGCTCATTGGCAAATTAATTAGCTGTCAATTTTGTTGGAAAAGTTTCATTATGGACATTTAGGTTGTTCAAACTTTAATTAAGTTTTTCGCTTATTTCTAAAGACTTTTTTCACATTATATGCTTAACGTGTTTTCTTTACATATAAATAATTCAACTGAACTTCCCAAATTTACCACATGAAACTAAACCACTAAACTTACTCATGGTAAATGCCAATAATTCTAATGAGTTTCGTTTCTGATGTTTTCATCTATAAAACAACAACATGTTAAGTTTCACAACAAACAAGCATCTAATCAACTTGGCAAAAGTTTACATTAAGCCATGAAAATTACGTAATTTAATTTAAATTTATATGTGACTATCGATAGCATTTAACATTAATATTGGGAATTTCCTTTTGATTTCTCTATAGATTATTCTTTAATAATTTTCTTTTCTTTTTTCTCTTTGAGCTCACAATATGCAAGTAACTTTATAGCCTCTTTAAAAGCATTTCCCAACTGAGTTTGATTTAATTAAATTCATTTTGCATTTTTAGTTCGCCTTTTGTTTTGCAGTTCATAGCACAAGAATTTATTGTTTGCCATTGTTCAAAAACCAGAATATATATTTTTGTTTGACTTTAAGCCATTGTAAAATGAAAGCTAAATGACTTTTTTATTACTAAAACATTCAAAGGTTTTTAGGTAAATATAAAACAAAACCATAAATATATTATGTAAAATGAAAAAAGAGAACTTTTAAAATTGAAATCCTTTATTTTTATAATATTTGATTGTAAGTGCAAGAATTAGGTAAAAACTATTTGAATAGTTGCTTTTACTAGTCAACGGAGCTATGCTACTGACCTAGTCTATACTGACAGGCTATAAAACCCACCATAAATATGCTCAGGTATTTACGATTGCTTTCAGCTTCGATTGTTCTCGCCACACACACACACACACACACACGCTTGCAAACAAACAGATAGATCTATACTTTGTGTGTATAAGTTAGCAATTGTCTCACGTTTTATGCTTCTCAATGGGCGCGCATAAATCAGCCAAGTCAAACGACTTAAACTTCTTCTTCTTCATACTATATACTCTTACCATAAGTAAGGCAATCAGCTTGAGTGCTTTTCCACATTTTAACAACGTTGAGGGAAAGTGCTGGTAATTGGGGGAAGGTGGGGATAAGATGCATTCAAGCACATTGAAAAGCAAATGAATTGCAATTTATATTTTCTATATTTTATATAGTTTATATTCAAAACTAATGACTTGACATACAAATTGAGTTATTACGTAAAGATATTGTATATCAAAGTGAAGCAGAAACATATTGTATACATATATATATATTGTATGTATATATAAGTATTTGCATTTTGTTGCAATTACTAATGCTCTTATTTCTATATAATAGCTTTAAGTAGTTGCTTGTTGGTATTGCATAAATAATGGCAAAGAATTCGACATCCTTTCAACAACAACTTCCGTTAGCTTTGACTGTTGCAAGTTGGAAAACAACAAAAAATAAAAAAAAATGGAAAATTGCAAGTGCGCATTTCCGTTTGTTGCATGTTACTGAAAGCATATCAGTTGACAATTGGCAATAAGAAATGAAATACTCTTATAGCTAACGAGCAACTAGATACATATACGCACACATACATTCGCACACAAACACCCATACACAAATATAGCTGTGGACAGGAACTGAAAATGCACAAAGTGACATTTGCTGAATCGTCCAAGCTGCACTCCAATGCAATGCAATGGAATGCACTGCAATGGCATCAAAAATGTATGAATTTGTTGATTTGACGGAAGTAAATATTTGGCTAACGGATGTGTGCTCCACTTTAAGCCAACTCAGTAGTAGTAGTAGTAGTAGTAGTAGTAGTAAGAGTTATAGTAGTAGTGGCAATCTAACTGATACTTTTCACCCAGTAAAAGCTGTCGACTTGCTATTGAGCTAAACGTATTTAAAAATTTATTTGTTGTTTAAAAGCCAAATGTGCAGATAGATTCAATTTAGTTTAGGGTACTTAACCTATTGAAAACTATTGAAAACTATTGAAAATCATCTCATCAACGAGGAACATTGCCTTAAAGCAATTAAATATGATTTGCAGATCTAAATTTCACTCAGCGCAACAACTTGGCAATTAGTTTAGACCGCATCCCACATCCTACATGCCAAATGCCACATGCCACATTTTGGCAACAATGTATGTATACTTGGATGTACATAAATGTTATCAGTGCCATGGGCAACGTTCAAAATGTATGCATGATTCAATGATTTGGACTGTGGCCCCTGGCAAATGCAATCTATGACGTGCCCAATCTCAAATGTGGCATATTCAAATCGCGCAAGCAACATTTGCGTATGTTGTTGCACTATCGTGTGATTATAAGTGTATATATGTATATATGTGTTTGTATATTTGTGTTAGAACTAGTGTATTTGTGTATGTATGTGTGTATGTGTTTGTTAACGCACGCACAGACACCAAAAATGGCTGCATCGCTGAGTAGTGTCTGTGTGACGCTCAACTAAGCATATCGACGTCAATAAATCATCCAATAATGCGCTGATGCTGCTTATACTGTTCATGGTGCTGCTGGTGCTGCTGTTGCTGGTGCTGCTGATGCTGGTGCTGATGCTGATGCAGTGCAGAGCGCAAATGGCAACGCTAGTGGCAGCTGAAATGTTGTGGGCGTGACTGCATGTTGCATATAGGGAGCACGTTGAGGGCAAAATAAGGAGTATGCTTCTGAGCTAAGTACAACTCTGCTGAGCTGGCTGCCATGTCTTTTACCATTTCCGGAGTTATACAGTTACGTACGAGCTGTTGTTGTTAGCTGAGTGCTTTTTAACTGTGGGCTACAACGGGTAATAGAGAGGGGGAAGTTGGTATCGTAGTCGTAGTCGTAGCCTTAGCCTAGAGCTAGAGTAGCAATCTCAGCCTCTGTGGCTGCGGCGCACTTATGTTTGCAGATTGTCAGCATAAAATGCAAGAAGAGCATTTCACAGATTGAATTTTATTCGGTTGCGGTTATTTCGAGCCATTACGATTTACTTCAAAGTATGTGTTTGTGCCTGTATGTATGTGTGTATATGTGGATTCATGCATCAATTTAGTAAATGAAGCTTAGTATGTGCTCCGTTGGCAAACTTGAAACGTTTTCCTGTAAAGTGCCTGCCATTTGTTAAGCTAAATATTGTGGCTTCAATTTTGTATTGTTACACTCAATATACACACACATACACATACACACACACACACAGAGAAACTATGCCATCCCTTTAACCCTTTCTATATGCCCATTACTACTATGCGAAAGTTAATTACATTTTGTTTGTTTTGCGGCGGTGATGTTGCAACTTTGATAAGGTGCAACTCCCATATGGGTATTGTGGCACATTGATGGCACATCGTCGCGTATGAGCTAATCATTTCATCGTTAACGCCTCATTGAAACGAACTATGTGGGCGTGGTTGCTGTTACTCATCTTACCACTACTACTACCATAACTACTCCTACTACTACGACTACTGCTGTTCATGTTTCTGTTGCTGTTCATCGTTTTCCAACAGTTTAGTTCAGTCGTGTGAAAAATAGTTTCGTTATGGCAGACACGCATACAACTTTCTACCTATTCCCTTACCCAGATTCTGGGTACCAACTTTGCCCTTGTCACCATCATCTGTGACCATCTAGCAAATGACGTTACTTAACGTTGTTCCGTCGACATTAATGCGATTTTAATGCGCTGATTTGATTGAAGCCAATTGACAGTTTGCTCTTTTGCTCTCTACAAACAGCCGAGAGGAGAAGCTAAAGAAGAAAGTGCCAACAGGAAGCCCAGATATAGACTCAAGCTCAGACTCCAACTCACAGTAAGATGTTTGATAAAAGAAATGCTTAAATGTATACAGTATATACCGGTTATATGCAAAACCTATAACGCAGAAAACTTTTTTAATATATTCGATATTTTCTTTTAAGCAATCATGAGTTATATGCAAATACGTTGTATTTAAACGATTATTATAAAATAAACCACAGGCTTAGCAGTTTTCTTAAATTTATATTTTATTCTGTTCATCAGCTATAAATAAAGAAAAAAAACAGAATATTAAAGAGAATGTTAAATATAAATTGAGTAAACAAATTTTAATATTGTTGTCCTACAGCTTATAATTTGTTTAAAACCGATAAAAATTTATATGTACTGATTCAAAATAAACGATATTTTATTGGTTTATACACAATATTTTCTTATAAGCAATTTTTTGCATTTAACAGTACTAAGTAGTTTAAAGATGTTTAAAAATAATATAATTTGCATTAACTGCCATATTTGCATATAAGCTGTGCATCTTATAGCTGATATATACTGTATTTATATTTAAATAAAAATTGGAAAATTCTTTTTAGTTTTTTTTTGTCTTTTGCTATTTCTTGTGCCGATAGAAATTGAAATTTTCCCACGTACAATTCAATTGCTCCCTGCAATTGCGTTTTATGTGCCCTTTTTATTATGAAATGAAGATTTTATATTTGCCAAAAATGGTATGGCACAGCCATAGCAATTGATTAGCCTAGTTAGGCTGCAGTGCATATATATACAGATGTATATGGCTTCTGGTCAAAGCACTGCAGAATAGCCAACCAGAAAGTCAAATTGCATATCTGAATTGGTGTCAGGCTGGTCAAACTGAAGCTTGTGTTGGGCCATCATTAATTAACCTTTTGCAGCAGGCTTGGTCCTTCTTTACAGATTCGACATACATGCACATGCCACATACGAGTGCAAACTTAAACACACACAGACACACAAACACAGACATTGCTGTGTGCAAACCGAAAATGTGAACTAACCACTTGCCCCCAGTATATGACTGCGTGGCCTGCTCAACGTTTAATTAGAGTAATTAAAAGCAGACGAACGTTACATTAATATGCTGTTACCTGGCTATAGACGGATGAAGCCCCAGTTCCAGCTGCCCAAACACAAAGGTGGCAAATGTGGCATTGAGGTGGTAGCTGTTTGTCACAGGACATTTATGCAAATCAAAGCATCACCTGCCTAACTTTGACCTCCCATCCAAATGTCATGCATTTTCAATTGCATTTTCAATTGCAGTTGCATTGAATAAAATTTATGCGTAGGTAACAAAAGGCTTGATTTGAATGCAGAAATCCTCAATTAGTAAGGAAATTCTGCCTTTAATTCATTCCTTCAATCCTCATTATGCAATTATTATATAAGTATACATAATTCGAATTTGTTTTATATGCATTTGCCTCATCTTTTTCAACATGCAAATCACAATTTTTCTTTTCTTTTCTTTTTTTTTTTTCTTAATTGTACACATATTTTATGCATATCATTAGCATGCATGGGAAATGAGTGCACTTCGGATGAGGAAATGTTTGATGCAGACGGATGAGCTACGAGTGGTCACGGAATATTACAGATATGTACACATTGGCGCAGTTGATGCTACTGCTGTTGCTGTTGCTGTTGCTGTTGCTACTGATGCATATTTTATAAAGGCAAAGGCAAATTGGCTTTTTAAATATTGCGACTCGTTTTCAATTTCTTAGCAGCAATTCCATTTGCATTTTTTGCCTTTGACATTTTGTGCGAGTCCTTTTATATTGACATGCAGAATTCTCAACTGTTTGGGCTTTGAGGGGGGGGGGGATTGAGGATGATGGGGTAATGCTGAGGTAAGAGGGATATGAAGTGTCCATCCGTTTGGCAAGGCAAGTAGCCATGCTCAGTCCGGCTATGAATTTCCGCTTCCGGTACCATGCGACACGCTTTGCAAGAGCACTCAAGTGTAAAAAGTGCCTTTCAAGTTATTTTCCTGTTCTGTTTCTATTTCAGCATCTTCGTATGAATCCTTCGTATTCTTCTACTTCTTCTTTATCTCCTACTTTTACTGCTGGCTTAGTTTACTTTTGCTTTTGCTACTGTTGAAACTGTCCATCTGTCAGAGTCCTTTTGTATCGTGTTTTTCTGATTAGAATTTTATACTCATGAATTTTCATTTCCGTTGTTGAATTTCTTCCTGCTCAGTTTTTTCTTTTGTATTTTACATTTCAAACGCTTAACTCTTGTCGTTTAGTTCGTCCGAAAGCTAAAGCTCCAGCTGAAACTGAAGCTGAACTGGGCGAAAGCGTAGATGATAAACAAAAAAACAAAAGCAAACCAAAAGCTAAATAAATAAATAGAATATACAAAACCAATATAAAATTGAAATTTTCTTTTTCTCTTTTTTTATGCTCACAATTTCTCTCTTTGTTTCTATATATATATATAACTGTAAATGTAACTTCATCTGTATCTATTACTATGTATATGTATGTGTGTATGTGTGTGAAAAGTGTATTCCCCATCCTGTGACTCAATACACATTTCAAATTACCGTTCAGTTGTTGACCTGATTACCAAAACTTCCCCTGCGGCGCAACTCGTTGCATTTGCAAACAGCAGTTGCATTTCCAGCTATTAATTTGCCACTGGTTTAATTAATAGAAACAGTTTTTCCATTTTTTTCTGTATTCTTTAATTTTATTTTACTCGCAATAATTAAAAAAAAAAATTAATATCGAGTTAATATTTAAACACTAATGAGTAACCCAACACGCTAAGCCAGCAGATAAAGCATAATATAATTATACACACTTTGATATGCATTTAAGCAAATTTAATTAGAGCTTTTTAAATTAATCAAGTTTTAAAGTATAAAACCAAATTTAATAAAATTGTATAATTTCTTTGAATAACTGACATTTTATCACTCTTAACAGAATAATTAAACAACTTTTTCTAAGCATACTCGGCTTTGATGTACAGCCATAATTTGGCTATTATTTCTTTTAATATCAAAGGCTAGTATTTTTACCATTCATATAAGTTCACTCATCATATAGCCAAGTTAACATTTGCCTATTGATTTATTGCCAAAAGTATATATTTGCCGTTTATTTATTGCCTGTTACTTGTAATGGAAAAGTAACTTTTGTTGCATGTAAATTTTATTCTAAATAAACTGAAACTTTCTTAAAATAATAAAATACACAAAAATGAATATATAATAGAAGAATAATAGACAAAATAAAATTCGTAGAAAATACTAATAAATAAAAAAAATTTATATGCAAAAAAAAAATAATAATAACAACATATTTAAATAAATACACTCAAATAAAAAAAATTTATCTATAATATAAATTTAAGTAAATAATTCTTATTATATTCAATTTAGTTAAATAAAAGAATTTTTCTACTAAAGAAACCTAGGTAAATAATTTTTATTATATTGAGTAGTTAAATAAAAGAATTCATCTATAAATTAATATAATGCAGTTGTTATTACATTGCATTTAATAATATTTAAATAATGAAATTTGTCTCTCAGCTTATCAAAGAGCCTAAATTAGTTACGCTCTAAAATAATAACATTTTGATTAGTTCTGTCAAATGTATTTACGATATTAAATTCGTTTTTTTGGTAAATGTATGTGATCATAATGGAATATAATTAATATATGTATGTATTTTATGCCCACATATATATTATATATATATATAAATATATATACTATCTAAAATATAATTATAGTTACAGCTTGCTTCATTGAGTTTCTTATAACATCTCAAGCTTTTTCAATTATACTTCTCTATTCATTTATCAACACATTTGGTTTATATAGCAACATAGGTAGAAGTATGTGGTGAAGGATGAGTTATTCATCGTCAGTTTTCATTAGATTTTCATAAATGTTTTCAATTTGAATTGGCGCTCTTACGAGTTCACTCAATTGCCTGCGTTTCCAGTTGAATCAGTTTCTACGAGTATTTGTCTTGGCAGTGGGGGAGAAGCGTGCTACAGACGTGGTTGCGACGTCTCATCGATGACAACAACAACAACAATGTAAGGCAGGCATTGTTTTTAAAGTACCGTACACATGCATACACGCACACATACAATACACACACTCGCATACACTCAATGTAGATATGTGAAAGCATTCAACGTTGAATGAGCAAAAACAAAGAAAAGTGCAAGATAGAACAGAATAAAAATAGAGAGAGAGAGAGAGAAAAAAAAAAACTCGATAAAATTAACAAGTTGCAGTTGTTATTGTAGTTGTGACTGTGTTGTTGTAATAGTTGCTGTAGTTATTTTAACAGTGCAGCAGTGCAGAGGGAATGTTGGAGATGAAGCGTAAAGATAGCTCATGTAAACCCGCAGGGCTTTTATCTATTATTGCTTTCATTTGCACTCTCTTTCTATCTACAGTTATACTGTGGTTGCTTTGTCTCAATTGCATTCAATGCGTATGAAAGCCTCCACATTGAACAATTTAATTTCAAATTGTACCTTAACAGAAATTGATGGAATAACTAACTATATAACTGACTGACGGACAGACTGACTGACTGACAGACTGACATGTGCATATATATGGACATATGGACACAATGACAGACAGACTAATGACTAAACGTTTGAAGACAAAAGCTTTTATATTATACAGTTGAACGGTGCTAAGGAATATAATGAATTTAACGCCCACACATGTTGCATGTTGCATATTGCAGCGTTGTGAGTGAGCTAAACCTGTGATAATTCAAATAATCATGACGCTCTGTTGCACAGATGCCGCCACTACAACCACATTGCAGTGTCGGATGCTACTGCTTATGCTCATGCTCATCCCTACATCTTGAATCTCTCCTCTCTCCTCCTACTCGTTCTATCTACTTCTATATGTGCCTGCACATCCGTCTGGCGGGCAATGCAAAAGCACTTTATTTAAGTGAGTCCCATATGAATAGCACTTGACTGGCTAGTGAGTTGAGGGGTGGCAAATGGGTGGTATGCCTGCCTCACTGTTTGTATTTGCAACACTTCTTTGCATGTATATATATATATATATTTTTATATATTTATTCACTGTCTTTATAAAGAGTGCACATGCAGCGGCAACGCCTCTGAGGCGTTCACAACCGCAGCTGTCCCGTGCCAAGCGCCAAACTCATCCATACATATGAAAGTATGTGTGTATGTATGTATATGTGTATGTATCTGTTTGTATTTCTGTGTGTGAGTGTATGTCGACATCAAGTGCCTTTGGCAGCAGCTGTTTGGAATGGCTGTGGCTGCGGCTGTGGCAGCCAACGCAGCACTGCACTTGCCTCATTATGTTGAGGCGCAGGTTTTGCTTTATAAAATCGGGCAAAGCTAAAATCTTTACTTTAAGAGTAAGAGTAAAATATATATGTATATATTAGCACTGCAATTAAAAATACTTAAAGCATTTAAAGCTGCTTTGTATCTGCTCAAGCATTAAATCAATTTTCCATTTACATTTTAAATTTTACTTTGGAAAATCATTTTCTCTACTTTAGTTATTGCGGTCGAATGATACTCAAGACAATATTATATTGTAAAATTTATGTTCAATTGATAATGAAATGAAATTTTAATGAAAATGAAAATGAAAATAATTTTATCTTTTTTGGTAATTTAGAAAATTTTAATTAAATGCCTTTCCTGGCTGGCATCTGGCAATCTTGCACAATCTCAAATACAATTTGACCCCGCAGCCCCCTGGGCATTATGTGCAACCGCATCAACGCACATTTGCATTCTGCCCAGGACTGTGTAGATAATGTCCTACGCACAACAGGCAACTCACAGTAGACAGTAGGCAGTAGGCTCAGAGCAACCCACTCAAACATGGCCATAATGGAAGGTATACATACACACGTACACACACATATATATGTATATACAGTTACATACAAAGGCATCACAGGACACATACAAGTATAGGTTAGCTGTTATTAAATGCAAGTGCAGCATTCACTGCTTTTCTATGTTGATGTTGTTGTTGTTGTTACTGCTGCTGCTGCTGCTGCTGTTTCTAATAGTATGTTGTGCGTGCGATTAGGTTTACATGTGTGTGCAACTGTGTGTGTGTATGTATGTATATGTATGCTTCTATTCTGTTCTTTCTCTGTCTGTATTACAACTACATTTGGACAAGTGTGCAACGTGTACTACTAACCTTTTGCAATTTCGGGTTTTGAATTTGCTTAAATTGCATTGTTGTCGTTGTCAATGTTGCTGCTGTTGTTGCAGCTGCTGCTATTGTTTTTGCTGTTGCAGAGTTGTATCCTTTATCCCTTTACCATTTAGTGCTTATTTCCATAGGCTTACAGCCAGCAGCTTTAACTAATTGAAATCGATTTTGGCCGATAGTCATGTATATATCTCCAAGTGCTACCATCGAGAATCATGTCAAACACACTCATCTACACACACACACACACACATACATACATATATACATAAGTAAACAATTACATACACACACAATATTTAAGTCATGCGTAAGGCTATTATATCGATTTTAGATTTTCATTTACAATCTATGACCAAAGATACTTACACACACAAACACTTTGTATATAACCAAAACTGCAATTAAACTTGCATGTAAAATAAACTTTCGTCTTCTTTAACATCTACGTAACCCTATCGTAAACCTAATTAGACTTTTGTATATGTATCATAAGCTGCTTAGTACACCTTCAGTTATATACATTTTAGCAACAGGCTAAACAATTGCTAATTAGCTTACTGATTAGCCAATAGAAACGGTTGCTATTGCCAATCTTAACTTTGTTAACAGTTTCCAACAAACTAGACAAACCTTGTATTTAAAACTTTAATTAGTTTTACAAAACCTTGCTGCACACTAATTAACCAAAGTGCATCCTTTGCACTGTTGCAACAAACCCAAACAAAAGTGCAGTTCAACTATAACTGTGCTTTGTGCTATCATTAAATTTAACCAGCTTAAAGGTTAACCACATTTTATACATTATCGATTTATATGATGCATTTATTTAAGCTAAAACAAACATAGCTTACATTTTATGAGCTTTTCATTGCGAATACGTAACGTTTACAAAGTTGCGCCTAAAAGATGCAACATTTTTTTTGTTTTTGGTAATGGAAGTTTCTGCAATGTTTGTCACCTGTAAAACTTGTTCATATACATACAGTTAGCTTTTGCTGTCAAAGTGTTGCCCCGTTGACATGACTTTAAGAAAAGTTGTAAACATTCCTGAAAATTGACAAAGTTTTCAGCAACAGCAGGTAAACATTGCAACAGCATTCCATGCATGCTTAATGTCCTTCTATATGTATAGTATGTGTATCTGTGTGTGTATATGAGTGCAGATTTATATTGGCTTCTTAGTACCTTTGCCTGTGCGTATATCAAAGACATCTTGTGGCTTAGTTTACCAGCTAAAATTGCAACCACAGTGCTGTGTAGCACCAAAATCGAGCCGTTTGCCTAACCAAGTTGCATTCGTCTGTTATTTGAATTTCAATCTAGTTCCTGTGCCGTATACCTGATAATGTCGATTGGGTTTGTTTACTGCCATAGCTGGCTTGTGGTTAGCCTGTAGTGCATTTGATTGATTTGGATAGTCTCATTTGCTAACGCAAATATTGTCAGAGGTGCCAGTGTGGAGTGGAATGGTCAGTGGCTAACGTAAATTGGAATGGATATCAGTTGGTTTGGGTTTTTGGTTTTGGATTTCACCAACAACAAAAAAAAATGTAGTTTTAATGAAATTGCCACGAATTGATTTTGTTTATCTTTATACACCTTTTATTTAATTAATTTGCTGTTATTTGCATTTCGCATTGCTTCACATTGATGTATACATTTATATATATATATATATTTATTGTATTTATTTATGTATGCATGTATAGTATTTATTTACCTAAGATAGCAATACAATTATATTGTTGATTATCTATTTTAATTAAATTCCATAAATATCATATTATATGAAAAAAAATATTTAAAATTTTAAATAAAATTTATATTATAATTTTTTTATAAAAATGTTACAATTAAAATAAACCGAAAATATAAAAAAACAATTTTCTTATTGACCAATTGAGTTATAAACTTCGCATTAGTTTAACAACAATAGAAATCAATTGGAAAACCTTTTGAACATTTGAACAATTTAATTTATCACAACAAATTGAAACATACACATATATAGTGACATATATATATATTTATATATATGTTATGTGTATATACTTAAACACGTATGCATCTAGATTTGTATGTATTCTCATAGACAGTTATAGCTAATAGAATAAATCGGTTCATTTTTCTTTTAAGAATTAATTTATAAAGTGCCGCTGTGGGTTCATATCGAGTTTTACAGTCAGAATCTATATTTTATAGTCTTTGATTTTCAGTTGCGAGAAATACGCGTGCGTTTTCTTATTAACTAGCAATTAGTATTAATAACTAGATTTAATTTTTTTTAGTATACACTTAACACACTTAAAGAACAACAATCAGATTTTGAGTTAGAGCTCTTTGACTCATGATTATAAGTAAATGCATTTAAATGCAACAGTGTTTTTTTTTTTTTTTTTGTTAATGTATTTTGTTTCTGCTTTAAGTTTTGACTTGAGTTTTTCTTTTTCTTTTTGTTTTCTATAAGTTATTGGCCAAGTTAATAAATTGTAGTTATTAGCTGCTATTATACGTGTATCGTGTATTCTTGGCGCTCCTGCTCCTTCTTCTCGTGATACCTAGAGGTCGCAGGCTAGTTAGTTATTGCAGTTCAATTAACTAGATCAAGGTTGGTAGACGCTACAGGCATGCAACAAACTACAGTCAAGCACTGGAAGCATTATATCTACACGCATTATACGCTGCTTACCTTGCCAACAGTGAGGTCAGTTCATCGCGATCCATCTTGGCCAGCTGCGCATCTGTTGTATTCTCCATAACACGTTGCACTTCCAGGTCCAGGGCACGTTGTTCACGTTCGCACTCTGCCTGATCGCCAAACTCTCGATGATCATGAAATGCAACTGGTGGACGAAAGCCGCCAGATAAATCACCGCCAGTCATGGCGGCTATGGATGCAGCTAATGAGGCGCTGGTCTCGCCATTAACCTCACTGTTCGCACTATATTTGGTTGAAATTGTGGAAAATAATTGGAAATTTTTTTAAATTTTCATAATATTAATGCCAAGTAGATAAATTGCATATATGTTAATTGTAATTAAAATTTTGCTGGGCATTCGATTCGGATTTTTTAGGGCTTAGGTACCTGAACTACCTGTTGTTACTACCAGGGCACTTTCGTCGCTCCAACGTTTGATTGCCCGACTGTGTGGCATGTTTCCTATTGCGTTGGCCTGCACTGCGTTTATCCACGGGCATGCCCAGATGCCGTGGTGTATTTAGACGCCGTTCCAGCGCTGGTGAGCCTTGATCATTATTGGATTCGGTACTCGAATCAGGACGAAACATATCTGAAATATATTGATTGCATTCCAGCGAAAACAATACACAAAATGGCCACAGAGCACACGCACCTACAACAGCACGTCCATCGCTGCTGCGCGATGACTTGCAAGGAACTCGATAGGTGGGCATATTGGAGAATTCGGTGCTGGGGCTAATGCTGGTATCCGATTCGGATTCTGCTACAATGCCAGTATTGGTGCTTTTGGCGCTACGTGCACCACTCGATTTCTTGGAATGACCAGACTGTGAGCCAGCTACAATGGTCATGGATTTGCTCAATGTGGATTCATCTATTGTGTTTAGAGATGCTACTTCAAGTTTTCCGGCTATAGCTTTTAGAGAGTGAGTAACTTACCATCAGTATTGTAGTAGCGTTGCTTGTGCCAACTTGACTTGCTCTTGACATGGCCAAAAGCAGCATTTGGCAATAACGGATAGGCTGTGGCATTAAGATTTTCTCCCTCTGGATGTCCAAATGTTTTGAACTGCATGGTAAAATCATGTGGTGTTTGGGTGGCCAGGCCACGTGTGGGAGTTTTAGCTGGTGCCCCAGTTCTGCCACCATTTACACTAAACGTGGCATATGGCGAAATCTCGTACATTTCTTTACAAGTAGGAAAAGAAGGAGCATGGAATGCGTTGACGTTTAATTGCTTTACCTGTGGCTAAACACGTACACAGTCTATTGACAGAACTCACCCGAATCATTGCTTTTATCCACAGTCTTTACCGGTGACGCACTATAAACCTGCTGGTTGCGCCGATTCTCATGCTCTTCCTTAAAATCACCCGGCAGAGCACGGGACTCATATCCAGCAGCCATAGGACCACATAAAGTATGACGATGTCTGAAGGTTACAGCCCTGTAAAAATAGCCAACCATTGAAGATGTCAGAACAGGACCATTAGATGTTCAATTAAACTAAATGAAAATCTGTTTCAAAAGGACAACGATATCTGTGCTCTTAGCTCTTATAAGAAGTAGGTCCTTTCCTTATCCCTTTCCGTTTCCCTTAACAGACATATTATTATCGCCATGCAAAGAATGAGATAATATTATACAATTTCACTTAACTTTAAAATTCTTGAGCAGCGGGAATAAAAAATTTCATTTCATTTGATTTACGTCACGTTTTCACCTGGCTGAACTCTGATCCTGGCTCCAGAAAAGTTAATTAAAGCTTAATTAACATTCGCAAGCAATTACTGGACCGGTCGACGCTTTGGTACCCCAAACCCTACAATTCAATTTTACCCAGCAGCACAGACAACTTAGCTCATTAACCCTCTTACCACCCCACCCTACCCTGCTATGAGCCAAACACTTACATCATTGAGATGGACAGCGTAATTGTGAGTACGACAATAAATGTATAGAACCAATTGCCAGTGGTTGGATTTGCCACATTTATTAGATTGTCCATAAAATCATTTTCCGCGGGGACTACAGTCGGCGGCGGTATGGTAATTCCATCAACATTCGTTGTGCTGAACCGATAATGCTCTGTCGTTTTTCCAGCATCGTTTGTGGCGGAGATGCGCAGCTGGTACCATTTGGCAGGCAGAAAGTCACAGAATATTAAATTCTCACGATTTTCCTCCGCGTTTGAAATATCCGATGTGACGACTGTCCAGCGTGTGGCGCCTGGGGAAATGCCAGCAAAAAACAAAAAAAAAAAAATACAAAAAATAAAAAAAAATAAAAAATATGAAAATTTAACAGAAATATTTAAAATTGCATGTCAGTTCATGTTTTTTTATTTTCGTTTTACTTGTTGCAAAAGGAAATTATATATCATACGCCACGTTGGACGCAACATTGTCTACAGCGCAGAAAAAATGAAGAAAAATCAAGAAAAAAAGTAAAATTTAATGAAAAACTTATATAAATATTTATAAATTAAAATTTCTTTTTATTGCCCAGTTAATTGGAAACGTAAATAACTGCATTCATTTAATTCAATTAAATAAAAAAAAATTAATACATTTTTATAATGATTTGCATTGAAACACCGAAAACTGAATGCTCTTTGTCAAATCTTATTGAAACAATCATTTATCCAATATCTGTTCCAATAATATAATAGTAAATTAATTAATAAGTTGTTTAACTAATCAATAGTATATTCGATAAGGATTATATTAACGAATTAAGGATGTGAGCTTAACCACAATGTTATTAAGGATATTTTAAGTATGACTAAGCATATAAGCTTATAAGCATTATCTTCATTTAGAGGTAATTCCTATATTCGCATAATTTTCGTTTATGTATAAGTTGATTTTGAGTGCTTACCTAGTGGACGATGCTCAATGGAGAAATGATGTATGCTACAGCCGCCATTGTGCCAGGACGAGAGCTTCAAATTCGCACAGGTTGCATTTGTGGCAATTAGCTCATTGCCGTTGGGTGCTTGAGAGGCTATTCGTGGGAAAAATGGAAATGAAAGTGTTTCTATCTGTGTCTCTGTAAGTGTAAATGTGCATGTGTATGTGTATGTGTTTTGTAACACTCACAAACACACATACATTACATACACACATAGAAACATACAGAACCGCCTATATTCAGTAGAGTTGGCTATTGTGGTCAACTGTTGAAATTTGAATGCGACCGCAAGAGTTGTCCACTGTTCGACTGGTCGGATAGTACTCGTACATATGCAAATGTTAAAGTAACGGTTAACTCACCTTTTCCCTTGGTCCAGACATTAATTTCCTCACTGGCTGTACCAGTGCCTACCATATTGTGGGCGGACATTTTTATAATGTACTGATTTCCGCACTTCAGTCCACCAATCGTATAAGCATTATTCTCTGGCAGCAGCTCCGTTTGTGCCCAGCTATCCCCGGCGGTATGATACGATATGGTATACCCCTGCAATGGTGCACCACCATCACCGGGTGCATCCCAGCTGACACGTATGCTGTCAGCGGAAGCATACTGTACGATGATTTGTGGTGCATTGGGCGGCTTCATGGCAATCACCTGATATTGGATTTCGTCACTGCCAAAGAGATTGTTTGCTGTGCACGTATAATTTCCGGACAAGCTACCTTCGACGCCTGTCAAGCATATATATGAAACGACAAGCAGATTCCAAAAAAAAGAAGAAAAACAGCAAAAAAAAAATTTAATTATAAATATTTGACATCATATCAAAATCAACGTTAACTCCTACTTACGGTGTATTCTTAGATTGCCTTCAGTGGTGACCTCATAAAAGGGACTAAAAGTTACAGGACGATCACGAGTTAACCAACGTGCCCGTGGTGTTGGATTGCCCACGGCTAAACATTCCAACACCAATCTAGTCCCAACCGCCTTTCGCACTAGTTGACCAAATGAGGCGATGCGTGCAGGTGCTAAAATAAACAAACAAGCAAAAACCGTGGCCCATAGAACCATGGGTATTAAAATGTTGCTGGAGGCTGTTGCGGTTGTATTGGTCAACACGTTGGCGTAATGTAAAATTTTAATTAAAATGAAAATTGGCCAAATGTGTGCGTTTGTATCATGTAAATAGCTCCGCTTACCTCGAGTGTTGGTAGCCTGGGCCACTACCGATGTGGGTTCACCCTCACCCACTGATGTGGATGCAGATACCCAGAATTCGTACATTTGATTCTCGGCCAGGCTGCGTGCCTCGAATGTCACCGGATAGCCGTTCTCATCAACGCGTACCATGTGAGCTGATCAGAAACGGCAAACGCGTAAAGCAAGAGAAAAATAAAGACAAAACGAAAGAAGACGGTGAAAAAATATGTATTCATAGATATGTTGAACTTTCTGGTCTGCTGGTCTGTTGGTCTGTTGGTCGACTGTCGACTGTCAACTTTCAGTTTTTGGTACTCACTCTTTGTCTGACCCTTGCGACCGGCTTCCCGCGCGTACACCGTGTAATGCGATATGATGCCATTCCGATTCTTTGGTGGCAGCCATGAAATTAAAATCGAATCAGCCGTCAGGGCGGCCGCTTTAATGGCCGCTGGCGCATCGGGCACATCGTCATCGGTATGACAAAACAACGGTTGACTGGCCAGGCCATCACCAGTGGCTGTATAGGCCAAGGCACGTATCGAATAGTTGGTGGCCTTAAGCAGCGTATGCAGATAGGTTTCCAGATTCGAAGTGCGTTTAATCTCCAACTTGGCTGGAAAGTCGACTATAAAATTGAACCGATAAATGTTACACGATATGAAAGCGTTTTCCATTAAATTTATTCTCTTAAATTTCTAATGCATTAAAGCTTTACTTAAATCATCCTAGATAATACTATCCAATGCCTAAGTATAAACATTGATTTGATAAACGCTGCCAATATCAACAGCCTGCAGGCTCATCAATGTGCTAACGTATATCGCCCATTCAGCTCGGCGCCAAACCCAATAAACCTGGCAACTAACTTGCTTTCACCCCTTTTTCCAGTCCTTCCCCGTTGGCCTCTTAACCGTTGTAACCCCTTAGCCAACTGTACAATCATATCGATTGGTGTTTGCACAGCGCTTCTCGCTTACAATATCAACAAAATCAGCGCCATAAAGTACCAACTGCTAACCACAAAATCTAGATATGTAGCTCGGATACACTGGATACAGTTCTACACTGTACTCAATTTCGTACTCACTTTGATGCACTATTGGACGATATAAAATTTTATAGCCTTGTATGATGCCGCCATGGAATTGCAACGGTGGCTCCAACCAAGATATCTTCAGGCTCTGCGATGAGAGTGCCGAGCAGTTTACATTTTGCGGTGCTGCCTCTGGGACTGTAAAGAGAAACAAAAATCGATTACAACTAAAACATAAAGATTTTATACTATAAGCAGCTTAACTAATGTAAGAGAATTTCAAAGAAAATATATATATAGATAGAAACACATGAGTGTTACTTACCGCCTTCAGCTGTTGTGCCAAAGATGGCCGCACTCCAAGGCCCAGAGCCGAAGCTGTTAATGGCTCGCACTGTGACCGCATAGCGTGTGTATTTGCGAAGACCACGGAGTGTGGCCTTGGTGGTGGCCCAGCCGCTGACAATCACTGACTTAAGGGAGCTGTTCACTACGCTGATATAGTTAATGTTCTGCTTTTCCTCGGTGCAGTTAACGGTATAACCAATGAGCTCACCATTCCATGACTCACGTGGTGGTATCTGTAATTGTATATATACTTACATAAAGCAATCTGATGTTACAAGTTATGACTATGACACTGACCTGCCACGTTATAATAAGTTCGCTCTCACTGCCTGTTTGCAACTGTACATTGGATGGTGCCTCTGTAGGAGCCTCCTCTTGTGTCTTCAGCACTATTGATTCGGTATAGGTGCTACGCTCAATCTCATTGATGGCCTGCATACGTATCAGAAATGTTGTGGCCGGCGACAGACCGGATACAATCGCGCTCTCGCGTAGATCACTGTCAAAGCTAATTGGGACAGAAAGAGATTGACTATGGTCTTTCTCAATAATTTAAAGGAAAGCAGAATCTAGCACAAACCTGCGACTAATGCTTGTTGATGGCAGAGTGACATTAATGACATTAGCGCCATGCCAATCACCACCAGTGGCACCCAGGGCTGCGTGTGACTGTAGGTATTTTAGTGCCTGGTATTGCACCAGGTAGCTAAGCACTGGCGAATTGCCATCGAAGGGTCTTCGCCAGCTGAGCTTCACTGTACGTGAGCCAACCTCAAATACCTCTAGATTGGATGGTGTATCTGGCCGCTCTTGGACGGCCAGGAAAATAATTTGTTCAGCACGTCCATAAGGATTCTCTGCTGTACAACGATAGACGCCAGAATCATGACGATCCGAATGTGCAATGGTCAGCTGTGAGTCCACACCCTTATCGGTTTTCATCTCAGCAATGCTAAAACGAAAGTTGTTCAGATCTATGCGTCCATTGTTATGTGTCCAAGAGATGCTAATAGGCTCATCGCCCTTAGCACGGCAATCCAATGTGACTGGATCATTCCGACGGGAGCTAACATTACGTGCAGGCTGTTCAAATCGTGCAGGCTCTGCATGTAGATGAATAGTTGGGATTGTAGATGAATCAAGTCCTGTCTGTTAATGCCAATGAAAGCAAATTTTAATTACCATTCACATTGATGCGTATTATCTTCTTGAGTCCAGCACCGATTTCGTTAGTTGCCTGGCACATGTAGTAGCCTTCATCATTGTCTGTGGCTAGATTGAGTAGCAGCGAGTGATTACGCATGCTCAAGGGCTTAAAGTCCTTTGAGGCTTTGCCTGCAGTAGATGCTTTAATTAAACTAATTGCAACTCACATTCAAAATCCGTCCCAGCTAATTAATAATCCACCATTTGGTTGTGAATGTAAGCTGAAGGTAAGGCAAACGGCACAGGCATTGCCTGCACGTTTAACCCATCCAACTTTAATGAACCCTGGGCGAGTGGCTTTGGGACTAAGCTGCTGGGCAGCAGCAGATTGGCAAACTTACCCTGTCCTTTGAACCAGGTAATAGCTGGAATCGGATATCCTTCCGCCTCGCAATTTATCGATATTGTATTGCCCAACATAATGGCCGTATCCATGGGCTCGTAGCTCCAACGCGGCGCCACTGAAACGTGACCGGGAGACAGAACCAAAACGTAACGAATGAAAGTGCGCCAAGTAAACAACAAAATTAACAACTTGCTGTTTGTGTGTTCACTATGCTTATGTATCTATGTGTATTTGTGTATCTATATATATATATATAAATGTGTGTGTGTGTGAATGGGTAGGTGGCCAAAAAAAGGTTCAACTGCTAGCAAAATCCTGCGTGATTTATTTTGAAATAGCATCGAAGCGCACCAATAGATACAGCATCCAACAGTGAAGCTATTTCTTTCACCTTACCCAACTGCCACCTGTCCAATCTGGCCAGGCACACTTACCGCGCACTTGCAGCTCCGCTGTATAGTTCACCTTGGCAGCAGCATTGCTGGCATAGCAGGTGTATTTGCCACTGTGCCGAGCGCTGATATCCTTAAACACAAGCAGCGAGTAAAACTCCTCCTTTTTCTCAGTAATCTTGTAAATTGAAACACATACACACACACAGACACACATATAAACCAATTGACAAAAAAAAAGTGCAGCATCAGCAGAGGCGTAAAGAAAAGTAAAAAGAAAAGAAACAGAAGAAAAATAGAAAATAGTTTCACAAGTTACGCTAAATGCAGTAGACGATAGTTCGACATATACAGACTGACACTCACCTGGAGGCTGCTCGGTATAGAGCTGTCATCCTTTTTCCAGCTAAAGTAGATGGGCATATCTCCGGAGGATACCGCGCAGGTGATTTGTGCACGTCCGCCCTCCTGTAGATTCTTTGGAAACTTGAAGGCCTCAATGACAGGCGGACCTGGTGAGCGATTAGCCAACGGGCCGAGACATTAATGCGACATCCAATTGATGCAACACCCCCACATCCCTCTCAGCCCAACTACTACTTACTGTTCACATTCAATTGCATGTCGCGACGCGCCTCCTCGCCAGCACGACTGCGAACAATGCAAGTGTAGATACCCTGATCCCGTCCTGGCTCCACATTCTTGATGACAAGCTGCCCCCCCTCCTGTACCGTTGCCAAAGTATAGTGTGCGCCTGCACCAAAAAAAAAAAAAACGATAATAAAAATGTATAGAAAATGCTGTCATGTGCTTGACTACGTCTTTTAGATGGTAGACAAGCATTGTTCGTTTTCCTCTCTCTCTCTATCCCCTTTCACCCCTGCCCCTTGGCCCTTGTTTAATCTCATGCAATTTGTCTTACTTGTTGTCAATTCCTGATGCGCTTTCTCCCAACGAATTTGATCAATAGGATAGCCAGCAAACGGACAGCGTACAATTATATCCTCGCCAGCGACTGCTTTAATGGGTCCAATAGCGCGCACATACGGTGGTCCTGTGGTATATATATATATATATATATAAATGAGTGTATGAGTGTATTTGTGTATATATATGGAAGAACATAATGTTATTTATTAAATAAGTAAATGTATGCAATTAGCGGCTATGCAACACTAATGCTTAATAATTCAAATTATTTTCATTTTGGACACATTCAACATATAAATTTTATACATAAAATGCATTTGGGTTCACCGACGCATAGGGCAAAAGCAATTTTTAGTATATTGCAGCACGTTGCATGACCAAATTCGTGGCATAAATTGCAATATTCATTATTGAATAGGCTAGCTACAGAGCGCAGTTCGTGCAACAGTGCGTATGCGTGATGTTGCCGTCGCACAGCACAAATCGATGTAAAAATAGAAAATTTCTACTAGCAAATGCGCATCTCATTTCGCAAAATATGCATGAATATATATATATATATATATATATATCGAGCTCAGCCAATTTGCAATATATACAACTTTAGTAACATTTTCTTTATATATTTTCTTTGCGAGCTGCAAGTTTTCTTTTTTTTTCCTTCCACAATTTGTAGTATCAATCCTTATGTAACTTTTCGTATTGTGCGAATATACTTGAGATTTTTGCTTACAAAAGAGCACTACCAAACTGCCAGGACAATAGAGCATACTTGTTACACAGAGCTTCAGGCAGATAGAAGCTAAAAACACTTATTGTTAAAAGTATTTTGACACTTTTGTAGTTTATTTCTCAAATGTTACATAAGGATATAAAGAAGTTTTTCATAAAATGTTTATAATCAATAAATTTTATAAACGATACAAATATATTCAGCGATTATTTGTGAGAAACATTGAATTGTTGGGGTAGTTAGAGCAATGTAAGACATAGCGGACAGTTTCTAATCTGAGCTTCAATATACTTGAATATTGTCAGCATCATTTATCATTAATACGCCCACTTAAATATCAAGTATACGTTGCACACATGCTTTGGGATAGACAGGGCTTTGGAAAGACAGCATCAATCATGGTCCAAGCCTTAAGCAGTACGGGGCGTATGATTAATATATATCAGATACGCATTTGTTTATGCATTATTAACACATTAAGATGGCATTATCAAGATAGCTCAAAATACAAATATTTCATTTATGAGTATATTTTCCCCTGAGGGTACGGTTGAAGCACCTTACCATATTTATACTTTAATACTTCAAGTTTATGGTTTGATTTGAGCGTGATTTTGTCTTTTCACTTTTCGATGTTGCTAACTTGGTTTGGTTTTTTATACGCTCTGCTTGTTAGCAGCGGGTTGAGTTTAGGCATTGCCGGTGCTGCTTCATCAATGGATCATGGGTTACATGTCAACGGGGAGGGCATTGTCAATGTTGCCCCAAGGATTTCTCCTTGATGTATCGTACAGAATTTCTCTGCTATATGTATATATGATGTCAGTATGTGTATTATATATTTTTTTTTTTTTTCAATCTACTGTTGCCTTTTGTCACGTTGCCCTGACAGTATTTATTTCCAATCAATGCGGATGTGGCAAGCAGTTGGGGCAGCAACGAAATTCATGGCTCAGCGTCTTTTGTGATTTGCATTGTTTGGAAGACAAAAAGTCTGGTCCTTGCAATACGATACTAACTTAGCCAAGAGTATATAGCAAGCTACTCTCTTTCTTGTGAAATTTCATGTACTTTAATTGATTTCGTTGCCAAAAGATATATATAAGAGTTATCTGAACTTACCGTATACATTTAATCTAGCCGAATGCTCAACGCTGCCCATTGAATTGCTTGCCACACACCTGTATAAGCCACCATCGTCTGGGCGCACATGTGATATGTTTAAATGGCTTATCACATCGCCAGACATATCGACAAATTGCCCAATCGCAAATCGATGATGCAGAGACACATCCATAATGGGTTGTGAGTCCAATAGCCAGGAGAACTGCAATGAAAATTGCAGCGCATTATCAATAAGGAGCCAATGCCAGAACTTTGGCCAGAACATAATTTCTTCGCTTAATCAGCAATTTGTGTAACTGTGTGTATATACTGTAGGATGAAGGAGGATGATGTGTGTGTGCATGTGCATGTGTGTAGTCATAACAATGCATAATAATAGCAATAAAACATTTGAACTTACTTGCGGTGGAGGTGAGCCACTGGCAGAGCACTTAAGCGATATTAATGGCCCCGGACGCACATTCTGCTCAATGAACGTGTAAATCAATTCGGGCACAGTGTCTGTAAAAGGCAAAGAAGTAAAAGTAGTAGAACGCCTGATAAATGCCAAACTCTGTCTCATAAACTATGCATGAGTGGATACTCATACCCATGGAATCGTAACCGTAACCATACCCAATCTCACAATCATCATACCCATAGATATACACCATGTCAACTTACCTCCCAGCTTTAGCTCAGCCATGGCCTGCGCACTGGCGCGTTGATTCTCCACTAGACATTGATAGACACCGCGGTCGCGTCGTCCCACATTCTCTACCATCAGTGAGCTCTTCGACAGAAACCGTATGCTGGTAGAAAAACAGAAAAAAATAAGAAAAAGAGTTTACGGAAAATGTCAAGCAAAAAAGACCTATTTAAACTTTGCCTCACAAAAACCTGCGCTTCAGAATTGACAACGTTGCACAAAAAGCAACAAAAAAACGAAAGGAAAAAAATATTGCTATCAACTCACGCCATTTTGTAAGCTAAAAGTGTAAACGTTTGTATGTGAATGTAAATATATATATATATTTGTCAATATATATGTATAGAATTATATATATATATATATATATATATTTGTGTGCATTGTCCTTTTGTTCATTCAGGCGAAATTTGTTATTTATTTTATTAGCATAAGCATAAAAATTTCTGCTTGATTTGTTATGCTGATTTGCCTGAGCTCGACCTCTTACGATGCTTTTACACAGATCCTGCCTGACCGCTATTTCAACTTATATCCTTGGGCAACAGCTGGTCAGCTCACACACTCAAACAAAACATTTCAAAGACATATACACACACACACAGACATACAGACACACAGCAATGATGTTTGTTTTTACAAGCTGTTTGTACTCTGTCCCTGACCAGTTTGTTTGCCAGCCTCGCTCCAATGCATATCTAAGCATATATTTTGTGCCGAATTTGGTTTGCTTTTTGCTGGCCAAGTTGCGTATTATGCTGATTTCATGTAATTTGCATTAAATTATCAAGATATGTGTTCAACCCATTCAAGTGTATATATGTGTTTCTTTGGTTACACAGCGGCCAAACGGACAGCAGACAACAGACAACAGACATGCGGCAGAAGACATAAGGCAAAAGGCATAAGGATTTAGTTGAAAGTGGGTAAAAGACGCTTTCAAGATTAACATAATTTATGTTTTGCATATACACACACACACACACACACATACACATACACTACTTGTGTAAGGTGTGTGCCAGTTTTCTATTTAATTTTAATTAGTATTAGTATGAATGTAAACGAATGAATTATTCTGACTTGTAGTTGCCTTGTTATTAGAGTCCAGCTCAATACAGCATGAAGGATAACTAATTGATAGCTTGATACAGAATTTAATGCAGCATTACATATGCTTTTTTATGAAATACAATTCTCTTGCTTTTTATGTAATTTGAACAGTTCTACAATTACAGTTTTTAATTAAAATATAAGTAGAATCAAATTAAATTTTTTTGTATGAAAATTTGATTAGTATAGTAATTAGGGATACATTTATGAATATATATGTATATCTATCAATCATTTGTAAATCAATTTATATATGTCCTGTACATATAATTAAAAATTTGAAATTCACGAATATTCATTGCAATCAATCAGAAATGTTTGAATATTGAACTTAATACTCAATAGTCAGCAGCTTACAATAACTATGCAAAACAGCACAGAGCTCTTAAACAATCACTGTGCAGCTAACAACAGACAAAAATTACAAAAGAAAAAAACAAAAATAAAAATAAAACAAAAAATCAAAAGCAGAAAATATATGTCTAAAATAAAAGCAAAAAAGAAAACAAACAACAACAAAAAGGAAAATCAAGTGAAAAAATGTATAAATAAAATGCACGAACAATGCTTCAAAATGAAATTGTTGCTGGCTTCAAATGAAGTTTTCTCTATGGCCCACAATATATACCCAACTCCAATACTCATCAAAAATAATATACAGCAATAAAACATTTTTGGGATTGGGGCTAACCCCTAACAACAACGAAACTGCAATAACAACAGCGTGTAATCCAAAGGCTTTCAAGGATATTTTTTCTACATTTTTATCTATACCCATTAAAAAGTATTTAAACTGGGTATATTTAAATTGAGAAAAAGGCAAAGGCACAAACAAACTTCTTTGATAAATGAAAACTAATTTTAGTAGGCAATATTATGCTATAAATACAAATTAAATTGATGGAGAGAAAGGGTACAAAAGTTATAACTGGCCAAAGGAAGTGTAGAGCTTTTCACTTATACGATTATCCTTTAGTTAATCATTTGCAATTACTTGGGGCAATAACTGCAGTACCTAAGCAACAAGCAAAGGGTTTAAGTTTCACAATCACTAATTGGCTTATTATACCAATTATCATTATGTTGATTAATAGCTTAGAAGCTACTGATACGGCCAATGTTAAAGAGAACTTAATACTATTAAGTTTCTTGGGCAATGCTGAAATGTCCTGTATATTCTATTCAAACTATTTAAAAGCTTAGTAAATTTTCAACTAGGGTTAATTTTGAATATGTTCATTTAATATTTAAATATTTTTTTTAAATATATTTTCTAAGGGTATCTCCGAGTCGTATATACTCTACGCTTCACTTATATATATTATTTTCCTTTTTTGATTTTTTCTTTTATTATTTTATTTTTGGGCAAGTAAGAATAGAAACAAATGATAGAAATCGGCTATGTTGCTTATACGTAACTATGCAGAATGTTGCATGTTAGCATTGGTCTTAATATACAGTGTTGCATGTAGCATGTGGCCACTAGCAAGTAGTATGTTGCCTACATATACATATACATCATACATATATAAATATATATACTTACTTATCCCGACCAGTACTGAGTGCATTATTCGCTTGCAGCGGTTTGCCATTGTGCAACCAGTCGATGGCATCGATCGTTGAGCCCGTTGTCGTGCAATTGAAAATTGCCGTTCCGCCCGAATTGACAATTTGTACTTGGGGCAGGATATGCACGGATACAAAAGTATTCACATGTAGTCGTATCTCGATGCGTTGCTCTCCAAACTGATTCGATGCTTGGCATATCTGAAAAGAGCGCAAATCCAATGTGTTAGTATTGTTAGTAATTTTTCTATAAGTATATATATATGTATAAATGTATATATAAGCCAGACAAAAAATCAATCAGTTCTGTCATATATGAGTATAGTTCGATACACTATATGCATATATATATATACACGTGACAGTCTGTACATTAAATACAATATTGTATAATGGCAGACAGTCTGGAAAACGCTTCACTTGACTTTCTGCCAAGCTGATTGACTGACTAACTGACAGTCAGCGCCTGTCATTCGGTTTTGGTATTTCGATAAAGTTTTTGGTTTGGGTTTGAATTTTAACCTTTCGCTACACTTTGGCTATGTATTGTATTGGTTATACTTACCCATTTCCCCGCATCCCGCTCATCAGCATTCTTGATAAGCAGCAATGTACGTGAAAGTATAACGCGCTGTGAGGATGGTATCGGATATAGCGCCGCCGAGTCTGAAACGCGATACCAGCTGAAAAATATTAGAATATATATATTTATATTTATATATATCTATATTTATATGTATCTATATAAATTCAATTGTTAGCAGAGCTGCATATTCAAGCTTAAAGGTGAAAGGTAAACTAGATTCGCTACAATTGTGTTGTGGCTGGACTTGAATTTTTAAGGACTTCAACAAATAGTTGAAACGTTATGTTTAAATCAGTTGTTTAGCTTTATACTAGTATAGCTTTAGGTACTATATTCGAACTGTAATTCCACTAATAAAATCTAAGCAATAAAACACTCTTTCATAGTACATAATGCATTTGGTTTTATGGAGTCAAATCGAACCCGTTCTAATGACTTGGATGGAGTTCACTTTGCTGCCCAAATTGAGTTTATACTTTATATAGTAAAAACCACAATATATCATACAGGATATATCATATATGTATATATATCAAATCATCATTATGTATATCCAGTGCAAAGATATTAGAAATGCTGCGCTGCTTTCGTGTTTGTTTCTTATAAATAGTTGTATTAGATACACTGCCAAAGTCTCTATATAGAAATGCCATTTAACACACTTTACCCGTACGCAGAAACTCAATCATAGTCCCATACACACACACACACACACACACACACAAACACAAACTGATGAAATCAATAAGACACGCTTAAGTTCTAAGCCATAAACTGATTTCACTCATTGGCCATGCCAAACACGTACCGTACAGTGACTCGGCGTACGCATAAACTTCAGCTAAAAACAAAATTATCGCATTTTTCTCGCATTTATAGTAATCATAATGTGCCAGAGGGTTGCCAGTGTTTGCTATTATATAGAATGTTGGCTATGGACAATATACACAAACAGAGAGAGAGAGAGACAGAAAAGTATGAGCAGCTTTTACTAAAAATATGCTGCATAAATCTCTCATTCTGTTGTCTGGCACATTGGCTCCATCGTTTGCCATTTGAAAATATTTCAGGCATTTCACGATTCCAGAGAGAGAGAGAGAGCTCTGAGTGTATTTCTGCTGCTGTTTGTTATTTTTTTTGCTCTTTTCTTGTTATTTTTGTTGCTTTTGTATGCCAGTCTGTTGTTTGTTTACTTGGCTTTTGGCCCTTGTCGTATCCTGTCACTTATATACATATATATCTGTATGTGTGATTGTGTGTTGTTCCCCTTAACCATATCTGAGAATTTTGTTATACGCACATCAAGTGCTTATAACTGCATGAAATTTTAATAAGCCCGGCTAAGTGAAACCGACTGCCAACAGACTTATGTTGCCACAGCTAGGAAGGTAGGCAGGCGTATTGTCGAGTCGTATCATCCTGCCAATTAATCAGGTCCTTTATGTTGCTAATTAGCTGCGAATATTTAACGTTATTTGATATATATATATATCTTACTTTTTTTGTGTGTGTTTTATTGACTGACTCTGACTGGTCGTTTTCTTTTTGTGGTCCTTTGGTTGTTTACCAAAATTGGTTTTTATTGTTTACCCAACAAAGTGTTGCCTTTTGCAATGCGATACGTTAAGAGTGCTCAATGCCTGAGTAAACAAGTAACTTAAGTTGGCCAGCAGCCAGTTGCTTTTATTAGTTTGTTTGTCGTCTGATTGTTGGGCCAGAAAATGTTAAGACCCCATTAACACATGGACATTATACAGCTATCATAATGGCTAGTACTTTAATAAGTATATGCTACCGTTGAGCCCATGTAAAGTTGCTGTAATTAGCACTAAAAGAGCAGCCTCTAATATGCAATAAAACCTGAAACCCTTGGCAAACATTCAAATGCACTTAAGTGTTGTCTCTAACAGTGTAGATGCCGAACCGTAGGGGCAGTGGCAACAACGTGTGCCATCTGGTCCCATGTGTATAGATTGCTTGGCCGAGTCTCTCTGCGTATTGTTATTTTATTGCCATAGATATACGAGTATGTTGGCAGCTGCACAGATATCTCCCCCCCCCCCCGCACCATTGCGGCCACAGGAATGGTATAGATAGAGTCTTCGGTTTTGCGGTTGTACTTACGTGAATATAGGAAATGGATTTCCTTGTATGTTGCAAGGCAAATGCACATCGTTGCCACGTTCCACATGAATTTCCATCACTGGCTTTTGGGTGGTGCGCGGTGCCAGATTTTTGCTTAGCTCTGCAACGATAACGTGTGCCTTTTTGTATTAGCAATCTAGGTACAACAAACATTTCCAACCAAAAACACAAATGGCAATATTTCGACTTACCTTTCACCTGCAGCATTACTGCATCACTGCGCTGTCGGTCCCCATTCAGTGTATTGGATACCAGGCAGCTAAACTTCATCAGGCCATCCTCGGTGCGCACAGAGCGTACATACAGATCACCGGAGGCAGCTAGCACCACGTACCGACCTGCTGCAATGAACCCAAAGGCACAAGTCGTAATTCATAAAATAGCAAACAGGAACAACAGCAACAACAGCAACAAAGTGCCAAAAAAATGAAAACAATAATAGCAACAAAAACAGCAGCAACAGTAACAAACACAAATCCATAGCAAAATCAAAGTTCTCACTGTGTATACGTAACATTTTGCAATAAATGTCAACGCTAGCAGCAACTGTGCATCCCTAAGGACATGCTGCACAACAACAACAACAACAGCAGAAGCAACAAACAAACAAAAAAACAAAAAAAGAACATGAACAACTACAATGAGAATATGTGCACATAAATTTCAGTAGCAGATAAACACCCACACTCAACACACGACTAATGTGTGTGTGTGTGTATGTTTGTGTTCGTAAGAGTAAAAATGTGCCAACACTCACCAACATCCGACAGTTCCGGCAACAGTATCTCCTCGCCGCGATGCCAACTGGCCACACGCACATAAGGTCGCACATATTCCGGTATAGCGCACTTAATCAACGCCGAATTTCCCAAATAGACTTCAGTATTTTCCACGTGCACATTGAACTGACGACGCACCACTGCGAATAAAGCAGAAAATGAAAAAGTGAGCAAAAACAAACAACAACAAGAATAAGCACAAAAAGAATCAGTAACAGCAACAGAATCAGAATCAGAAGCAGAATGAGTAACAACAGAGAATGAGCAAGAGTGAAATAGCTGAAAAATCAACAATCCTTGCGTGCCTATTGGGCCCAGACTGTTGTTGAACTGAACGCATAAAACGCTTTGGGGAGTACAGGGACAACATCCCAGTATCCTAGGGAATATGATGCTGCAACAAATGTTGAGGTATGGGGTCAGAAGTAGATGGTACAATAAACGCGACCCAATGCAAAAATGGCAGCAGTTTAAATGAATGAAATTGCTTGAAATTACATGCCAAACGGAAGTAAAGAGCAACAAAAAAAGAAAAAAAAAATTACTCACACACACACACAGACAGAGAGAAGGAAGGAAATCCCTTACCCACCCGAATGCGACGATATATGAGTCGTAAAAAAAATATCAAAAATGATATACATGAAAAATTCGAAGCGTAAATATTGAATGAGATTTTAAGCGACTATCATGCATCGTTGATTTTTTGAGTTCACATTGGGTTGTCTTTTGGGTATGGGAATGGCTTTGGGCTTGGGTTTGGGCTTGGGATTGGGATTCGTTTATTCGTTGAATTGTATGACTATGCAAATGAAATCAATGAATGAATAACTATGTCCGAAAGCATTGGAATGAAATAATTTTGAAGTTGTTATCAATCAGTGGAGTGTAATTCTTACTTCTGCTTATGGAGTAAGAGTAATTGTATTGAGTTTAGCAAGCATCTTGTTAACTTAGAGAATTCAATATTCCGTAGAGAGCTACATATACATATAGAGATACATATACAGATACATATATACATGGTATTTATATATTTATGTTATGTTTATAGAATATGAGAAGCAATTTGCTGGTTGAAACGCCTTGAGGTATGCAACACTCGAGTACGACAGGAAATGCGCAGGATATTAATGTTTTATATGCAGAAATCAGGCACTAACTCACATTTGACACAACTGACAGACAGCTAAAAGCGTAGCTAGCAACAGATTCATGAAGGATATGTGAACAAAAAGGTTTCTATGTACAAAATGCCAGGATAGAACTGCATCAACCGCCAAACGTGCGCAGCCTGAAAATTGTGCTCATAAGTGTGTTACCGTCAATGTATGCATGCATATACGTGTTAGTGTGAGTATGTGTGTTAGTATATATGTATTAGTATATTTGTATTTTGCGGCTTGTTGTGTGAATGTTAATGGAGCTGCAGCGTCAGCTACTTTAAGGTACTTTCCACTTACCTGCTTGCACCTGCACATTACGACTCAATATTGTGCCAGCCTCGTTGCTGGCCCGGCAACGGTAGGTGGCCTCATGTACATCCGTGCGATAATATTGCGCCAAGAATGGTGGAAAATACAATGTGCCATTCCCAGATATTTTTCTGAAAATATATTTATATATATATATATAGAGAGATAGAAAAAAAATGTAAAGAAAATAGAACACAAGAAATGTTGCATAGAACATAAGCAGAATGTAATATTTTAGTACGCAAAGTCTTGAGGCTTTTGTCGTTATTTATTTATTTATTTATTTACATTTGAGAGCGTTACACTAAAAATTTGTTATACAAAAGCCTTACCAAAATGGCAGCCACTTTGCCGGCAACATTTTTATATGGCATAGATTTACATAAAAATGCAATAAACCTAAGTTTGTATACTAGCCTGGTGTATAGAGTATTGCCAAAATGCAGCTGGCATCTGCTAGCTCGTAGCTGGTAGCATGGTAGCTGCATTTTCGAGACAGTTACTAACAATGGGTCTTAGTTACAGTCACTAACTCATAAGGGACTGTATACACTGACTAGTGAAAGATACACAACATACTACTATAAGAGTAAGAATGAAAATCCTTATAAGTAATATGGCACAACAAAGGGATTTGAATACGACAAGTACTGATGATATTGTTTAAGGTTTCTACTTTAAAAAGGATACACTTACATTTTATTTCCATTTATATTAACTTTATACCTCGTTTCTAATAGATTAACTCCCAGCTCAATTACTTTGTATATTCAAAAGATTTTAAAATGTACAGCGAAAAACTTGAGTAGCCATATCAATCTATCAACATAACTTACTGCACTCCCACATTGACAGTGCACTAAACCAAAGTCCAATGGATGTTCACAATGTGCCGTTTAAAGTCCAAAGCCCTGCAATACTATCCAATGGTCGCTAATCATCTCAGTTGAAACCATCTAACGAGCAACAGCGGCAAATGCAGACTGCGTCAAGGGAAATGTGAAGTGCACAGAGAGATAGAGAGAGAGAGAGAGAGCGAGCATGAAAAGGATGGATAACGTCAACAAGCGTACAACAAAAACAACAACAACAAGAAAAACGTCAGAAAACATCAGCAAACTTCATCAAGAGCAGTTCTCAAAAATGTTTAAGTGCTGGCAATTTGTTTACGTCTATTGCGTCTGCATAGAGCCAAAAAAAAGAACGTAAATAAAAAATAAAAAAAAATATAAAACTAGTTAAAAAACAGAGTTAGCTTTGTGGGTCGCCCAGATAAGTACATATATATATATATATATATTTATATATATATACCGTATATAATCGGTATATATCTCCTACCAGAATACATCACTTGAACTCAACTATGCTCTTTAGCAGCTTAAAATAAAATTTGTTTCATTTCCATTGGGGCCACTGTTGCGTCCGAGCTCATTTTTAGCTTTAGAGTTTGCCCACGCACGCACACAGAGTCACCCACACAGACACACACAAACACACGCGCAACACATTCACACAGACATTCAGAATGTTACGTGAATGGCCTGGCTTATACGTGCATTTGACCCGCATGATCACGTACTCCAAATGACATTTCATTCTGTAAAACATCATCAAAAATACCAAAAGAAAAAAAAAAAATGATTTTTTAGTACATTTCAGCACAAACTCTATTGCTTTAGCGACGTGTGCAAGTATATTTGTTTGTAACATTGAAAATATGTTTTTATTTTATTATCGTCGAAGAGTCCTTTTTTTTATCGTATTGTCACGAAATATGTAACGCATTGTAGAGGCATTTACAAATCTATAAAATGTATAAATAAATTCCATTGATCGGGAAAATTAAGAGCTTTTAGCCAATGCACTTTAATATGGTTATTTAAAAGCCGCAGAAACTGCACATATATATTCATATATTTATGGCATAAATCAGTTTGCCATTTGCATTGCAAAAATGCAGTAAATTGCAGCTTGCTTTAAGAGTCAACTTAAACTTTAATTAAGAATAAAATAAAGTTGGCTTTAATATAAAGAAAAGCGACAATAAATCATATGAAAATAAAAGTATATTGTGTATGAAATAAACTGCAGCAGCTTATAAAAATTTAGTTGAAATCTAAGTTAAAATTAATATACATTTTCAGGCAATGATATTCAGCTGAAAATCTATCAAATTCAGCCACTAACTAAGTTAGTTGAATTTATATTTAAATAGTATTTATTAGTCTCCACTTTGACCTTTGTTAATGCAATGTTAAAAGTGAAGTTTGCAATTTATGCTGCAAGCTGCAGGCAATTGCTTTAATTAGAAATAAAAGTTAGTGACAAAAGTGAATGCTACAAGGATATACATATATATATATATATATATATATACATATATATAGTTTACCCTAACCTCTTGCATTATAAAGTTTTGTAAACTGAACATTATGGAAGTGTGCAAATTTATTATATTCGTAGTCTAATCATAACTGGCATATTAATTAAGCTTAAGCAATTCGAGGCATCATCATCAGTAAGCAAAAAATAACTATTCATAACTTTTTTCCCCAGATATACATACATATATATATAAAACTGAGTGTACATATATGTGGCATATACATATAGCCACATTTTAATTTAGCATTTAAGTTCTCATGGCGCAAACGACGACAACAGCATGACAGAATTTTAATATTTTAAAAGTGAACAAAGCGCAGACAGGAGCACTAGATAGCTAGAGAGGAGGGTGGGGGTTGGGTGGATTCAACTCATATTCATAAGTATATATATGAGTGTATGGCATTAACATATGAACTGCAGCACATTTGAAGCAATTCAAAGTTGCAGCTATTGTTGTTGTTGTTGCTACTGTTGATGCAACTGCTGTTGTTTTTGCCTACCAGAGAAACGCATTACATTTGTGTGTAATTTCTTTGGGCCTTTCAAACAACAGCAGCAGCAGTAACATAAAGAAGTCTCTTATTCTTTGGCAGCTACATAAAATGCTTTATACTTTTAGCCATGTGACTTTGCCTTTTATTTACGGCCACAAAAAACAAACTGGCACTGACAACATTGATTTTGTCAAGCATCTTTTACTTTTGCAGCATGCAACGTACTTTGTGCGTACTTTAAAAGATTTTCTAACTGCAATTGGGCTTTAAAAACTTGTTGCCTTGCTCGTAGACTAATTAAAAACAAGGCCAAAAACACCTTTGGCTTATGTATAATATATATAGAAACACAGAAACCTTAACAATGTGACTGCAGTAACCGCAAGAGGCAGGTGGGAGTGCAGTGGGTTGGTAGACGACGTAGTAAGCAGCATACAATGGCATAACTACATAATATTACTCATACGCATAGTTGTCGAAACCACAAAACTCACCTCAATCCGGGTACTTGTGTTGCCAGCGACCCGTCCCGCATTACCCAGGATACCACAGGCGGCGGATTCCCATGTGCCGTGCAACTAACCTGTGCGCCCGTATCGTTCCCGAATAGCAAACGCGGTGAGGGCTCCAACAGGAAGGTGGGCACGCGTAAGCCGCTTGTGGCTACAACGGACAATGGCAACACCAGCAGCAAGCCGGCGACAGTCAGCAGTGGGAATGGATTCGCAGCAATTAACCCTGCAAAAATACATATATATATATATACAGTAAAACAGAGAGTGAGAGAGAGAGGGTAAGAGAGAAGGATGAAGGTAAACCAGGATAATTATCAGCATACTTGGCTATTATATAACTGTAAATGTGTTTGTGGATTGTTTTAAAGTTTAGCGCAGGCAATAGCTGGTGGTTGCAATAGTTGCCACTGGCTGCTCTTACTTATGTATATGTGCGTGTGTGTGTGTGTGAGTGTGGTTGCACTTGAAACTCATAAAATGCGGCTAATTTGGATTCGGTTTCATTTGCTTGCCGTCAGCAAGCTTATGAGTCTCATTTAGGCAGCACTTGAGTGAAACAGTCAGGCTGTTGTTGCAGCCAGGATATCAACCTAGCTGCACCACTTTATCCAGCTTGTCAGTTGTGTATATATATACATATGTATGTGTGTGTTTGTGTGTGTGTACAATTTCACTTTTTGATATATTTATGGTTGCTTGTGTGAGTCTGCAGTTTGTTTACTCTTTGCTTGTTGATACACAAAACTCGCTTAACTGTTACACAAATGCAGTTTAAGTTGTTGCCAGAAACTACTTGCAACAACAACAGCACAAGTTGTGGCAACAACACAGCAACAGTAACAGAAACACACAACAGACAACAGACAACTACAGTTATATTACTCACCTTTCTCTCTGGTTTGTGGCACTAATAAACCCATTTCGTTGCATGTAGGTTTTATTGTTGTGTGCGTTTATCTGAATCCCTTGCTTTATGTTCGCTATTTTTATTAAATTAATTAAATTTAGTTTACTCTTCTTGCAGTTTCTCCCTCTGGCTCTCGATGTTTATTTTAGCTGAATACTCTTTTTGCATAAAACTTTTTCGTTTGCTTTTTATTTTTTTTTTATTTTCACAGAGCTCGTCCTTGTTGTCCTTCACCTGTGCACAAGAAACAAAATGGAGAAAAATTAAAAAAAACTAATAATAAATGTCAAAATGATAGTTTAGCTTTCACTTTGTAAATTATAAAATATTTTTATTTCATTATTTAAATAGTAACAATTTTAAAGCAAACAATAAAACTCTTTTGTTGTTCAAATAGTTGTAATGAAAATTATTCAAACCAAAAATGATTTTTATTTCTCTCTATTAAGAGTACAAATATTTGCAGTAGCATTAAAAGTTAAGCTCTGTTGTTAGCTTCAAATCTACTCAAAATATTTTTCAAATAGTTTTTATAGCTCTCTTAGTAAAAATATAATAATATTTTATATTCTTAGCTAACATTTCAAACTTTTTTATATACTAAAGCTTTAATGGAAATGTTTTAAACTATAAGAAATTTTAAAGTTTTCCTTAGTTTTAGGTAAACGGTTTTAACTTTTAATAGGAAAATGTTATTTTTAATAAAGATATATTAATATATATAATGCTTAAAATACTTCAGAATATTTTATTTTATATAAAATATAAATATTTATTTAATACTTCTATATAACTATTCAATTTCAAAGCATATCCCCAATATTTTAATTAAAATCGATCAAATTTTGTTTATTGATATCTTCATATAATAAATTTATTAATAATATTCAAAAAATTCTTTTGGCTTCGTTTCTTGTAGTAGGCCAAGTGATACTATATAGAAAATAATTGGTTTCAAATAATACCAAAATAAATATCATTGTCAATTTATAGGCAAAACTAACTAAGGTCACATTTCAATATAATAAAATTGCAAAACTTTAAATTGTTTGTAGCATAAAAAGATAATTGCTATATATGAGTTATAATACTTTAATATATATATTATGCCTGATATAATCATATTCGTAGTGTCATAACAAGAACAGTTCATGTCAAGTTCAACCCATTCGGGTGACAATTCATGGCCAGAGCACTGTAACAACTGTATAAACAACAAACAGTAATTCCTGTACGCCACAGAGAGTGCTGTGCACATAAACTTGGTTAAGTTGATGGCTGGCGTGGAGACCACATAGATGCGTTGAATCAAGTCAGCTGCCTTCTTGCGCATTGGGATGCCAGATCAGTGAGACTGACAACAACAACAAAAATAACAACAACAATAAGAAGAACAATAAGAGAACAAGAGCAGCAGCAACTATAGCAGGCATCAACTGTACATATATATATATGAAGAAAAGCTGAGTTTACATTGCTCTAGAGCTTGGTTGCGTACTTTGTAAATACATTTAACGAGTATTTATGAGCGAGCATACGAAATGAATGAGTTCTGGCATCATTAAATTTTATTCGCAATAGCCAAGCGTTCAGCTCATGGGATACGAATGTGAATACAATTACAATGAACAAGAATAAGAAGAAGAAGAAGAAGTAGAAGAAGTAGAAGAAGAAAAGGTTATAAACATGTTTTGAGGTCGAGCAGATGAATATAGTATAAGGTTTAACACTGAATGTTCGTCAATGCGAAAAAGTTCAACAGCCCAACAAAATTTTATACTGTATCCTTATTATGTATATACAGAAAGATTGCCACGCCTCCAACTGACTGCTGAGGGCAGTCACTTAACGCCTTAGCAGTGACTAAGCAAACATCATCATGACACCCATTACGAGAATCGACAGCTCGACAAACCGATGATATCTTAGCGGCAGGAGGGTGTAAGGGTCACACTTGAGAGTCCTTTCATGTTTGCAACTTGACACCTTTTCAGCGAGGCCAGCACCGGATATGAATCCTGGTACGTATCATTTGTCTGTCGGTGTGTGTGCATGTGTGGGTATATGTGTGTGTGTGTGGGACGTGGCTCTGTTTACATTTAATTGAGAATTTAAAATGATTTGTTTATTTTTGCTGCGTCTTTTGTTGGTAAAATTTGCCACGAGCGTTTTGCTTCTTTGCTCAGCACTTGGCACTGGGCGTCGTTTTTAGCACTCCTTCCATATGTGTTAGGAGGGTGTATTTTAAGGTTTGTGTATGTGTGTGTGTGTGTTTGCATTTCATTTTTAATGAGTTTTTATTTTCTTTGTGCCGCCTAACTGTCTGTCTGTCTGTCTGCCTGGTTGGTTGTTGGGTAACAGCATTCAGTCTTCAGCATATAGCATAAAGGATATACGCCGCATCCTTTCGCTTCCACATGCGTTCCGGTTTTCCTTGTGTTTTGTGTCATAACTGCTAACTGTCAGCAAATTTGACGCTAAATGTGTTGCGGCGCTTTAAATATGTCGTACTGGCTTACACTGAGTAACTCCCAGTGTGTGCGTGTGCATGTGTGTGTGTGTGTGTGTGTGCAAGTATTTAACGGTTGTTTTTGTAATGTGTGAGTTGGGCCATAACAACTGTTTATCTGCTGGCAGTTTGTTGTGATAATCTACTGTCTGCTTTCTGTTGTTCGAAAAAAAAAAGGGCAACAGTTCATGATCCTTTACCACTACAACGACATCTATTCCTGTTCCTTTCCCAGTTCTGACTGGTGACTGAGACTATGACTGTGGTTGAAGGCCTCAAGCCAACAATGTGCTCTGAACGGTTTGTTAACCACAGCCTTCACTTGCAATAAAGGACAATTCTCATAGCGTATCTAATACCATGACATGTACTACTATGCGGTTGACAACTTTACAAGACCTTTGACTATATCAACTCTATGTACATACATATTGTTATATATATGTGCAAATATATGCATATGTATGTAAGAGTCATAAGATTCATTACCACAAGAAATGAATATACAAAGAGTACCCAAATTTTAATCCTTTTCTAAATAAATTATACTCCATTAGAAATGTGAACCATAATGAAAGGGGCTTACACGGAGCTTACACACAATCAAATTTCGATTGAAAGGAATCAAGACTTAGCAGCAATGCAACAACTGTATATGAATTTAAGTTTATTAAGTATAATTAGTATTTTAATTATTATTGATAGTTATACATAACATTCGTACAACTTTTATACCTTATTATAGTATATGTAAAGTATATAGTTAGGAACAGTTTTAAGGCTTTAACTAATCATTCGTGCAGCTTAATTGAAATTTCAAATAATTCAGTTCAATTGGTTATAACGATAAATTTTGGGGTAAAAGCCTTTGTGCTCTTGTCTCATTGTGCAAGGTAGTTTAATTATACCACTGACATTTCAATTAACAAGGCCAAAATGATAGAATGGAACACACAAGACAAAGCGAAGTTTCTTACCAAGCTGCAACTTGGCACTGAAGCCGCAAGCAATTGCAAATTGAAAGCGCTTCAATGACTCATTGTGTATTGTCTTCATTAGGACACCTGTATGCTATTTCTTTCTCTTTTTCTCCATCTGCTTTACTCATTCACAGCTCTTACTGTTAAAATTGTGTTATATAATTACTGCTTAAATACGTAGACTCCAAAAAGGTAACCAGCTACTGTAATGTGCAGCATTGTTAACAGGGTAATCAATCTTATACGACGTATGGCCAAAAATACGTAGAAAAAGTGTTAAGTGCTTTGCAATGGCAACTGGACTTGCTGCAACTTACTTCGTGCCGCATGCCACAATCTTTTGTGTGTTAACACGCTATACGTTTTGCATTTGGTATGCTTCTTGGGCTCTCAAGTGTGTTTGTTTGTGGAACATGAATGGCTTTAAGTGCAATACGCCACAACAAACAGCAACAAACGGCAACACACAAAGCAATGCAGCCAGCCAGCTGTGCTCTATGTGTTTTATAGGCAGCCAAGCGCAAATGCATCCAGGGAATAGGGCTGTAAGTACATGGGATATGGGCGTGTCTGTATATAAACGCTGTTGCATCCGCAGTTTGCCACCTCCAAGCAAAGGCGTCAAGCAATAATTTTTCTACTTTTGAGTCGAGCTGTTGAATCGTTTTAATGTTCGTCACCTGAGCTCTTGTTCGACTGCTTTTAAATACCCTGTGTAATGAATACTGTTGAATCCATGTTGATGATAACAACTAATGCATAAATAGCTAAGCTTATGTATAATTTAAAATCTAATAAAAACGCGAATTTTATCTATTCTTTTAATATGCCAAACGTAGTGCTAATAAATACAAGGAAGAGGAAATGAAATTGGTTCTCAAAATTAATTGCCATCTAATATTTGACTAGTGTTTATAGCTTCTTTATGTGTCTAATGCTATTAAAAGCTATTTTAAATGTGATTTTCACTTTAACGATTCAACATAATAAAGTTTATAAGCTACTTAGACTAGACATAAATAGTTTGAAATCAGAAATTAATTTGCTAATATACATATTTGGAAATCTTTCTCTTCTGGCTCATAGCCTTTAGTACGGACATATTAAATGAGTTTTTAATATTTTTTACTTATTACTTAGGGTATTTATGTTTCGATGCATTTAGTTGAATTATATTTCTATGGGTATTCTTTTTTCTGTATTTTTGTTTCACGTGTGGTTTCTTGCTTTTTTCTTGCACCTGAACGTGAGTTGCAAAATGTGTTGCATACTTTTTGCGGCTGTGTTTGGGGTGAAACGGATGTGTTTGCGTTTAGCGCTGGTTGACAGCTTGGCAATTTATGTGGCCGACTTCCTGCACGAGAATTTAAAGGCAACTTTAAGCGGAGAACCGACAATTTCCTGTTTCACGTCACAGACTCTTCACCCCAATCTACTTTATATCCAACCGCTGACTAATGTAAAACGCCTGAAACAATAGATCCATTTGCAACACACACATACAAGGACACGAACGAACTGTGGGTGAAGTGCAACTCTTTGGACAAACCGGAGTACAATGGGTCGGGTCACAAGTCAAAGAGCATCCGTTGCGGGCGTTGGACGCGACGACAACGCACTCGTAAATGGCAGCGATTTTGCACAAAAGCAGCTACTGGAACAATGACAAGAGCCAGCATTGAATTCAGGCTCAAAACCTAATGCCGGCTCACTGACTGGCGGTTGGCAGTTGACGGCTGGCGGCTGGTGGCTGGTGGCTGCTGGCTACCGGAAATGCAGAGGCGACGAGCCACCTAATAACATTTTCTAACTTCATCTTTCTAAGCAGCGGGGTAAATATATATACCCAACTGGCTGTGGCAGTAATATTTTGCGTGTTTCAACAAATGTTTGGCCACCTTTTATATCACATCAATTCTGCTACAACAATTGTATGAAAAAAAAAAAGAAAACGTTTTTTTTTACAAAGTAGTAACAAATGTAATGGTCGCGCATATTTTTTCCATATTTTTTTTTGTTTTCCAAGCTATGAAAAATCCTCTTTTGTTATTTGTACAACAAACGCCCACCCATCGGCCAACTGCCGTGCCTCCCTTGAGGTCTAAGCGGTTCATGGCGCTGCTTTGTCACATTGACTAAGCGTCCGCGACCGCTCGACCAGTCTCTAGCTCAACATTTTATCTCGGCCTCAGTTAGGAACCCTCCAGCATTTTAGAGTGCTTTTGTTTTGCTGCTGCTTCTACTGCTCCCGGTTCTACTTGCCCCCTACTGTCAATGTTGTTTTTGTTGGTGGCTGCTGTTGTTGTTAGTATGAATAAAGTCGACTTGAGTGTATTGCTGAGTTGATGCTGGCGACTGTCACTGGCATCAACCGAGCACCTGACAAATAAATTTAATTGGTACAAGGATCTCAAAGCATTTCAAAATTGCTTGTATTTATGTAATGCAACTTATATTCACAGAGTCTAAAGATTATTAAAGTGTAGTAAAATATTTGTGGTAGTCTCGGCGCCAATAGAATAGCTTGCAATAAAAATATATATATTAAAAGGAAAATCTTCTTTGAAGTATTTCGTTTTCCTACGTTGTTAAAAATAAAATCATTAAATGGGTTAAAAAATAAAAAGGAAATTCAATTCGTTTGAATACAAAGAATTGCTACGAATGCTTCAATTTCATTTTAGAAATGAGTAAAATGCATAATTCAAAGGATTCTTTCATTTTTGTGGAGATATTTTTGATATATTCCATTTTGTCGGTCTGTTGAGACTCAATAAACCCTTGAGACATGTTTCACAATTTTCTAGCTATATACTAGTAGTAAAGGAATAAATACTTTCACAGATTAAAGTTTAATAGCCAATCTAACCGCAATACCCGAAACGCAACATCTGCCCCTTCAATGCTAGAGTTTTGCAACATTTCAGCTTATCTCTGGTCTATGCATAATTCAACAGTTCGCTCTGGCAAAAGGCAACAAACACAACACACACAAGCACACACAGATACACACAGACTCACATATATAGATATACTGATCCGAAAGTCGTATTCCCAAGGACCGAAGCAATTTAATAGCATTCGAAAAGGCAAAGCCAAAATATTCATCGAATTTTGGCGATTTGTGCTAACAACAAAGCAAAAAACCAAAGCAAAACCAAATTCAACTCTTTTTCAAACTAATTCAGACAAAACAAAGCTGCAAAATGAAAATTGTAAATCATTCAGTGAAATTACCTCGTTATCTTTGGCCACGGAGCGCGGCGAGCAAAGCAAAGCTACTTTTCCTTGTGGTCGCAGCGGGTGATCCTAGTATCCTTGGCAGGACACAGTTACATTGAGTTGTCTGTTGGCATAAAATTGTGATTTTATTATTTTTGGCAGTGCGCCCAAAATGCGGCGCTTTGCAATTGCTTTGTTCCGCATTCACACACACACAAACACGAACACACACACACACACATACATACACACAGGCACACTAAAAGACCCACATATGCTGGCACATGCAACGATAACTGTTTGAAAAGAATATAAAAAACATCGCACAGATTGTGGCTGCATTCAACAATTGCCAAAAGGTGGCCAAAATAGAAAGAGAGAGATAGAGAAAAAAGAACTGAGAAAAAATAAATTGAGTAAAGGAGTAAAAGAACCGCGACCATAAATTATACGCAGTGCATAGACGGAAATTTTTATGGACTGTGACTGGTCTGCGCCTAGACAGGCGCTTTATTCCTTTTATATAGTTTTTTATTATTTTTACTAGTTTTTCGTCTTTTTTTTGTGTTTTTCCTTTGGGCTTTGTTGCAATGCCCTTTTTGCCATTGTTACCACCATTTTTATCACACTTTGATAATCGTGTGGCACATGCTTCACAACACATCAGCGGCTACGTTTCGTCCATTCGATTCAATTTGGTGATTCGCGCAGTTTTACACTCGATAAATTACGGAGGGGGGAAAAAAATAAGGAAAAAACTGTTTTAGTCACTTAAAGCATGGCTTAGTTGTTGCTTCTGTTACTTCTGCTTAATTTGCATAATTTCTTTTTTACTTTCATTTCCTTTTGGGTTTTTCTACTTTAGTCACTTTTCACATTTTGTTGTTGCTGCTGTTGTTGTAGCGACCTTTTGCACTTTTTCTGTTAAGTGTCGCTTTGCTGAATTTGTTGGCGCGTTTAGCTCACAAATTATTTCACCTTTTATTCAATTTATTTTATTCAACAAACGTGACACTAATGTTTGTCGACGGTGTCTGCATTTATATGTAGGTGTTCTATATATGTATAAATATATATATATATATTTGTGTATATGTATGTGAGTGCAGCAACAGCAGCAACAGCAGCTTCCGCCTCCGGAAGAAGGCAGTCCGATGGTCCTCAGCGCATATACTCATACACAAAGCGTTTGGGGCCCAGTAAAATCCACTTTTGTTACATTTTTTATGGACACATTCGCTGGGACAAATAACCCGTAAAGTCAGTCAAATCCACGATAAAAACCGAAATACGCGCTTCTACATACACACTCACATATATCTATATATATGTTGTACGTGTGTGTGAGTGTATGTATCAAATGTCAGACAACGAATTTTTGCTGCATAGTTTTAGGCTGTAGCTTATACACAACACTGGCGTACATAACGCTACAAATTGATACACTCTAACACACACACAGGCTAACACATCACATACACATGCACATTTCTGGCCTGGCCACTATCACCGATGGGCCCTTTCCGGCCCCAAGGCGTCGACAACGGCAGCATCCATTAATGCTTTTTCCATTAAATCCCCAAATAGTGCCTAGTGTTCACACAGCCAACCCCACACACAGACGCACACATTTACCCAGTTAGGACATTATCTATGTCTGCATGTGTATGTGTGGGTGTGTGTGTTTCTGCGTGTGTGTGTTTAAGTATACGTATTTGTTCTTAACTAATACTAATACACTTAGCCGTAGCCGTACCACTAACACGCAACAATTTCTATTTTGTCCGCTTAACACGTCCAAACAGTTCGAAACGCCGGCAATGACTGAACATTGAAATTGCCTGCTGCCACATGCTTTGCTGCCAGCGTCGCTGATTGTAGCATCCTTAAATTTGCCAGACAGACAGAGCAGCAGCTGCGTCGACAGCGGCGTCAACGTATACGTCAACGCCACTTGCTTGGGCTTATCTCCTACGGCTATTGCCCCACGGCATGCATTTCTCCTCCTCCGCTATAGTTACTGTAACCAAACATTGCGCTAGTATAGCACATAATTGAACTACGCCAGCTGCGCTGCAAACTGCGCTGCCAACGCCAGAATACAGATATTCTCTTTAAGCTATGTGGCTCTCTTTGCTATCTATGTGTGTGCAGTAAATGAAGCATTGTTTTTGTACTCCATAGTAATATGCTCTTTAGTAAACAACAAACGACGAATAGCAAAGCAGACAGATAGAGAGCATCACAAATTGATAAGGAGTGAAAGAGAGATGGACAGTAAGGCCATTTACCATTATATATTGACTTTGTTCAGAATGATTAAGATATCAAGCTGTGATGAATTATTTAAATAAAAAGAAAAACATATGAAATAAATTGTTTAATTAAAATTTCTTTATTACCTTTCATTAAGCAAACATAAATTATTTAATAATATATAGAATTATTTATTTATACATTCAATTATATATTAGTTTTTAAATTTAGCTTAATTTCATATATTTTCTTAAAATTAAATATACTGCATTGCTGAGTTATTTGTTGCCCAACACTTTTCGGTACTCCATCACCTTTGTAGGCAACCGCACACCATAAATCAAAGGAATGTGTTACGCTCAACGTGTCACATTGGCGCCAAAAGTTATGCTACATAAAGCACAAGAGCTGCCACAACATCATCAGCATATCAGCAGCATACCCTTCCCCTGCCATGGTCCAACACTTGTCCAGCGTTTACTACGCAACTCTTCGCGTAAAATGTCATTCAGTATTCGCAAACATTTTTCGCTTTTTTGCTATTTTTATTTATAAACGCGACGGCAAAATAATAGCAGAAGCACGTGTTGCTTCACCAATCGACGCTCTGCTGTCAACAATGCCATTGCGCATGCGCGCTCTTACGACGCTGGCAGCAGAAAGCAGCAGAGCAACGTCAAACGACGCGTCACTGGCAACGTTCAAAAATTTAAAGCCTGACCTACGACAAGCGAAAAACAAACGAACAAACGAAACGTATTGAAAGCCGACTAAAAACATAGAGATACATTTATATATCTTCATATATCTATACATATATATATATATCTAAATGCATGTATAAGTGTGTGTTGGTGGTGTGTGTGTGTGTGTGTTGTGTGTAGGCTAAAACTGTCAATGGTGTTCATGAGAGCACATCGCACATTGCCGAGAGCTGTCAAAGCGCATTATCATTTTCATATATCATGCTTAATGCTGGATGATATTTTCATTTAGTTTCTTTTGCTCGAATCACAAGTTCGCTATATAGGCAGCATAGTATATAAATATATATATAGGAGTATATGTTAATGTGTGTGCGTGTGCGTGTGCCTATTCATTTCGGTATAGAACTGAGTACCCAACCCACAGCAGATAATAGGTAACCTAAAATTGATGAATCAACTCACTTTTTATCATACGCCCCGTATGCCAAAAATAGGCAGCAGGTAGGCCAGCCTGTAGCCAGGATACGGCATATAAATCAAAACAGCTTTTAATTTAGTTGTTACCTAAGAGCATTGACAGGCAAGCATATTTGGCAAAGTCATTAATAACTTTAACAAGTGAGTATTCAACACTTTTCATCCGAACAGAGCTGAGCATATTGAACCTGCTTTTATAATTAAATTCGAAGGCATTTTGGGCAATAGCAAAGCTAATGTGATTTACGAAATAAACAGTAGTAGTAGCAACGGTTATAAGGAACAGAAGAAACCGTTTTCATATTCATTTATCACACATGAATGAACAAAATAGGGATGCCCAAGAAGAGACTTGGCATTCATAGGGTCTAGGGTGCACAGTAAATGGTTCGGCCCATTTATACAAAGCTCTTAAATAAATTACAAAATTGTAATAATTTAACGTGCACATCAACGACGGCAGCGAAAACGACGACGACGACGACGACGACGACGACGACTGCGACGACTGAGATGAGAAAGAAGATGAAGATGATGATGATGGTAGGGAGCCACAAACAGGAAGAAACGTCCTGCCGAGCACACAATGAGGCTATTGATGTCCCTTCTCACATTCATACACTAGCACAGGCATATATAAACATTTGTATTATATACCATATATATATATATCTATAGATGTGTATGTGTATCCTGTTGCTCTTTGTGTCTGACTGACTTGCCTTTTGCTGCCCCGACAGGTCCTTAGCAATTTGTATCCCGTGAATGGCATAATTTACGCAGCTCGCTTATCTCACCATTTAGATTTAGATTTACGATTTTAACGATTTTAACAGCTTTGTTGTTGTGTCCTATAAAGAGAGTAATCATTGTGAAAATGTTAGTAATGATTATAATTAATGATATATATTTCATTTTAAACTCCAAGTAACATACACTTGTTGTCAACTTTTGTTAAAATCAAACAAATTATAGGTATTAAAGCAGCAGTAATAAAATTTATACTGAAATACACTTGAATCAGTTGTTGCTATAAAATGTTACTTTATGTTAACAATTAACAAATTTGCTTTGAAAACTGACTTTAAAAAACTTTAAGAAGAGACTTGTTGTAGTTTATATAACTAAATTAAAGTATTCAAATGAATCAAAGCTAAACTTCTTTGGAAAAATATGTGTCTGCTCTGGACGCTAGTTGCCTATGGAATAACTTCATACATTGAGCTTAAATACATAATATAAACATGGTTTGTACTTAGTTAATATATGTGTGAGTAGTATAATTACAGTAGAAACAATTACTTATTACAATATAATATAAGTTATGATTTTAATGATAAAAGGTGTTGTGCGGCACTTTTGTTACTGTAAAGAGTTATTATCATATTTTAACACGGTAGCTCTTTTACAATCTTAAAATCTAGCTAAGCCGGCACGTTCGGCAATTAAAAGCCAACTAATGCCATTAACGTGGCCATTAAGCTTGAACCATGCATAACAATAATATAAATACGTAGTCACAATGGCTAAAACAGACAAGTTGCCTATCTACCTTGCACTGAGTAGTAGGTTGTTCTACCAAATGTAAGTTGGCCCTAAAATGGATATGCTCATTGGGTATCCTGTTAAATATGTTACAAGTCAGCAAGGACAGAAGGATAAGGTTTATGTAATGCAAAGTTAAATAGTAAAAATATTATATTCTAAATATAAACTGAAAATAAGTAAGTTAAATTTAGCTTTAGTGCATAGTTTTAATTATTTGTTTTAATGATGTGCCAGTCGTAATATGCTATGGGCTAGTCTATGTCTAAAATAGTTCTGGTAACAGCTTTTAAACAGTTATGAAATCTGGTAAGAAAACAAGTTAAACTTCTAGTTGGTACCAGCTTTATGAGCTTTACAATTTATTTTCTTTTTTTGTACTAGCAATAAAAACTGTTAAAGCTGTACACAAATTCCGTAAGCAAACGGTCATATATCAACAGTAGCTCCTGCAATTATTTCCAAGTAATAACAACAATTAGAATTAAACTTAAGAATTCTAACTAGCTTATGTTTTTGAACATATAAAATAGGTAGCTCTGGCCAAAAGCCTCATCAGTTTCATTTCAAGCCAGAATTTAGACGGATTTTGTTTTAAACTTGACTTCATTTGTTACTATGGCTATTAGTCTTTTTGTATTTTACAGTAGCCTTATACGTGGTGTGGCTGTTTATCCTTATTACTTGCCCACAGCTGACGATAGAGTAGCAGAAGGTTCACAATTATACGGACTTGAGGTGCCCACGAGTGGTTCCAGCTTACATTATCTACCCAGCTATAATGAAGTTAGTTTTAACGCTGGCAAACCAAATCCAACAACAGATTTAGATAATACTATACCGTATGAAAATGTAGAAGATTATAATCAAAGTGGAACACTTGAAGTCAATAATGTGTTACCTGCCTATTACCCAGACAATAATTATTATGTTGCCAATCCACTTCCGCCGCCTGTTGTGTCAACATATTATCATTCGGTGACAACGAAACGCAATTGCCACGTTATTAAATGCCCAAAGGTTGCACTTACCACATATGGCACTGATGGCAGTAGGTGTCACGAGTTCCTCAATCAATGTTACTTGGCAGTTGCCAGTTGCAAGCGACGCAATGAACGACTACCACGTAAGCAACTCCTTTAATCTACATCTAAAATATTTAATACTCTTTTGACTTATCTTTTTACAGGACTAAAGGAAATCACTAAGAAGCATTGTGATACCTTTAAAGTTTAGCTTAAATGTTAGCAAAAATATTATTTAAGATTATTATTAAAAAATTTAATTTCTATATTATATTTAACCATAAACCTTATCACTTTCTGGATTAACTTTATTGAGAAGCTTTATCCAATTTGTTAGCCTGTTTAATATCTGTTAATATTTAAATAAAGTACAATTTATATTTGGGGCTGAACGTGTCATTAAAATACAATTAAACCGCAAACAATCAGAAGCCGCTTTTGTCATATTATTATATATTTGGTTTTAGCCACAATATCAAAAAGGCGTTGTCCAGTTGTAGTACTGGCAATGGGTACGCATAACTTTCTCCTTATCCTGGCAGTGCCGACAACTGCACAAAAACAACGCCAGTAACTGTGATAATAACATGGGAGAAAGTGTTGCTAGTACACGAAAACTTTTACCCTGCCAGTGAGTGGGTGGTTTGGTTTGATGCTGATGTTGGTGTTGGTGTTGGTGTTAGTATTGGTGTTGGTCGTCTACCATGGTAAGTTGAGTGCTATTGCAACCGCAACAGACGCAGGCAGTAGCTGGGTGGCTAAAGCGATGAGGCCAACAAAATGCTCTTGCAAAAAACCGCATCATTATCATGAACGCAAGAAATAGAGCAGCGGTTGCAAAGATGATGACGATGAGGGCGGAAGAGGATGCCAGGAAAAGGAAGTGTGTGGTTGGTTGTGGCGAACCCAGGACAGCAATTTTGTGGGCTGCTTGCGACGCTTGTTATTTTGATGCTGCCAGCAACAGCAGAGCCAGCACAAAATTTAATAAGCGCTTTATTATATTACAACAACAACAACAACAACAACAGCAGCAACAAGAACAACAACAGAAACAGCAACAATAGCAGCAGCAGCAGCAACTATAATAATAACGGCATACAACCAAAGGGATTCACACGGTAAAGTTCGTTTGGCAAGGCTAAACCGGACACTTGTTGATTCTGGTCTTGGTCTTGGTCCTGATGATGGTCCTGGTCCCGGTTGTAGTCCATGGTGAAGTTAAGCCTGCCCATTTACTTGTTATCCAGCGCAAAAGTGTTAATTGTATAAGGTAGAAAATTTCGTATAGCATAATTTCGGGCGTTTACTTTTGAACTTTTGCTCAGCGAAGCAAAAACTTCTTGTGGCTCGACCCGCTCGTTATAATTATACTATTAAATTTTGGCAAATTTTTGGCGCGTTCATCTGGCAAATTGTGTGCCCCATCAGCAAAAAAAAAATAAAAAGAAAAAGTGAAAATTTTGCTCTCCTTTTTCGCAGGATTTCTCTGACACAATTTCGCTGAGCTTTGCATTTGTTTTTCATTTCCTTTTTTAGGGCAGTCTACCTTATTTGCCCAATTTCATACTGTAAGACACTTGGCATGCTTCATTTGCGTTTAATGCATTTAATGCGATTTTGGGTTGTTTTGCGGTTATACTACCTGTTGGCCTCATTATTCATTAAGTCCAAGATTATAGCAACAACCACAATAACAGCAACAACAACAACAACAACAGCAACTGGCATGTTTAATTAAATTGTATTAAGTTTGGCTTACTGGGCAGTAGCCAATTGTATTGGTTAATAAAATGTCATCATTTATGCAAGCCTTGATTTTAAATCATTGCTGCGGCTCTTAAAAACTGCAGACGACTGCAGTATGGGGGATGTAGAATGATGAAGTCAGTAGTATTATAAAGGATATGCGGGGATGGGCATGTGGATGCTACAGTATGCAGTTGCTACATGTCATGTATGGCAATTATCGAAAGCGACTTGTTGACGCCACGCAATTTCCGTTGATGCGTTGAAATGCAATTATGAAAATTATGTGCCAGTCTATCATCCTGTGTAGCACCGTGTGCTGAGTCCTGTATCCGTGCCAGGCAAATCAGTCAGGCGCACAGATAATGTCAAGCGTTGTGGCTTAGCACAAATAAAAAGAGGGAAAAAAAAGGAGAATGAAATGTATAAAAAAAAAATACTCAACTGTACACAGAGAGAGAAGAGCCTGATAATAGAGGAAACAATCCCTTTCTGCCGATGTCAACGGCTGATGACGTGGCTTTTGTGCGTCAAGTTTGTAGTTGACTTAAGGCAAAAGAGAGTATGTATATATGGGAGAGGGTGTGTGTGTGTGTGTGTATGGATGTGTGTGCTTGTGTATTGCGCCGGCATTACTTGTCAAGCAAGCTTCAATTTCAATGGCGTTTAAGTGTGTCGTTGTCATTGTCGTTGTTGTTGTTGCTGCCGTTGTGTTCTTTGTTGCTGTTGTTGTTGCTATTGCTGTCGTCTGCGGCTGTTGCATTTGACACATAAGTGGCCTTTAATGATATCAAACTTTATGCGTTGCTTTCAGTGATATTACTGTTTTTTTTTCTCTGCTTAGTTTGAATGTCTAACTGTACTGTATGGACCTGTCACTGAAGTCCTTTCATCTACAGTCAGATAAAAACACTGAAAGAGAAGAGCAGAACAGAACAGAAACAGTGACGCAAACAGACAGAAGGAAAAAAGATTCTAATTTTTCAAGGCAACATCTGCTAGCAAAACTCTACAGTACTCTCATTAAAATGAATACAAAAGGCGTTTGCTTTTGATCAAGTGTTTGTACATTAAGGACTTATAGTATATGAAAGTTAATAATATAATAATGTAGCTAATTTTAATCATATACAGTTTTAAATCTATTTTCTTATATCAAATTTTTCAAGCATTATTTTCACTTCCATCTGTTTTTGCTTAAGCTCTCACATTTTTGTAGCCTCACTCATAAAGTTTTATAAAATTATTGTGGTTGAAACTTTATTGCCGCATTTCAAACGTTAAGAATTATGCAGACTGATTAGCTTGCAAATACCCTGTAAAAAGTATAATGGAAATAAAAAGAAAAACAAATATATTTTATCGTATAAATCTTTATTAAGTATATGAAAGAGGAAATCAAGTATATCAGATAATTAGCATAAGAAAAAGGTTATATCACTATCAGACTTTTACAAATCGACTACTTAAAAGTAGTATTATAACCTCAATGTGATAAAAGCAAGATTCAAAGGCCTTATCATGGCTTGTGGTAACTGGACAACAGCTGGCAGCGACCCTTGTGAATTTGAAAAGCGCTTAGCCGTGACAAAACCTTTTTTCCACTTATAGTCCATTCTCTCAGTTGCTGACGGAAACGGAAAGTGAAGTGCCCGGGGGATTGAGCCGAGTTGGTGGAATTAGACGTATTGGGGGGGTGGTATGAGTTTCTGACTGTTTCGCGCCCAAGTCGCATTATTTCCAAGCGCCTGGCCGGCAGCTACTTTCAATGGCAGTTTTATGCGCTCGTCTCAACTTTCCTTTGGAGCGTCTTTTCAATACTCGTAATGAAAAAAAAAAAAAAATAAAAAAAAAAAAAGGACGAGCTTTGAATTTTCAAATGATACAGTAGGAGTAGTAGAAGTAGGTGATGGTGGTATAGGTCCTGCTGGCAGACAACTACAGTTGCAAAGGAAATAGAAAAAGCAAAGTTTGGAAAGTGGACGTCGAAGTGGAAAAGGCAAATTAAATTATTTCTCATGAAAATGCGACGAGGACGAGCAAATTGAAAAACCGTTGACTTTCACAGAATAAAAACTAAAATGCGTTGCGCGTGGAAAATTACAATTAAATTGACTTTAGAGACTAGACGATAAAAGTAAATTAGCATAATTTAAAGGTTCAACAAATCGAATTGCAAGTTTTTCTTTTTTTTTTGCTGTGTAAAAGAGAAATACTGAACTTAATGCATTTTCTTTTCTCTTTGTACTTGTCTTTTTAGCTACTCGCACTTATATCTTCCTGCTGCTGCTTATCCCTATTCTCAACTGGCTTTTGTTATTAATGCCACTTGGCAGCTTTACCTGTCCACTTCAGTTGAAGTGGCCAGTGCACCAGCACAGAGACAGTAGCACTCCCATTTTGCCTGGAGCACACCCAACCTTCAATTCACCCATACTCCCCATGGTGATGTGATACTCGTACTTGTGCGCTGCAGTGCGTCTTACATTTTTGTGAGCATAATAAAGTGCAGCAGTCAGCCAGGTTGGCAGACAAGCAGCCGCCCTCAGTTGAGGGTTTCGGGTCACCAACAAAGCGTAAAATGTGAATAGACTCTACGACTGTGGCTGGACTATGGGGAAGGTTCAAGTCTGTGGGCGTGTCGGGCATGCAAAAAACAAAAAAAAAAAATATATATATATAGCACAAAATGAAAAAAATACATAAAAAAAAAACATTAAAAAAATACCAAAAAAACAAAAGGCAGCAAGCGTGTCCTGACTGGGTAATTGAAAGCAACTTTGCGACTTTACCCGCATGAAATTGGCTACATTTTTTTCTGCGTTTTGTTGTTGAGGTTGTTATTGTTGTTGTCATTATTATTGCTACTGTTGTTGTAGTTGTTATTGTTGCTGATGCTACCATTGTCTTTCACTGCATGTACTTGCTGCCACGGAAATTGAAATGTCAAGTGTGCCGTCATGTGTGAGAAAAGAAGCTCAGCTCAGCTGAGTTCAGGTATTGTATTTGCCTTCGGGTCGAACTGCATTTAATGGCTGGTGTCTTGCTTGGCATAACATCTGGACACGGTATCGCATCAGCTGACGCAGCCCAACATTGATGATGGATTTAATTGTCAAAAAAAAAAAACAGAAGAAGAAAACAACAAAAAATCGAAAAGAATATAAAAAGAAAATAAACATATTCATTAAAATCGTTTGTTAAACCAATTCACCTTTCAGGCCAAAAGTACCGGGCCCAGTCATCCTGGTTAGTCGTTTACTCTGCTCATTCGAGTGTTGTTTGCTTAATGGAAAAAACGTGCTTCCACATAATTGGATTTTTTGTTTTCAGTCAATCTCTGGCTATTTAAAACCGCCGAGTGTCATTGGATGATTTAAAATGTTTTCCAATGGCTTCACAAATTGCTTTCGATGGCAATTATGGCCATTTTGTGATTGCAACTAAGGCAAATCATTTCCATAGTGTATATATTTTATGCAACAATCCACATACATACCTTGACATATCCAATAATATTATTTAAAATACGTAAATTCAGTTAATTAAAATTCTTTACATGCACATGTCATCAGGCATTCAAATTTATATAAGCAATACTACCAAAAATTGCAGGACATATATTAAAACGAAAAGAAAAGTCTATAAAACATGAAATGCAATAACTTGTAGAAGGTAATATAAAGATATATATAAAAATATAATATAAAAAAATTCAAATAAAAATTTTTATTAATCCAAAGCCGATTATATAGAATCGTGAAAACAGTAATAAAAAAAAAACGAAAGATTATTTTATATACTATCAAAATATTGTTGGAAAATCGTTAAAAATTGTTGAAGTTTTAAATAGATTCTAATTTACTGACTAACAGTTGAACTTAAGTAAATGCAATCTACCCAAAAATGACATTCTCTACATAGATATATATATAAAATAACATTTGGGAAATCAGTATACCCATTCTTATGAGTAAAGGGTATATATAGAGAGAACTGTTAGCAAGAATAACAATATGTAAATCTGTTTCGATTTAAATATCTACTTGCAGTATCACACAGCGGATTAAAAGGGCTTAACGATACTAATGGAGTTATTGCATTCAATTGAAATCAATCAATTTAAGAGTATATAGTATTAAATACTAGCACATATGAACTTATTGATAAGCCCTCGTAATATAACCTAAATATTGTACCATGCATGTATAAATGGAAGTAAGAAAAGTATACAAAAATATATATATTTGACTTCGTTGTGCTCTTTCTGTTCGCACTTATTTCTATTAAATGTCGCCAGGAAGCATGTTGGCTTGAGTTTATTGCAATTTACTGACTCGGCACGTGACAAACGAGCCGCACGTTTTAACCATTGTACGCGACAAAGACACACAGATCACACATACGCAACGTTGGCTCAACAATACCAACAACAGCAGCAGCAGCAGTTGGACATTTATCGTGGCGTTATTTATAGCATACCAGTTAGTTGATGTGGTAACCGTTTTTCTTTTTCTCAGTTTAATCACATGCATTAATTTGGTTAGTTGGATTTGTAAGTCAAATGGATTTGTTCAAGCAGAAAACATCCTTAAGTAAACAGCATAAATTTGATCAAAATATTATTCAGGTAAAATGTGCAAATAAATCATCTAATACAATTACTTAATTTATTCCAATTTACTTATATACTCAATCATACATTGAGTGTATATTTGAAGTTTGTTTAACAACATTTCGATTTGTTTTCTATTTATAACACAGCTGACAACAGTCCAAGCAACACAATTATACGCACACAATGGCAGAAATGCATGTAAAAGCCATTGTTAAACATCCCTATTATAGGGTAAATATGGCAGCTTGTTTGCTGTTTCTGTATCTGTTTCTATTTCTGTTTCTATTTCTGTTACTGTTTCTATGTCTGTTTTCAGTGTGTTTGCCTTGGCATAAGCAGCGTCTGTTGCCTAAAGTCTGCTCCTAACTGTTGCTACTGTCTGTGTCATTCTTAGTACACAAGTGTTGTGCTCGCTTGCTTGCAACAACATCAGTAATTACTGTGTGTGTGCTCTATGGGTTTTAACTGCAATGTAAACTTCGTGCCGAATTTCAGTTTGTCAAGCTCAAAGAGATTTCAGAAACGCCAGCAAACTATAGAACTATTCTTGTTCAGCATCAAAACGAGGCCCCTTGCAGCAGAAACACTTGGAAAATAACAGCTTAATGTTGCAAAGTATAAATGCACTACAGTCTTTAGTTCATAATCGCCTAAGCTATGTAAAATTTATAAAAGGAAAACTTGCTAGAATAAACCTTAAAACATCTTAATTGATTGCTGTTTGCACTTTATCATAAATTGTGTAATGTTTAATGGAAATTATAAAAAGAATTTTTAAAGCAAACTTATATTATATCATAATTGTTAAAGTGCATTTTCGTTCGCATTAACAACTCCTTATGTAAAGTAATTCTATATTTATTATAGTATATATAAGTTTGGTATGAACCTATTGTTTCAGTTTCTATTCTACTGCCATTACGTGAAAGAATTTGCTCTGAGGAAAACTAAAGTTTTAGCATAGTTTCCTTTTCTGATTAAATAAATGTTGTTAAGCTGTTATTAGGTTACATCAATTGAATAATTATTGTGCTATTTTATCAAACATGTTAACAAAAAGTAGAAATTTTATGAGATCAAATTATTTATAAAGACGAAAAAGTAGTTTAATTAGATCCAAGCAAATTATTGATGATATCTGCAGCAAGTCGCAAGAAACTCATGCTAGAAAACACAGCCAATAAAAAGTTTGATTCAATTGATCAATTATATATAGCAACTAACTATATTAAATTTACTATATTAACAGTTAAAAGTTGTTGACAATTTAATGTATCCAACTAGAAACATATGAGGCAGAAGTAAGACTTCAATTGCTTTTATATTTAAGAATTGAACTTAAATCTCTAAACACACATGGCTTAAGAGTAGATATCCCATTGGGACATCAGTGATAATGGTATTTTACACTAAATTGAATAAATTTTTACGACTTCCGGTGTTTTGTTGGGTTACAAACAGCAAGCAACAAATATTTCTTTGTGTGAATACATGGGCATATTGAGCGTTTGCTAGATGACAAATAACTGCTTACGTGGCTCTATTGCACACAAACACATAGAACGAGAGACAGACACAGCGACATTTATACAAAAGCAGATTCCTAACGGGGCAACAATGTGTCTTCGTTTCCGTCATGGCTGCCATTTCCGGCTAACGAATTTCAGGCAGTTGCCCACGTGCCCGTTTATAAAAAGAACCAAAGAAAATCCAGTAAATACCACTATGCATGTGTTACTATCTGTATATGTTACTGTATAGGTGTATAGTATTTTGTATCTGTATTTGTGTATGTATGAGTAAGTAAATTGATTGAAATGACCAACGTCGGATGCCCCTAGCCCGAGGCGTCTATGCGAATGACCAAGAATTTTGCTGCCTCTTTATTTCTTCTTCGTTTTATGTGAATCCTAAGCTCATTTTCAGCCGCTTTTTATTTTTATTTTTCTTTATATGTATCAGACTTTATTGCTTATTTGTCTGTGTTGATTATACCCTGTACAAATGAAATGGGTAAAACGACGACAGATAATTAAGGCAAAACGAGGTATATGCTATACTTCGAAGCATAAACCCTTCGAAATAGGTCAGATTGTTGCGTGGAACTGGAAAAGTTTAACTGCACGTATTTGCTTAGCCTTTAACATAAATTTATTTTGGCAACTTCAGCATAAAACCTTTAACTTCTGTATACCAAAATCTATCTAAATTATCCGAGCAATATAGTAGATATAGTTTCTATAGCAACTTGAGTATCTGCTAGTCGTTGTTTCTGTGTGTCTATCGTTTTTATACTTGTCTTAGGTTCGCTTTGTCGACAAGTTCTTAAGAAAAATATATTATGTCCTGCTTTGGTTTCCGCTTACCGAGCTCCCCTGTCCAATTTTCATTATTGCCTTGGCATGGCATTGATGTGTATTGTGTTCTTGTTGTCATTTGGTTTGTTGTCTGTCCAGGCTAGTAAATGGTATCATTATCATCTCGGCAGCTGCTTGACAAAGCTGAACAATAAGCTTACCCGCTGTGAGGATTGAATCTATGTTTTAGTCGGAAACTTCAATGCTTTGGTTTTACTTACTTACCCGTACTTTTTATACGATTGCTTAATTTGTTTGGAATTTATGGGCTTTGATTGTTCTTATATTGTAGTTTTGGTCTTCTCTGAAAGATTTGCCAAATTAATTGAGTTTGTTTTTATTAAATTTATCTTAGCTGCATTGCATTGCAAACGAATCTTAATTAGCCAACATGGTCCATGACCGTCATACAATTAGACGCAATGTTTTGGTCACAATTGTGTTGGCAATAAGTGAACTGGACTGGTTTGGTGTAGTCTGCGTTGTATTTTATGGATAAGCTACAAAATAAACAAAAATTATGTTAAAAGTTTTAGCGTATCCGCCTTCAAGAGGCAGCGCTGCGCTAGCAGCAGCAGCAGCAGCAACATCAACGGAAAACTCAATTGAAAAGTTTGTTGTTCATTTCCGTTTTACTGGGCGGACTGCAGCCGGAAACGGGAGGTGTCGACCGACAGGGAAATGCATTTGAATCTAATATGGCGTTCAGTGTTCCGTTTTCACCACGGCGCCAAGGCAAAGTTCGAGCTAGTGGCCCACCCGCCGACAGTTTCAAGTATTGGCCCCAATGCAGCTGCTCCTGTAACTAAGCTACGCGCAAAGGACAACGGCGAAGTATAACGGTGAAACCTACGGCTTGGACTAGGACTTTATCGGGTTACAGTTGTAGTTCCAGTTGAGCAGTTGTAGTTGCTTTGCTGCATAAATTAACTTTATGTCTTTTTATTCGCTTTTAATTCACATTTTATGCAGTCTATCTCCTATGGCTGTTCTTCTTATTGCTGTTTTTGCTGTTGTTGTATAAGCAACGTTGTCGTTGACGTCATTTAGCGCATTGTCGGCGCTTTGATAATTCAAAAAGTTTTAATAATTTTACTTTTCAACAGTGTTGGACGCGTCTACCACCGACTACGTGGCATGCAACAAGTGTCAACTGAGCTCTGTTTGCGTTTTAAGCGGATTTGCATTTCATAGTGGCACAGTTGCTATGGCATATAATATAGTTGCACTACAGTTTTAATAAAAGCTCTTAAGTAGATATCATATTTTGTTGCAATACTTTATGTAAATAATACTCTCTTGTAGCACTTAACCTCAAGCAGTAAAACCTGAAGTTATTTCTATCAAAATGAAATTATATAGAAAAGTTTATCAAAGCATTTAATACCCGCTACAACTGTTATTAACGTGCAACATATGATGCTCATTAGAGAAAAAGCTATATATACTTAACATATAGTTATAGTAAATATATATAGTGTATCTTATAAGGAGTATATTTTATCAGATTTCATAAGTTTGACTTTGAGGTTAAATCATAAAGTTTATTAATTTATTTTCATTTTTATCAGATGTGGACTTGGATGTTACAGAAAATAACGAACAGGGATTATCCAAACAGCTTGGAAAGTAAATGAAAACACTTGACAAATGCAGTCGCAGTGACAGGCTGATCCATAAATGCCAAGTGCTGACCACATGAACGCCCCTTTGTTGGCCTGGTTGCCGCCAGCCACTCAAGTTAATTCAATGCGAAGTCTTCTTCCAGATACACACACCTACCATAAACGCCCATGCAACCCATGCAAAAAAAAACTACCACACATAACCAGTGGCAGTTACATAAAAGTGGCAACAAACACGGCACTTGAAAAACTCACAGGATTCCAGAGAGGCAACAGCTGGAGATGGAGTGCGGCATGAAAAAAGAAAGCAAGCAACTGCCCGAAAGTGCCTGGCACTTATGTACTATGTGTGGCATGTTGTAGTTGTCGTAGTTGTTGTTACTGTAGTTGGTCTTGCCACATTTTATTGAGCTCATAATTTGTTGAAACTAGAGGCAAAAACAACTTGCCTCTGACAGCTGCCTGACCGAGTTCTGAATAAGTTCAACGCTGCCGTTTGCTATGAGCCACTTTCTGATATTGTTCTAACTGTAGATGGTGAAGCGAAATATATATATATATATATATATATACTGCATACATAGATGAAATTTTGTAATAGCTTCGGCCACATACTAATTGCCAATTACCAATTGCTTCATATATTCAACAATTGGACATTGATGAGCTGCTGCCGCCAATTCAGTTAGCAATTAGTCGCCCCCACTCAAAATTCGGGTTCATAATTCAAATTTGAAACGCGAAAATTCAAAATAGGGTAATACAAATTTATAGCGATGTGGTCGAGTGGTTCACGACTGAATGGCGACTATCGACTGGCGACTAGTTACTGGTTAAGTGTTACTGGTTAGTGGATACTGGTTGCTGGTTGTTGGTTGCTAGTTAATGTTGACTTGCGACAGCTATAGCGATGCTATAAGGGTTCGTTAGCATTTAAAACTGCAAAAATTTACAACGGCAACAACGTCATGCAAGGAACAGAACGACAATTCAGCACATAAAGCACATCAAGAGGCAATATATTAACGTCCAAGTGCATGAGTTTCCGGCAACAGAATGAGTACTGTGTGTAGCAGTGAGGGCGTGGCAGTTACCCACACAAAAATTTCCGCATATGGGGCCAATGGGGCAAATGAGTAACTGCAAACGTTCGGGCCAACGGCTTTCTAATTATGCACCACAAAGTGAGCAATCAAAAAGGTTTCCAGACTCTCGAGAGAATAAGCTTTAACAAGTTATCGCATATAGTTATAGAGGAATATTGTGCATAAACTTTATTTATGCAGTTTTTAAATTAAAGTTTAAGTAACTTTATAATTTATAATTGATTTTAAAACTTTAACAACTCGTTTTAAATTTGTTTCATCGTTTCGAGTTTGACGTGAAAGCCAAAATATTTCTTTGGATATTTTAACATAAACCATTCCCCAGCCGAAGCTTCTCATGAATAATTTAATAACAATAATAATAATAATAATAATAAGTAATAATCGAATAACAATAATAAAAGCCATAAATATATAATACTACAATCAATTGGATATTCTTTATCTATTTTTATCTGTCTTCTTACATGACAATAAACCGTTAGATTTGCAGATAAACAAGCAGCTGATGCTGTTTTCATTATGCATTGATAAAAAAGAGTCGTTCATCTACAACACATATATATACATCGCCATTTATATGTATGTATATATGTGTGTCTGCACATATCCTCCGGATGTTGCTATTTTTGCGTGGCCTTTGCATATTAAGTATACGTTTTATCGCTCATACGGCACACACCCACAGACAGGCATAAATGTATATTGCTTACATAATTTAGCAAACATATTCATTTGGCGGTCTTGGCCTGGTCAAGTCCACGGTCCACATACACAAGCACATATATAACCACACACATATATAGTTAGATATGACCACCAATGAGGCATGTTTAATGATTATTGCATTTTGTTATTTTTATTTATATTTATATTTATTTATCTTTGCTTTGCCAACGGCTACGTAAAAATTTCGCTTGTTCTCCTTTTGCCGTTGGCTGTTTTTGTTGTTTTGGCCTCTGGTTTTATGACCATGAAGCAGTCCGAGGCCAAGCAGATATAATTGTCATTGTTGTTTTTGTTGCCATTATTGTACGCACAGTCCATTTGTATTTTTTTTTGTTTTTGTTTTGTTTTTCTTTGTTTGTATACAACGGACAGTGGGCATATTTTTGTTACTAAATCGGCTTAACTTGTATCGCAGGAGTATGTCCTTAATACTAAACAGCATCAGCATTTATTGCTGTCTAATGTTGTGCTCCTATTTGTTGTGCACTTAAGCCAACATATGCGTGTGTACATCTACAGTATAAGTAAGTATATTTGAGGGTTTCTCAAATTGATGGGCTCATCAGTTGGGTTACATACAGTTTGTAGCACAATGAACTCAAAAGATATTAACTGTTTGACCCAACTGAACGTGGTTGAAACAAACAGATTGCAGAGTGCATGTTGCTCAGCTACAACAAATGAGCAAAAAGTGCAGACACACACACACATACAAGCTCGTAAATGGACAAACTTCCGCTTGAACATCAAAGACAGTGCCGGAAATAGCTAGGAAAAGCAACTTTGGTCTGTCCAAACATGTCGCCAGCTTGGTGCTACTTCAAATAAATTTCAAACAAAAAGCATTCACAGTTATATTACTGTGTCTGTCCAGTCCAATCCAATCCCTTTTCCTCTTTCATTTTAACTTACACACACACACATGCAGCAACTCACATAAGTTGACATTCATAAAACGGAAAAGAGAAACGATAGCTCTTAATAAACCGCATGTTGTTTTGGCTTTTTGACGTTATACAACCCTTCTCCACACACACACATTAAACATCAGAGTGTACAGGATGTGACTGCATAATCCATCTAACTACTTGTTGACAACAAAGGATATAGATCTGTCACAACCAACTTATATCTTATACTTCCCACACAAACCAACTGACCTAAGATGGGAATATGATCGTCTAAACATACTCAAACGTTAACTAAGGGTATCCACTCGTCTAACTTTTTTGCTTAGACAAAAGTAGCTTAAGTTGCTCAAGTTCATAAAGCAAGGAACAAAAATTTGAAAAGTTGCAAGTGGCAGCTGCAAAAACTTTTTCATTGTCTGCAATGACGTTGCTCGAACTTGAAATTTACGTTAGTTTCTCATAAAATATCAACTTTGGCGGTACGTTGCACCCAACAGTTTTGCATTTTATTTATTTCTCTTTATTGTTTTCTTTTCAAGGATGTTGTAACAACTAAAGGATATGTCTAGGAAAACCTACCTATAAGCTTCTATTAATATTAGTTCTAGAGCTGCATTGCTGTTCATAGCCTTTCTATATTTAGTCAGCTTATTAATTATTTCTGCAATTTTATCGCTTATAATAATTAATTTTAAATTGATTTAGGACTTACTCTTCATCTTATTGATCAGAGACAAAAACTTTATTAGTTCACATTAAAGCCAACTAGAAATTTGGCACAAATAACATTTTCCAATAGCCTCAAGGGTAAAAAAGCAACTTTAATATATTTATTTTTTTGCACGAGCTACTTATGTGATCAACTGGACGTCCTTAAGGAGTCTGAAATGTCTGTTACCCGTAGTGTGTGGATTTAAGAGAAATCTGAGCAAAGTAGTTTTTACGAGTATGTGTGCTGGCGGCGACATAATTTGCTAGCAACGTATATGTAGCTGTGATTCTGTGTGGGTGTCACAAGCTTCGCAAAGTATGCCATAATTCACTAAAGCAAGACCCGCACATACACAAAGACGCACCCACACATATGAACGGTCATACACAGACGTGCCAATTCCTTGTAATAAGCGTCATGTGTGTAATTTTAACTTAACTAACAAAGTAGCCATTGGTAACAGTAACTGAAGATTATTGGTAAGGATGCAAGGAAGATTATGGCGACTTAGCTGTGAAGCATGTAGTCCTCTTCTTCAAATTGTAAATTCAAATAAATTCTAATAAGGACTTTTGGATCTTACTGATAATCATATTTATACAAACTTGAAAAAGTTTTTGGTTATCAAAATTGGAACCAAGCTTAATAAAATATATATAAATCCAATGAAAAATGCATTATCAATTACTGTATTCAGTAGATGTTAATGTACCATATTTGTTTTTTATTAATTTACAAACATATCTGGAGCTCCTTTCATTAATTTGTGTTTATCTTGAGGTTAACTATATGCTAGTTTATATTATAATATTAATGAATATATAACAAAACAATATATGAATAAATTTGTATTATAAATTTTTTTTTTGCGTTACTTGCGAATAATTTTGGTCTAAATTTAAATGGGGTAAGGATCGGCGCATGGGTCAAGCAGAGTCGGCAAATACTTTTTAAGCTGTGCACATTATATATAGATCGGTTTGTAGTTAGTTTCATTTTGTTTGATTTCATCTAGATTGGAGGAATGACACGTACATGCATACAATGTACATTTACATATGAAGTATGTGTGTATACATTTGTACGGAACACGACAACTGCAAGCAGAGCCAAAAGTGACTAATTTAAAATAAACTAGTATTAATTTATGTATATATAGTACACACATAATCAAATATAAATAGAGAGGCTATTTAGTAGTGATTGCTTACATATAAGTTTTTCTATTCCTGATTTATGTTCCTAATCACGTAATTAACAATGAGTGCAAATATTGCAAAACAGATTATGATCACCAGGTTCGAATAGATCGATTGCCAATTTAAATAGGAATTTCTTGCGCTATTAAGAGCAGCTCCACCACCGCCACCTACTTCTGCGATAGCAGCTCCTGCCAACGGACCATCAACGACGCTGCCGTCCGCTGGAATTTCTAGTTGTCCGTTGGCGCAACTGTCATCTTTATTATGGCAATCTTTCACATTTGCGCTATCGTTAACGACGCCATTGGGTCGTATAGCAGAACCGGATGCCGATTTGGAAGCGTTCGCCGCAGCCTGTGTAGCCTGCAAGCGCAGATTAATTTCGTTCACAATATCTGGAAACAGCTCACAAAAATTGGTGTTTCGCAGATTAAATGCAAGCGATTTTTGGGCAAATATTTGTTTATCATAATTTGATGTTTCAATTGACCCCAGTGTTGGTGTACTCTCCAGCTAAAATGATAAAATTGATTAGTTATTAAATTGACATCTGCTAGATTTCACGTAGAGTAAATACCATAAAACTAAGTAAGCCAGTAAGTATTGTGCCTACGCACCAAGTTGGATTCCATGTATCTGGATGAAAGTCTGCAAATAATAAAGGGATATAGCTTGTAATTATTTGTAAAACAAAAGTAGTTGATTAAGACAAACCTGAAATGCTTAAACACAGCCTGGTGTTTGTTTTGAAACGTCCATTCGGAGTTAACATGTAAATCGATGGTGGTTTAAAAGGAAACTCGCGGGGAAACAACAATGTTCCATGATAGTATCCACCATAATAGGGAGAATCCTCTGGTCCTTTGACACAATAGTGCCACTCCAGAATGTTATTTGGCAGCGGTTCGGCGGTTATATACGGCAATGGATCGCGTTTTAGTCGCATGTAGTCCTGTTTCATGCGTGATACAGCCGTTGGCTGTTTACGGGCGCCGGACCCGGACGCCGTCGATGAGGACATCTCGGCTAAATAATGTTTAAACTGTCAGCTGTTACTTGAAACAAAACTGAAAACAAAAATTTATAGATTTTATCAAGTCTGTAGGTGTACTGATAAGAGCCAACTCTGTGACAGGTTTGTTTGGTGTGTGTCTGTGTGCGTCTGTGCTTAGAAACGGAAGTGCAAAACATACACGTGGCCAACTGCACTGCGCAGTGGGTGGGAAAGGGTAAATTAACTAAAGTTCAGACAGGGGGGGATCAGCCCACACCGATATCTTATATTTTATTTTAAAGCTCTACGTATTAAGTTTTTACTTGTTTTTCTAACCACAGAGCATATACTGTCAAATGAATGACTAACATGCCAACGTTCTAAATTCCGTTTTTTCAACGATCAGTGCACAAACCTCGAAAATAGTATTTCCTTGTAGTTGCTATCGTAATGGTAATTAACAGCTAAGTCGCAGCTGTCCAGCGAGAACGGGAGAAAACAATACAAACACAGCAAATTAATGCAAGCTGCATTCAATTTTGATTATTTCAGTTTATGATTTTTATTTGTTTTAACAAGTTTGTAATGTATATCTTGCAACTCTTGATCTTATCACAATATAATGGTGTGTTAAATTGTTTTAAGTTCTCAAATATGCAAGATATATTTTTGTTAAAAAAATTTCTCTCGTTGACGTTCTAAGTTATTAGGGTTGATAAACGAAGAAAAAGTGTTTAGTGACATTGCTCAGCTGCTTTCGACCTATCGATATATTTTGTTTTGCATTCAGTTTATAGATTGGAACTGTCAACTTATATTTAATTTAAAAATATCGTGGCGGCTACATTTAAATGTTTTCTTACAGACTCTGTAACAAAACTTAATTAAATAAAATTCGTATGTTATTGAAGCCATTTTAATTTATTCATCAATTGTGAATGATCAACCAAATATATTTTTTGAAATATTAAAAAACTTATTGATGATCCTCATGTTAGCTACTAGGTACTCATTCATTCCAAGCTGATAAATTACTGGTAAATACTATGTATGCACTACATGTACACAAATATAAAAATGATAAGCGGCTAAGCGATGTCAAGTTTGTTGTACAAACATTTTATTGTAAAGGGGTGACGTGGGGACACGACGTACCAAAGACCACACTTCTTATCAGGCAGATTGCCCTATTCAGCAATGGGGCAAAACAATAACAGTTGCTGTTTAGACAGTAACAAGCTCAGTCATTGGTTGCGGTCTTTAAAATGGGATCCTTAGGAAAGATTGGTTTTCTCGGCGGTGGAAACATGGCGAAAGCCTTGGTAAAAGGCTTCATATCTGCAGGTAACTTAATTAATCTTAGCGGTATTGGCTTTATTAAGAAAAGCTTTATTCATAGGTTTAACAAAACCCAGCGCTATCATCGCAAGTGTTCATCCAGCTGATAAGATATCACTAGAATCGTTTCAAGCTATGGAAATTGAAACGCTAGTAGAAAATGCACCTGTTGTAGAGAAATCGGATATTGTTTTTGTGTCCGTTAAGCCTCAGGTGGTGCCTAAAGTTCTCTCGGAGATTAAGTCATTGAGCGCTAACAAGCTTTTCCTATCCGTTGCCATGGGCATAACTTTAAAAACTTTAGAGTCCAGCTTGTCTCCAAAATCGCGAGTTATACGTGTAATGCCAAATACACCCGCTTTAGTTCGTGCCGGTTGTTCAGTGTACGTCCGAGGCAGTCAGGCAACTGATACAGATGCACAGATTACTCAACGGTTATTAGAGGCCGTGGGCACATGTGAGCCATGCGATGAATCGCAGTTGGATATGGTCACAGCACTGAGCGGAAGTGGACCCGCCTATGTATTCGTTATGATTGAAGCGCTTGCCGATGGCGCCGTCCACATGGGAATGCCCAGAGATTTAGCATACCGTTTGGCTGCACAAACGGTGCTAGGATCCGGCCGAATGGTGCTTGAGGGTGGTACTCATCCCGGCCAGCTAAAAGATAACGTAACTAGTCCAGCTGGCTCAACGGCTGCCGCCTTGAGGCACCTTGAACGTTCAGGTATGTACATGACGTTGTAGCTGATTAGAACAATGTGGTTATCATCAAATTCATATATGGACTTTGCAGGTTTCCGTGCAGCGGTGGCTGGTGCGGTGGAGGCAGCAACATTACGCTGTCGTCAGATTTCAGGCAACTAAACTTAGACGCAGTAAAAATATGGGCAGATATACAAATATATATAAATATATATTTTTATAATTATCAACATAATTATGTGTATTAACATTTTTGAAACAAAAGACGGATTTAGAATTTTTTACGTTTCTTCGCGCGTGAAAGCTCATTAAGCTCTCCCTGTTGCACAGAAGCTTCTTGATAGATGCGCTTGACCTTTTCGTGGCGCTCCTTATCGCTAGAATGGAAAAACAAATCAACAAACATTAAAGAAATGTTATGTAGTGGATTATGAATTAACTTACCTCTGCAGCTGCTGTTTAAGTTTAAGATTCTGGACATAGGCTGTATCGAGTCGAATTTCACGTATTGCACCCTTCTTTTCACGCTTAATCTTTTGAAGCAATTTGGCACGTTCTTCCTTTTGTTTCGTCATCTTGGGTCTTCTTTTATCATCATAAACTGTTTCAAAACGTGGCTCTAGCAAACGTAATGCTTTTGGTTTTTTGTCTGGCGGTGCTAGAGGTTTCATCTTTTGCGCTGCTACCCGTTCTAACGTAGATTTCGCATCTGTATAAAGTTTTTTAATATGTGCGGGATATTGCTCCAGCGGGAGACGCTCGAGCAATGGTAAAGTATGTTCAGCTAAATAGCAAGCACCAGAATGCTCCTCCACTAGATCCTCAAGAGTTTGCTTGATTAAACGCAATGTTGAGTCTAAGGCACGCACCTTAAAATCTGCTGTAATTGTGTGTGTGACCAGATCGGCAGGCTGTAACAGCTGTGGTTCAAGGGATTTACAATCGCCATTGGTTGGTAAAGCAAGTAATTTCGAGTAAGGTCCATCACGTTCAAACGGCGGCGCAATCTCTACTTGCTCTACGGGTCGTTTTGGAATTGCCATGTGTACAATACCTCGCAAAAAGTTAAAAACACCTGGCAGGAAGCGCTTGGATCGCGAGCCAAATTCCAGCGCAATGGTGATTAAAAATAACCCCATAGCAATATCTTGACGCGTACGAACGCGCGCTCTTGATAATATATGCTGTATAAAAATGTAGGTGGGCGTGGCTACAGGATGTCGAAAGTCCGATGTAGAATACAAGTTTGAAACTAGCTTAAAGTATATAAGAGTTTCCAGCGATGGATATACTTTATGATTTTTCCGAAAGTCACTATACTTCTCCTTAATGACATCAAGCAGCGTATTGGACATGCGCTCGGGATTTAAATGTGTAAGGTCATATAGATGTGGCATCAGCTGCGATACAAACTGAAAGTGTGCAGATATTTCCTGCTCGCTGGCATCTACAAACATATCATTAATATACTGTAGAAGGAAAGCGTATAACTTTACAACATTCTCTCGATTAACGCCATCCAGCTTAGGATGATTGCACTTGATGATTCGCTCGACAACAGTTATCTGCTGCGTTGCGGTATATTTGCCTAAAAGCTCAGTAAAACCTTCATAAGTTTTGGGCATCTTAATGGTGTACGGAATGCTGGTATCTATTGTCACCGATGATGTCTTCTTTTGCGGTAAAACTTTTGATTTAGTTGGCTGCGAATTTTCTGGTTCTGCTTCAGATTCGCTTTCAGACTCTTTTAGATCGCTTAAGTTATCTACTTCATCGTTTTCGCTTTCTTCTTCTTCTTCCTCCTCGCCTTCATCTTCATCACTCTCATTTTCTTCATCGGATTCTCCATTTATGTGTTCTACTCTGGAATCTTTCGCTTCCTTTTTGTTGTCTAAATGTGTCGCAAGATTTCCATCTAGATCATAGGCAAGTGTATCATCTCCATCATCTTCACCAGCCACAAAGTATGTATCATCCAAATCATCAGCTGAACGATGGGTTGTCTCTATTTTGGTTTCCTGTTCTTCGCCATCAGCTTTCATGCGACGCAATCGCTCGTTTTCAAGTTTTTCTAGACGTTCCGCTTCTTTTTTTGCCAGTTCTTCGGGATTTATGAGCTTGTCTGTAACACTGCCACGCGGTTCAAATATCATCTCTTTAAATAATTTATCGTATGCATCTGGCGGAGGCCTTTCGCGATCATCATTCTTTGTTGCTTGAGATACAAGCGGCAATAAATCCTTGTAGTTGGCATCCAATTGCTCGGTTAAATCGTAAACTTCATCCTTGTCTTTAGCAATCTCATTTTTTCGTCGTTTGTGTTCCAATATCATTTCCTCAATTGCTGACTGCCGATCTTGTGGTTTATCTCCATCACCTCCAAAATGTGCAGCAGAAGTGTAATCCGCTAAAAAATTAAAATATGTACATTAAACATTTTTCTTATTTTTCAGCCTATCAAATTACGCACCATTAAGCCCTTCATCATCTACATCATCGTCATCGGAGCGATCATCTCTATACTTTTCAATCTCTTCTAGCGTTTGTCCTCTATGCGTGAGTAATTCGTCGTCGTTTAAATTGAACTTTTCTGTTTTATTCGAAGCGCGCACTTGAGACAGCTTTTCCGCCAAGTAACGTGCATTCATTATAGATTCAGTCAGTTGGTCCCCGCTCAGATGTTTACCAATGCGATTGTCCACAAATTTATTGGTCTTGTTCTTAACAGCATATTGGCGACCAAGCGTCTGATTACGTCTCTCCAATGCTTTGGCACGCGAAACACCGGGCATACCTCGGTCATGCTTGCAGATCCGGCCTAATATCTTAAATTTTTCCTTATTTACATGTACATCGAATGGATTTATTCGTTTCGCAGTTTGTCCTTTTGCTGTGTCGAAGGGATTTGAGCTCTTAACTGTCTTTTTAGAGTATACCGCATCGGCACTAGACTTTTTATTTTTAGCAACCATGGTGTTTGCCTATTTAAAACACGGTGAATACATGAATAAAAACAAATGCAATACACGTGCGCCGTTGTTATCGATTATCGATATTATTGATAGTAAAAATTACAATGATAATTAACAAAAATTATAAGATATTTAATATAAATAAAAAATTGCAATTCAATTTAAATTTCCTTCCTCATAATCATAATATAAAGTTTCTATTTAAAAAAAAGTAAAAAATTAAGTATCAATTATATAAATGTATTTCAATTATTTTACTTTAGACAGTGTTGCCAAACACCATTATGTGTCGATTTAGAAATTAAGCTATCGTATTTAATACATCCCTGCAGACGTAAGTGTGTGTGAAATTTTCGGCGAAAACGATTTACGTATGCTTGGTTATCTTTCTGTGTGGATAAAATTATAAAAAAAAGAAAAGCTAATTCTTCATTACAAGCATAATTGAGTTGTTTCATATAAAATATTCAACTTATATAACAAAGAGAAAACTATATATTCGACGCTTGCCACGCATTTTACCAAAATTAGTCAATTGCATTGGTATTAGTAGGCAATCTGTACTACGCGTGAGGTATTTTGAAATAATTTATTTTATGTAAACTCTACATATATTTGTAAAATATCATCGGACTGTTAAAATTATATGATTGGTTGATATCTTAAATTGATGTCATGAGCGCAACTCCTCCAGAAATGTTGCAAATGCCGCTCTCTTTAGGTTTGGTTAAGGAAAGAGAAGCCAATGGAGGCGGCAATACCGATAACGATTATCGTAGTCGCGATAAAGAACGCTCACGTTCCAGGGACCGTGGTAGAGACAAGGATAAGGATAGAGAAAGGGAGAAAAAGCGCAGGTTTGTCCTCCTTGAAGCTAATAGCCTGCCTATCTTTAAAAAATATTTATTTTTTACAGAGATCGCGATAGGAGCAAGGAACGTGATAGTCGTAGACATAATAGCCGTGAACACGACAGGGATAGGGACCGTGACCGTGACCGTGACCGTGAGCGTGATCGTGATCGTGAACGTGACCGGGACCGTGATTCCCGTGCGCATCGCAGTCACTCTCGTAATCATGATGATTATGAAAGACGTAAAAAACGTTCACGTAGCAGAGATCGCGATCGTAGACGAGATCGTGATCGTGAATCGCGGTCAAGACGTAGTGGATCACGTGGTGGATCAAATCGCGATGATTACGATCGTAATCGAAGACGTCGTTCCAGCAGTCGTACCTACGATCGTCGTCGAAACGATCGCGAATCACATCCAAATAGCCGGGAACGCAGTAGTCGAGAGAGATCCAGTCGTGAACGCACATACGTGAATCCGTTTGACACAACAAATAATCGGAACTCACAGCATGAGCAAGATGCACGAATTCCTTCACTTTTTGATCGACAACAAATGCCGCATCTGGACACTATACGAGAGGAAGGAGGCAGTTCGCGTTTTGATCTGTCACAGACTATACAAGAACTTATGAATAATGCTAGTGTCAACAAGGGTTTTGCATCGCTCTTTAGCTCCCAGAATAGTAACGATTCGACTGGTAATGGATTCTCAGAAAACTCAAGTAAATATTACATAAGCGACTTTTAAACCTATTTTATATTACGCCAACGTTTTTGTTTTTCAGTGGACAGTGCAGCGGAACGTAAACGGAAGCGAAAATCACGTTGGGGCGGTACCGAGAAAGACAAGACATTCATACCAGGCATGCCGACAATATTACCTTCGACGCTGGATCCAGCACAACAAGAAGCCTATTTAGGTAAGGTTACTAAATTTAAATTGTAGTTAGTTTGAAACTAAGTTAGTAATAAGTCTAGTCCTAAGTCTAATGACAACTAATGAGAAAACAAACACAGCCACAAATAGTGGAGAGGATATCACAGTAACCATAAAGGTTATCCACCACAGTTAGAAGTCCAAATCAGACGACCGGAAGTGTGAGCAAGCGTGCAAACATACAAACCGTAAAAGTGTAAAACAAAATTGCATTGAGCAAAATATAATAATCTCTCGTTCTCTTTTTGAAGGGATTCCGGCGTGTGACACAAATGACACGAGTTCCAAATGGCTAGATAATAACTATATCCTATTGCCCAAATGAGAATTACTTGAACTAATCAATCAACAAATCAATCAAATCAATAATCCATTTAATTGTAATGCTCACAAATTTTCAGTTAGTTTATGCTCGCGTCGCCGCTGTCGTCTGTAAAAGGAAAACACAAGTGGCCAATCTGGCTTATAGTGCAAATGACTTTACATAAGGGTCTTCTTTGATTATTAATTGATTTTTTAATATACAACATTTACAAATTTTCTTTTCCTCCTACAAACAAATAGCGTTTAACATATACTAATGTCGAGGTATCGCTCGATTTTCTTTCTTTTTTAACTACTTCTAATTACAGTTCAATTCCAAATTGAGGAGATTAGTCGAAAGCTGCGTACTGGTGATTTGGGCATCACGCAAACGCCGGAAGAAAGGTTTGAAACAGTTTATACTCACACAACATTTCTATAACCTTCCCTAACCGAAAGTTAACCACATCGTTGAAGCATCAATACCCGGATTCGGAAATGGATTTGGGTTCTAGGCATACAATTATATACCAACTACAATCAAGTCAACACTGATATTTGTACAGGTTTAATCTTAGCATGTTATACAGACATCATGACAAATAATAGTTTATATATATATTTATATATATATATATAAAGTATTGTAATAATGTAGATATGTATATATGTATTCTTATACCTCCGGATCCATCAATATAATTAGTATAACTTTTTATTTAGTATACATATATTTTAACATAATATTTTACATTTTTTTTTGTTATAGAAAGATTAGCCTTAATTTTTTTTTAATATTTTTTTTTATTACGTTAATGGCAACGACTATGTTAAATATCCAACGATTCTATACACACTCCTTAATTAACAATTTGTGGGTGTTGGAACAAGCAGGTCAAGGGTTATTTTAATATGTTGAAATGATTTAAGGGAAAGGATAACTAATCATATGATAATTTGACGCTAATGCTAATGTTAGTCTAATTATAAAAATTCTCAATTTTTGTAGGGTTTTTTTAAATAGAAGACAACGTTTTATATTGACTCCTGATATGTGTAAGCGCTTGTGCAATAATCTTATCAGATTTTCAATTATAATAATGTCAATTTTCTTTCTTCCTCAAAAGCCCTGAGTGAACATTTAAAGCACATTTTACAGAAATCTGAACAGAGCCGTGTACTTCCAAGAAACATCAAACCAGCCACATGTAATGATATATATGTATATATATTTTATATATATATATATATATATATATATATACATTATTAACATAGATGTATAGATGCATTTATAGACAAGTGTGAAACAAATCGAATTGAATTAATCAAAATTCTTCTTTTCTTAATTCACCAGCGAATTTTTCTAATCAAATCTTGCTAACGATTAATGAATGATGATTTGTAAATTACAGGATATATTTATCATATACAATAATCGATATACGATATAAAATAAATTAGTACTTAAGTCTAGGTATAAATCAACTCAATATGCCTATTTCAAGAAAACATCTCTTGTTTTGTTTTGCTTCATTCACAGGTCCCCTTCACCGGAACCGATTTACAGTTCTGATGGCAAACGTCTGAATACGCGTGAGTTTCGCTATCGCAAGCGATTGGAAGAACAGCGTCATCAATTGATTGTTAAGATGCAGGCAGTTAATCCTGAATTCAAGCCACCAGCTGATTACAAGTAAGCAGCTAAATGTAAACTCTTTGGGAAACTTTATAATTGTTTTTTTTTTGTAATTTGTAGGCCGCCAGTAACACGGGTAAGCGACAAGGTTTTAATTCCACAGGAACAACACCCGGATATAAACTTTGTGGGACTGCTAATTGGTCCACGTGGTAATACATTGAAGGCCATGGAAAAAGACACTGGAGCCAAGATTATTATTCGTGGTAAAGGCTCCGTCAAAGAAGGCAAAGTGGGCAGGAAAGATGGTCAACCATTGCCTGGTGAAGATGAGCCACTTCATGCATTCATTACAGCACCAAATCCAGAGGCAGTACGTAAGGCCGTCGATAAGATTAAGGACGTTATACGACAGGGCATTGAAGTACCTGAAGGCCATAACGATCTCAGGCGCATGCAATTGCGTGAATTAGCCCAGCTAAACGGTACATTGCGTGAAAACGATATACAGCGATGCACCTGTGGATCTCTGGATCATAAGTCTTGGCAATGCCCTGATAAACCCATTATAACAAATACAATTGTGTGTACATCATGCGGTGGTACAGGCCACTTGACTAAAGATTGTCGTAATAAGCGTCCTGGCGCTGGTGTTCCTGGCATGGCTTGTGAAGATTCTCAGGCTAAGATTGATGAGGAGTACATGAGCCTGATGGCGGAGCTGGGTGAAGGCCCAGCACCTTCCGCTAATAAACCCGAAACTCCTACCACACCTCAGTTACATCGTGCTAGCTACAGCATCTTCGATAAAAAACCCTCACAGATGCAGGCCGTACAATCGCCGCCCAGCTCCTCATCTAGGGATCATCTTGAAATGAACAGTGGCTGGGGGGCCACATCACACGAACATATGGGTATGGATCCCAGTATGGGCATGGATCACACCATGGGCATGTCAGCGTATGTGCCAGCACCACCCCAGGTACCGCAGGCACCACCGCCGATGCCACCACCCCTTATGCCGTGGATGACCGCCCCGCAGCCACCACCACCAGCTTCTGAGCCTATGAATCCACCCATACCAGGTACCTTGCCGCCGCTTATTCCACCGCCGCCTGGTACTAGCGCGCCGCCGATGCCTCCATGGGGTAGTGGATATTCTGGGTGGGGTACAGGATATGCACCGCCACCTCCTCCACCATGTGCACCACCACCACCTGCTGTCTCCTTGACGCAACCACCACCACCACCACCTCCAGGAAACTGATACTTAAACAACTTACAAACACCACAACCTTGCTGACATAACTAGCCGGCTTTCACTCCTGACTTTATGCACAATATTTAAATAAGCATAGTTCCCACAATAATCAATTAATTATATAATTTGTATTTTATGCTTCATTAAAGGATTGACGAAAATATGTGTTCGCTCTGTAGGGATTTATTTTTGTCTTTTATGAGATGGAAGTAATAATTGCTGCATATATAATCTTAACCATGTTTGCTGAAGTACTGCTTGGAGTCTTCCACGTCAGGTTTAATCGTAGCTGGATTTGTTTTTGGATTCCAATTGGCTGGGCATACTTCACCGTGTTGCTCAACAAATTGGAAGGCCTTTATTAAACGTAGAACCTCATCAACGGAGCGGCCAACTGGCAAATCGTTAATTGAGTATTGACGCAAGATACCCTTTGGATCAATTATAAATGTGCCTCGTAGTGAAATGCCCTCATCGAGCAGAACATCATAGTTAGCGGATATCTTTTTAGTAATATCGGATAATAGGGGATATCTTAGTTTGCCGACACCTCCGTTCTTGCGATCCACATTGCACCACGTCAGGTGGCTAAAATGCGAATCGACAGAAACTCCCACAACCTCAGCGTTGATATCATGGAACTCCTTTATACGTTCGCTAAATGCAACAATTTCTGTAGGACAAACAAAGGTGCTGTAAGCATATTGAAATTAAAAAATATTAGAGAAACAATAAAATCTAATAAAAAAAAACGTTTACTCACAAGTCCAAAGGATAGAAAAATAGCACCAGATATTTGCCTCTGTAGTCTTCTAGTTTAATCTCCTGAAAATCGTTTCCAACTACCGCCAATCCCTTAAAATCGGGTGCTGGATGTTGTACACGCACAGCGCAAACTGGAGCAGCTGTTAAATAGTTAATCAATGCATATTTATTCAAGAATCAAACAAAAATTCTGCTTACTCACTTTGATGCAGTAGACGTGACGTTTGCTTGTGTTGAGCTGTAATACCTTTGCTTAGGAGCGGTACCTAAAATACATAATGTGCAGATTACGTAATCGCATCTTTAATGTTTTTTTAATAGAGCTGCACCCAATGCACAACTTACATTGCGTAGTAATGCGCGTCCAATAAAAGACATAGCTAAGCTTTTATTTTATTAAGAAGTTAAGTTTAATGCAAATTTAATATCCGTCTGGGTATTGCTAACACAAAGCGTACCACTCTGTTAGCAAGCCGGTAGAAAACAAACTTTAAAGTGGCAATACAAAAACAAAACAAATAATTTAAGCTTTTAGCTCAGTTGGCAGCTCCAATCGCCTGAATCGTGCAGCTATCGTTTAAAAACTATCGCAGCGAAAGCAAATGGCGTTAAGCATATTGCGGCGAAAATATATTTCATTTTAGTTATTTATAAGTAATTAGTATTTTTATTATTTTATTATTTAAGAATATAATGTTACTTTTAATATGCTATTAATGCAGTAAAGGTCATAAATATTTGTTTGTAATATGTATAAAAAAAATCCTTTTAAATATGTCGTGTTGGAGCGAACGACAAAGTACGTTAAATTCAAAATACGTATTTCAATTAAAAGCAAGTAATATATATTTAAAATGCATGTTAAATAAATATTAATAAAATTAGTAAAAAAAAATAAGTATGTATACAAATGAGCAATGAATATATTGTTACCAAGTTCAAAGAGTATGCCGCGTGTCTTAATGCGTAGATCTGTAAAAAGATAGTTTTTCGAAAGAATAACTACTCCAACAAACAAGAGTTTCATTTTGAAACAAAATATAATGGAAAGTGTAGCAAAATATTTATCACGCACTCCGCACGCCACACAATGGTAATGAGCTATAAATCGTTGACCAGTGTAAGGAATAAAGTACACAAACATACACAAAATGCATATACACACATATTTACTCACATACGTTCATATATGTACTTGCATATTTGCCCATTGATGTGATTGCTTTGTTTGGTCTTAATCTAGTAATGCTCAAAAGCGGCTCAGGCTCAGCCATAGCCGTCCACACATGAATACAGCACACAAAACGAAATCACAATGCAACAAAGAATAGAGTTTGGTTGTCTTTGGTTTTGTGGCATTGACGGTTGGCAACTGGTAAAGAAACAATGCTAACTACATTTCTAGCATATACTCCTCCTGATCTTGATAATGATGGGTGTCAGACGTAGCTACAGCTATGAAAACAATAGACAAAAAACTAGACATTAGGTTTGCATATGAATTACCATTGGCAATGTACTCTGATGCACATTATGATTTCTGCACTCTCCTGTCTTTGTAACGAAATGCATTTAGATCGATCAGGGACAGCCTCTAAGCAACCCACATCTACTTAGTTTTTGGTTAATATATATGTATATAAAGCTTAATTATTTGTTTAAACTGTGTTCGATTGAAGTTCATTAAATTTGTCGGAGCTTCTAGTTCTCATGCATACTCATGTTCCTAGAATACAACATAGCTGTGCAGTGTAACTGTTAAGCTATTGTGAGACTTTTAGTCTTCATTATGAATATCAGTTGAAATGTATATTTCTGGGTAAATTTACGCGTACGCCAAATACAATGAACTCTGCACTAGTTTTAAATAAAGTCCGATAAGCCAGGACCTCGTCCTGTTCAGCTATGCTTACCAATTAAAATGCACGTCGCTTTGTCTACGGCGTCCGAAAATCGGCGTACGCCACTCTAAATATTCCCGTATTGTATTTTGCAGTATTTTAGCTCACCCACTGGATTTGTTCAGATTTACATAATTTAAGCAAACAACACTCATAGTTTAGGCTCTCATAATCATATATATATGTATACTGTGTATGTGTTAGTGTGTGTTTATGTATGTTGTGCTTATCTTAGGAATAGAGATCATATACAGGATTTAAGGCTTCTATTGAGGCGTTGCTGTTGTTCACACGCAATGTTTTTAGACTCAGGTGCCGCCGCGCTGTCTCAGAATCTTCATGTCAAACAGATGCCGTCATATTAGGGCAAATCTGCTTACCTTTTGTTGACGCTCGAGTGCCGAGTTTGGCCCAGATTTGCCAAGATTGGACCAGATTTCGAGTACCGCGTGCTCTTGATTTGTGACAATTGTTAGTAGGCACTCGATGCTTAAGCCAAAGGTGAGAGCCCGCTCTGTATTTCTGCCGTAACGCCTAATCCTGATGCAAATCTTACTAATGTGATTCATATCAGTTCATGGCATTTCTCTGTCTTCCATATTTGCTGTTCTTTTAACACTTTGTATTGAAGCCCGATGAACAGTCTCAGTGTTAATTAAAATGATCTTTTACATCTTACAAAAGTATCACATTATCTATATATATATATATATATATATATAAAGATACGCGTGAGAGTACCTTCCCCCCATCCACCATTCATTTCTGAATCTGAATGTGAAAACAATCAAATGATAAATTGCCATTTGAGTAGCTTCAATTAACTTAATTGTAAAATAAGCTAATAAGCTTGTATTTAAATTATTGATTCTTGGATATTTACGTATAATTATTTATATTTAAATATGTGTAAATTGAGTGCGATTCTATGTGCGTGTGTGTGTGTGTGTAAATATGAACAGCAATGAAATGCATAAAATTTACTGGCCTTCTATTATATTTCATTTTCCTATATGTTAAACAAGTAAATACTTAATATATAACAAAAAAGGGAAATTATTTAGTTAGTTAATATATTAAATATTTATTTAGCTATTTAATAACACAGCCTAATATTATTATTAAATTATATTTGATAGAACATGTGGCGTATGTAACCAAGAGACAGAATTTAACAATGGGCGACTATGGATATATATCTATTGTTTCACTGAATATATGAATATATATTTAAATATATATATAAATAAAAATAAAAATAAATATATATATATCATTTAGATCTTGTTGTTCAGTATATTGTTCACTGTAGATATTTTTCCATGTGTTGTTGTTAAACATTAAAATGGCGTGAAAATTATTGCCATTGATTTTTGTTGGTTTACCAGCATACGTATTATTGGTTCAATGGATTGTTGTTGCTTTTGTTGTTGCTTTTATTGTTGCTTTTACTGTTGCTGTTGTCATTGTTGTTGGCCATTGCACAATTTACGGAACAATTTGCGTTCATTTATAAAAAGCGCTTTCGACCATTAATAATAATTGCTCTGATTTAAATTTTAATGGCCAACGTTGGTAAACAAATGTTCACCCACCAACAGACAATGTGGTCATAGGTGGGTCAATTGTGGTGGATAGAGTGTTCGGATACCAGTGTTTATCTAAAGAAAGGGTGTGTATTTTTGCTGTCGTTTGTTCAATGTTTGCATGTTTGTTGTTAATTTATATTTATTGCAATTTGAGAATTGTTGTCGATTTTCAAACAAACAAGTAAAATGCATTTTCACAATACACAATACACAAATACAACAAAATGTTATCGGAAATAGTTTTTAGTATATGTGTATACAGTGTGTTTGTGTGTATGTGTCTGTGTGAGTGCGAAAAAACTGTTTCAAAGAGGAAAAAGTGTAAAGAGAAATTTTTCACAATTGTTTAGCTTAAGCAACATAGTTTCTAAATGTTTTCATACTGGGGAACTCAACTGCTGGCAATTTTAATTTAATTTCAATTCAAATTGCTTTCAGGCACTGCACACTTCTTAATGTCTGAAAGCAATCGCAACAATTCAATCACTTTGATGTTTGTTGCCCACAAAACAACGTCAACACCATCACCGTTACTGTCATCACCATTGCTACCGCCCATAACAGACGCTATATACCACGCCCATACCATCATCATATGCCCAACTCGACAGTTAAGCGCAATAGTCGTCGCTTTTTTTTTAAACATCAATGCGATTGCATTCAGTTCGTCTCCCTTAGTTCCCACCTAACACCTCACCCATTACACTGTATATGGAAGTGTAGTCAGCAGCTGACAGTATGTAATTTCTTTAATGGTTTTTCCTCTCCACACTCTACGCTTCATATACACCACTACACCAGAACACCAGGACACCACCACCTACAATCCAACAAATGTGCCGAAAACCCACACGGAAGCCAAATAAGGTGCAAAATTTATATATGTATGCACAAAGCGTTAGGCCAATGTACAGGTGGAGTACATTGGCAACAAAGTTTTGACAGTTTTGAGCTGTTTCCTCTTGCATAATGGAGTCTGTCCACACGTCAATGACATTTCAAAAGTTAGAGCGAAATTAATACAATAGAAAGTTTTACTAAACGTATACGGATATAGATATTCCGTAGTCAGTTTTATATAAAAGCTATAACTAATTTTTATATAAATAATAATATTTGTAGATTTTAAGCAACTATGAATTATGTTACCTATATTATATATATTAGATATTTAATTTATATTGAAAGAAAGAAGTCAAGTATATAATGATTATCTAATCGTTCTAAGCACACTAAAGGCTTTAATCAATACTTCTTCAATATTGTTTTTTTTTCCTACTAAATAATATTCCATTCAAATTAACAAGCAAATTTGTTACCTTATCAAAACATTAAGAGTACGTAAAGTTTAATTAAGTTAAAAAGCTTTTCCGTTGTCTGTGAAAATTAAAAACGAAACTGAAATATGCTTTGAGTAACAATTGGGTTTTCAAATGATTGAAAACTTTAACTGTAATATGTTGAAATTATAATTATATTTAGCTTTACAGCATTTCATTGTATCACTTTGGCAACTACTTCAGCTTTTGTGTGTGTTTGCATGTGTGTTTCTATATATGTATGTGTGAGGCCTAAACGCATTAAAACACTTCATTATGCCTAATCCTATGTGATAACAAAGGACACACACGCACACATACATATGTTGACTGAAAAGCATATGGCAATGAAATAAACTTGAACAACTTTATTACCAGAAGGAATAGAAGGGCAAAGGGCTGTTGAATCTGTGGAAACTAATGCTGGGTGTTCGCCTGTCTGGGCACATTTTAATGGAATGGGTGGCATTTGCATTAGGGGTTTGAGAACGGGGTTCATTTAACAAGTTTTATACAAATCACGGCACGTCAGAAACCATAAAGTGTATAAATATACGTAACAAACATAAACTATTTACCCTCACCCAAGGCAGAGTCATTGAGAGACTCGCTGTATCCTTGACATTAGTGTACTGGTTGCACGTGACGAAGGCTTTCAACCACTTTGATTTCGTGTTGTTTGCTGTAAATTTTACGCCTGATTACAACGAGTCCGCCTTTGATTGATAAAAATCTCACGGCTGCCATTAAAGGCACCCTCCATATTATTACATTAGGTATATATAAATATGTTTATATAGATGTACTATATTATTGCATTTGCATTTGGTCCTACAAACATTTACTTATCAATCCTGTCAGTTTTTAAATAAAGTGCACAATTTTCATGTTTGGCCAACAGACAGCACGCCTGCAATTGCTCACTTGGCTGGAATCATTATCATCATCATCATCTATCGCGATCAGTAGCAAACGGTAGCTAAACTGAGCACATAATTACTAACCCTGATATTTGTTAGTAGTAGTTTTGATTATGATCTTGGCTTAGTCTGGCGCCAGACGACTCAGTCTTAGACTTTAAATTTCTATATACAAATTTTTATAATAATAATTTTTGCCTTTGCTTTGCTTGCAAATGCGCAAAGGGAAGGGCAGAAGGGTGTGTGCTGTTTAGTTCCTTGCAACTCCTTGAAATTTTTTCGCAGATTTCTATCTTAAGCCGATCTTATGCACTCCAGGTAGGTATCAGACATATTGCTACTAGTAAATACCGCTTGGTTGCCTATTTATGTGGGTATTGGCAACAAATTGGATTACAATTAAATTGAATTTACATACGTAGCACAACAGGAGGCTCTCTGCTACTTGCTCTTTGCTCCTTGCTCTTTGTTTGCCTGCGTTGCTAGGCCTCAATTAAAAATTGCTATGTTTTCCATTTGATAAGACCCAATCTGATATCCAGCTGTGCCCGTTTGAGATTTGCTTTACTAGTTGTGAGATACAGGATAATTGAGTTAATACTATGGCGGCGCTTAGGTATAAACAGTAGGCAGATAAATATATATATATATATACCTTATATATATATATGTATATCCAACATTAGTTTGTTATATCATAGCTTCAGTTTGAATTTGAAGTTGCATGCCTTTAAGTTCTTTAGACAGAATCAATGTACGTTATAAGAGAACTGCCAATAACAAAGCACAACCACACACACACCCTCACACATACATATAGATCCAAGCATAATGCATCATCATTAGCTGGAACAGTTGTGGTTCTGTCTGTGTTTGTGTAGCTTTTAACACTCACCCAAAAATAATTGAATTGTTTCTCATTATTTATTTTATTATTTTGCTTGTCTCTTATTATTGTTCAGCTTATGCTGGCTATGTTGCAAGCTATATTACGAAAAATCCACTATCATCAGCCTGTAGCCATGTACCATTGTTTCAATGTGCTCCTCCAACTGGGTGGATAAGAAGCACTTTTGCGCCACATTGCCATCACCATCGAAATTCACATTCACATTCACATTCACATCTACATTGGCATTGCCAGTGCTATCAACGTGGCGCGTCATAAAATACGCGAATTGCATTTGCCATTTACGATGTGTCTTTCTTTGTTTCTTTTTTGCCAGCTCTGTTTTGTTATTGTGCTTCTTGGCCGGGGCTTCTATATGGTATGAATGTGGGTGTGTGCGGGTGTGTGGGTGTGTGTACTGTAGTGTATTGGGTTTGAGTATAGATGGCACCGCGAACCGGACGAGCTGATTCCTTTGGGGATTTTGCGCACAAAGCAGTGCCAAATTGAATGTGGGATTTGACAAGGATATAGGCGGGCGCCACCCGTTGGCTAAGGGGATGGAGTAATTTTATTGCGCTGCCTTTTATGATGTGGCGACAAATTGATATTTCCTTCAGTGAGGACTTGATTCGCCTGCAAAGGCAATTTAGATACGCTCACACACATACTACTCCTACTACTTATACTACTACTACTACTACTACCACGACGACTATAGACAGTAAAAAGTAACCGCAAATCGTCAGGACGAGCTCACTGGGCGGTCCAAATGTCTCCCGTTGTGCTCTTCTTAGATTTGCTGCTTCAGTTATTGTTGTTTTTGTTATTATTATTGCTGTTGTTGTTCTTCTTGTTGTTATTTACTGGCCGCCTTATAAAATAATTAAGTCTTAGCTACTGTTTGCTGTTTGCTGTTTGTTGTCTGTCGGCTATTTATTTGTTGTCTTTGTGCCACAGCCAATACTACTGCAAATGCGCGCATCCTTGTGGCATTAAGGACTTTAGCACGATTTTCGCAGGGTTGCCTTTGTACGAGCCGCCAACGGATCGGATCTGTTTGCAGTTGAATTTGAAACTTTTACTTACTTATTTTATTTCATTTCATCAATGCATTCAGCACTCCCCTACGCCCTTTTATGTTGAAATCAACTGTAAGTTAATCGCATTAATCCGCGATCATTTTTCAAGTGGATCCTTCTCTTTTCTTTTTCCCTCTACTTTTGAAGCGAAGCATTCAGTTGCAAAATTAGCAGACACACAACAAAAGAGTAAACCATATAGGGTCTCAAGGGTATGGATTGTCCACGTCGTACCTTTTTATCATACAATGAAAGGAATGCATAAAATGGCTGCTGCACGCAAGGACAACATGACGTATAAGTGATAATTAAACAATATGTATAAAGGACAATAAACAAAGGATTGAATTTATATGTTAAAGTTGACATTAACTGCGATATTAGGATATTATATTCACTATATGCTTTAGAATATGAAAATGGATTTGCTGCAACTTTTCCGAGGTGCAATTGATTAAAATGTATACTACTTAAAGTTTATTAATTCGAGTTAGCAAATATATAAACTCTACTTGGAATGCTGTTTTCTTTTTCCAAATTCAAAATTTTCCATTCTTCAACTTCTACACATCTTTAAATTTACCGCAAGCAATTTCGTCCATTGCAAATAAAACTAATTAAGGATGTTTTGTATTATTTTACGCTGCGCTGCCCACACAAGGATATCAAATTTTTCGTATATTCTGATTTCTCCTTTTATTTATTTTGTTTTCATAAATGCATTTTCATAAGGAAAATGCTAACGAGAATAATGGAATTCGTTAAGCAATTGTCTGCATTTATTTCTATTTCTGTAGCAGCTCCTTGTTCTCACCTGTTTATGTTGTGTTGCCAATTAAATTGGTAATTTCATACTGTTGGCGGTGTCTTTGTAGTTGGCCGACAGCAAATTATTTGGCTTTATTTTAACTATTTTTTTTTTGAATTTAATATCAATTAAAATTTTACTTTGGCTTCTAATAAATTAATTTTATTTTATTACATTTTGTCTTAGGAATTTATTTTATAGAAATTCTATGTATAGCCTAACCAATTATAGACAAGACTAACATGTGAAATATTAACCTTTGGCCTAAAGTAACTGAAATATATTTGAAGTTAAAGAAATAACTTAAACAACTTGTGTAAATTTAAGTATTAAAGAGTTAATATAAAGCTTGATTCATTAAATATAACTTAAGTATTTTATGGCCCAGACAAGGCTAATGAGGTCAAAGCTATGTACATTTTCCATTCTTATTCATTTTTATATATGTTATATATATATATTCGATGTCTGTCGGTGAGACGCAATCAGCCGTTTTACGACTTGCCTTTGTTTTATATTTGGCATAAAATTTATGTGTCCAAAATGGCACTCAATCAGACAGAATGTCGTTGTCCTGGCCTTAAAGGAAAGTCATTTGAAAAACGAACTAAAAGAAATCGAATCGAATCGCATCGCAGCGCAAAGCGTCGTGAGTAACGCGAAAACTGTTGAAATGATAAAATATGAGCGTTCGTAATACAATTTATTTAAATCAAAGTCTAAAGCGTTATTTATGAGCTTTGTGTGGTGTGAGTTGTGTTCAAGCGAATGGTATTGGGTTGCGTGTTATGTTTTATATATATACACATACACACATATATATATACCACTCTATTTGTATGTATTTGGTGGGGTTTCTTTTTTTTTTTTTGTGCGGGGATGTACACATTTTAGTCGTCCATTGTTTGCATTTGAATGAAGACAAAAGCCAAGCCCAAAAGCGCGTTACAAATTTAGCCGAATACCCATAATACGAATATTGAAAATGTAGACTAAAACTCCATTTGCTTTTAAGCATTCATAAAATATTTATGCAGTTTATTGTTTAGCATGCTTTCCATCTATTATATAAATGGTTAAACTAGACAAAAGCCATAGACATAGTCATAGTCATAGTCATAGTTATATTCATAGCCATTTGCCTAATGTGTCCAATATCAAAAATGGAGCGTCCGATTTTTGATATACCACAATAACCACAACAGCCACAAGAACTATCTGAAAATTGTTCTTAAATTTATTTATGCTATTTTACCCTATGCTAAGCAACGTCAATTGCCAAATTAATTGCAGTTAAGTCGAGCAAGATATACCAAGTATTGAGCATACATATTTCTAAGTATCTATCGAACTTACACTGAGAAAATAGAATATGTAATCGATAGTCGAAAATCAATAATTAATACACAACGAGTAACTTGTAGATAGAACATTAAGTAAGATGGAAACTGATTTATGTTTTAATTATATATAACAAATAAATAACTGTATAACTATAATTTTTCATTTAACTTTTACCTTCAAACTATAAGTAAATAAAAACTTTCAACTGATTAAATTTTCTTAAGACTTTCCTTAACTTTCTAGTGAATATTTTGCTTTCAGTGTAGTGCAAATAGGTATTCAAGCAACGAATTGTATTTTGAGAGGCCGATCAAAATATTCTGTACATGAACGGAACCTCTAGCACGGCACCATGCAAAATATCTCTACCGTAACTCAAACCCCATCAATGGAGCCAACCAAAGTGGCTCTTGGCTCTGTGCTATGCTGTGCTGAGCTGTGGTCGACTTTTAGGCGCCCGTCTGCCGTCTAAAGTGGAGTCAATGAAAATTGCAACTCCCACTTTGCTCGTACGTCAATTAAGAGTTGTTTTTCTTGTTTGCCTTACATATATACACACACACACACACACACACAGGCATATACACACATTCATATATATAAATAAATATATATGTATATATATATATATATATAGGAAGCAACTGAAAATACATGAACATACACCCTTATACACAGCCACATAGAAAAGCTCCGAAGCTTGTCTGCATTGCTTTTGGCTTTTGGCTTTGGTTTCATTCATCGCTTTCGCTCTAACCAAGGCAATGTAATCTCGCTCGCACACACATCTACTCTTTTATTGCAGTGCAATTTGTTGTAGAATCGTTTTGTCCGACAGTTGAACAGTTTGTTATTTCTTTTAAATGTTCCAAGTAAAAGAGCTTTGGTCGTTTGCTTTCGGAATTTTTGTGGCTTGCCTTTGCCCCCTGGCCAGCGGTCAGAAATTGAGCTTAATGTGCTTGGGCAGAGGTGGAGTTTGGTAATGGGAAAAGGGGAAAGGGACATACCTATGCTCAGTTTCATTTTGAGTAGAGCATATTCATTATCAGTCTATAAATGTGTTTGTGTATGTGACTTAAACCTATATCTGTTAACGCAACTTGAATACCATTGAATATTCTTTGACTACTTTTTGGATATTCCAATGTCAATTTAACTAATTAATGATAGAAAATAATCCCAGCTTCTAAAAAAATAAAAAAAAAAATAAAAGTAATAAAAATCGCATCATTTAAACGAATCGAAATAAAAATGAAATTGCCACACAGTAGCCAAAAGGTATACCATTTGACCAGCCTCCCCAGTTACGGTCAACTCTCAGGCCTGTTACATAAGTAAGGTTGATATCCATTTATGCATTCAGTTAAAATTAAAGTGGGGCAGCCCCTAAGTGTCAACACCTTTTGAACTAAACGTTGCTCCTGCTGTTGTTTTACTTTTACTATGTTACTCTCTGGAATCGTTTGGGCTGGTTCTCCCTGTGCTGCTCTACTCCATTGAATCAAACATGAAAACGAATCAAAAACAAGCAAGGCGCAAAGGGAAATTATACAAAAATCTGTTACGCTACATTTCTGTCAGGTGAAACCCTTAGCCACACTCAGCATACACTATACCTTATTGTAAATAGATATGGAATTGTTTGGGCATGAGGTTGGTGGGAGCAAGCGCCAATGTCGCGGTAGCTGCCAGCACTTTGAGACGCACTTTGGTAAAGCAATCTTCTAAACAGGATGAATGTAATTGCGCATGAATATCTACGCATTTTTCTGTGCCGCCGTCGCAGTCTCAGTGGCAAATGTTTTTGGTTATTTGCCGCCGGTGTCAGCTGAGCGTTAGTGGTGTTCGCGAGCTGTTCTCATTGGTTTGCTTCCGACACGCCCACTCTCTATACGTTTCCGCTCTCTCTCTCTGTCGCTTAGTTGTTCTATCTCTTTCTATTGCTATCTATCTCATGCAGAACTTCGCTCTGTGCAATTGCCTCGTATAATGTTTTTTTTGTTTTGTGCAAATTGCTTGCAACACTTTTTGAATGCCTCGTGGTCGTCTTTGCCGAAAGCATTTAAGAATTCAATTTGCTACGCTCTTTCTCCTGCTCTTTCTTATTTCTCTGTCTCTCTCTCGTTCGCTCTCTATCTATTGTGGGCACTTGCTCACGACGTCTGCAAAACTTGCTCAGCTTTTGTAAAAATGGCCGCCTCTGTGCGCATGAGGGTTGTTCACCTAAGCGAAACATTATGGAATGGAACAGACTTGTAAATATGCTGTGATTTCTATATGGTATGATATCAAGATTAACTTAAATAAACTAAGACTACCCAAACTGTATACATAATACGCTTAATCAGATAAATATAAATATTTAAGTTCTATTGTAATCTCAAGATAATATACTCTTAATTCAAATAAGACTTACTACTATTATGTATAGAGAAAGTTCGATATAGTATGTAAAAGTTATATATTTATCAGTTAGATAAATTATCTGTATAGGAAATGATATGCTCAGGATATTTATGAATTATTTATATAATGATTATAATTGATAGATTCACGTATATTTCCATGATAATATTTATACTATGTTAGGCATTAACTTAAGATGTTTGGCTAGAATCAAGGATGAGTTTCGAATATTACTCTTACTCTTACTGCTTTATAAGTTAATCACCTTGACCATTTATTTAACTTGAATCTTGAGACAATAAAAGTTTTCTTTAATTGCCTTAAATCTTTCTCTTTTTTTTAGTCAATGAAATCACTTAGATCTCTGTCTAATGATGGCCCCAATCGACTTTTATTTGGCACTACATACAGCTCAATTGATGTCCAAACTAATCCTTTGCTAATACGCAACTCACTTCACCTAAAGAGAACCTTTTAACTGCCATCAATTAAGATGCTTTTTACACTTTGGAACAACAGCACTGCACACAGAGCAGCACTTGACCCTTGCTGGCAAGCAATTGATTGATTTTATATTGGCATTTCAATAGAAGGCCAACACACATACACACAGACACACAAACATAGGCTAGGCATGTTACCACTTAGAAGTGTTCCAATTGCCAAGTGTTTCAGGCTCAGATTCAAACTTTCTGCTTAAGCATTTTATTATTTTTTTCTCTTTTTGTTTGTTTTATTTTTTTTTTTTTTGGTTTTTTATTGACACAATTTACGGGGCTGCGACAAAAAGAACATACGCAAAGTGTCTGTCGATGCGGTTGCAGCGCAATTGTCAAAATAAACGAACAGAAATTCAACTGTAAATGGAATAGATATGGAAATGGAAACAGGCCAAGCTAAAGAGCAGACACTACCAGAACGCTGAACTGGTCGAGTACAGAGCGAGCCACCCCTGAGTGAAAGAGAGCGCATGATGCAAGAGATTGTGAAACGAAGACTCAACCCCACAAACACTTATACATACGCAAGCACTCACACATACGTTTAGCGTTATATCTGTGTATAACAGGTATCTTTGATTCAACGTATAAGTGTGTGCGTGTGCGTGTGTGTGTGTATGTGTGCTGTAAACTTACGGAAAACCATTTAGCGCAAAGACCAAAAGAATTTCTACAGCCAGCAAAGGCGGCCCAGCGAACCAACCACCTCAGTTCAGTTCATTTCATTTCAGTTTTGTTCTGTTGAGTTCTCCTCTGTGTTGTTCTGCTCTTTTCTGTTCAGCTTATTTCAGTTTCAATTTCGGTTTCAGTTGAGCGCTGCAGAACGCAGTCAGCGCACACGCTCTCTGTTACGACTGGGGGTTAAAAATTCAGAGACTGAAACAATAAAATTACTAAACGATCGCTTTTACACAAACACTCACACACACTCACACGCATCGACACACTTACTGAGTGTGAGTTTATGTGAAAGAGAGAGAGAGAGAGAAAACAAGAGAGAGATAGAGACAGAGAGAAAGAACCAGGTGGCAGGAGGCAGGCAAGCAGGCAGACGCATAGACAGACAGACGCGTCAGTTGCCGTCGAGGACTTTGAGCCTGTTAACAGAAAACATTTGAATTTAAATGCGAATCGTTGATCAAACGGTGCAGACGTCTCGGTTGCCACCTGAGTAACAAAATATCCTTCGATATATGTTCGTAATAAGTTCCATAGAACGTTAACCTTAGACCCACTGAGGCAAGTGGCAAGTGCATGTGTTGAATCAAGTGATAACAAAACTTATAACCTAAACAAAACATTTCAAACATTGTGAATCAATTGAATATTTAAAGTGAATTTTTGATAAATTTGTGCGAATATTTTGTGACAAAATGTCTTCCTCTGATGCTGAAGTTGATATTAGTGTGGTATCTAGTCCGGAACCGAGTCCTTTGGGTGCCGCCGGCATGAGTAATGGCCGCGATAGTCCATTGGCACGGTCAGTTGATGATAGTTCGCCACCAGCGACACCAACACATCGTTCTACACCAAACACAGCTGCCGGTACACCTACATCTTCATCTAATGTTGCTGCAACACATTATCATCACAGCCCAAATGGCGCTGTACCGCCGGCGGTATTGCATCATCATCTGCAGCATCATCTTAGCTCACTAAGTGGTCATCCTGTGGCATTGCATCATGCATTACACAGCTTTGGTCATCTGCATCCAGCTCACGCTGCACCACATCCCGCGCTGTTGCAGCACACTGTGGCGCCAGTACATCTTGGCGATCGTCTAAGCTCACCGCCTGCCATGACATCCAAAACGCCGGATCTAGAACGTAATGGTTGTGCCAATGATGAGCTTGCTCCCACACTAAATAACAATAACAGCAAAGCCCTGAATCACAATAGCACATGTGCGTCTGCAGCTGCAGCAGCAGCAGCAGCGGTAGCGGCAGCTGCCTCCGTTGGAGCCAACAGTAATGATAGTAATGCAAGCAGTAATGGAAATAAAGCTACCACCGGCTCCAATGGTTTCACAAGCTTCTCCATCTCCAGCATATTAAGTCGCAGCGAACCGGCAAAGAAAAATGGCGTCACAGCGCTGATAACGCCCATACCGCAACTACCACAGCCAGGAATCGTCGCATCCGCCCCTCAGGATGCGGCTATGCTGTCGAGGTAAGTCTACTTGCAACATAAATATATTTGCCCACAAACAAAGACCACTATGATTACTACTTAGCCTCATCGTGCAGAGATCCTTAGACCCGGATTAGTAACTCAGAGCACTGCTCTTTGTTTTCCCTTCAATGTAAAACCAAAAAGTCAAGCATTTTCCTATTTTTCAATGAACCTAAGCAGCTACAGTTTCACCTGATCTTATTCCTACTTTTTGTCCTCTAAAATATTGAGCAAATTTTATATAATCTTTAGGTACTCAATGTAATGCAATGGTTTTGGGTTAACACATGAATATATATATATATAGAAAGTGACAGAAATATATTCTCTGGAAACAAATTATAAATCCTGCTCGTCCTTGTACCTAAAGATAGCGAATTAATGAGCAAGCAGAAATTCTTTTGGCCCATTTCTAAAAGAATTTTAATAAACTGGTAAAAAGTATGAAAGGTAAAATGTTATAGGACACCTTAAGTGGGTGACGAGATGAGTTCCTTCAGATAGAAATGAGGTAACTGAATTTCTTAAGTAGGAATTTTTATTTATAAATTCTAATGAGGCCCATCTAGGTAATTGTCTTAAAGTAAAAAGGATGTTTAAAATGTTAACGGATGCTTCTCTTTAAATTTGTATTCGGATATTTTAATATGCTTAAAACCGTTTGAGAATAGTTGGAGTTGGCTTGTAAGTTGCATACTTTATCATATTCCAATTTGGCCTAAATACAGCAGGGCATAAACAACTAATTTTCTTGATAATAGCTGAAATATTAATATTAATCAATTTGTTAAGCTTTATATATTTATTTATATTTTATATTGAGTAAGGTAAAATATTTCATGTATTCTGTTGACCAAGTTTCTGTGAGTGTATACTATATATATATATAAGCTGACCATTGGTCATATGTTCGATAAAAATCGATATTGATTCCTTTTATTTTTTTGCATAATGCAATTTACGAAAAGTATCCAATTTCGTAACATTTGCAAATGAAATTCAATGCAACCTTCAAACGAATATTCATAACTGGCAGTCTGACAATATTCCGTCATCATTTTATTTTTAGTAAGTGAATGGATGGTATGAATGTATGAATGAATGCACCCTCACATTGCATTAACCAACATGCAGATGTGCACAGACAAGAACTGAACTGGCACCTACTATAACTTGGCCATATATATATATATATATATATATATTGCAGGAGGCAGCTCATCAATAAATGCCTATAAAAGAAATACAGGGTCCTGATAACCCCACTTAACTGGCATTTAAATGTGCATAAAGACGATATGAGTACAACAGATCATGTTACGTATTGCTCGATTAAGGCATGTGTTGAATTAAAAAAATGTTGCACTTTTATTTTATGACTGATATGTATGAATACTCCCCACACTTTCTGTCTGTCAGTTGGTAATATGCAAAGTGTTGTTGTTCTTTTTTTGTCCTTTCTCCTCTTTGCGCTTTCATTTGGTTTTTTTTTTGTTTTTTTTTGAATAATGATCATTTTTTTTTCGTTTATTTTATTTACGCATGCGCTCATGCGATCGAACCTGCGATAAAAAAGGACTCAGTTGCATCGCGAGGGTCGCGCGTGCTGTTCATTCTGTTCTTACCCCAATTAAGAGCCAGGATCGTGCTCGCCCTCATTTTAGCTGTCGCCTTAGCATTTGCATTAACATTTATGTTTTGCCTTTTAGCCAAGTGTTGACTCCTGCTGTTTGGCGCTTACAATTGACGTATGAGTGCTTATGTGATGGCCTTATCACTTTATCATCGAATTGAGTTCTGCTCCTAGGAGTTGTTCTGTCAAATGATTAATTCAAGCGCAAGTTAAAAATGCTGAGTGATCGTTTAATACAAATTTAAACTTATTTAAGTGACTTTCACCTGGGTTCATTGTTGCTATAATGAAGCATATATATATAAAGTACATTATATAGATATATATATATTGTATAAAAGATATATATTTTGACAGTGGCATTAAGTTTTTTAATTAGTGGCCAGCTACTGGTATCTGCTCTACTCAACTGCGGTTTAATTATAGCGCTGCAGAAAACGCAGTTAAGCGCTGTAACTGTAACTTGATATGCTTGTGAGTGCGCCCAACAAAAGGGCCAATGCGACCAGCGGAAAGGGTGCTCAAGTCCAGGAAATATCTGTATCTGGGTTTGCTCGTCTGTATGTGTGTATGTGTGTGTCTATTGTGCCGCCTTTTCATTTGTTTTTTTTTTTTGTGCATTTATACTGTAAGGATAACGTAAAAGGACGTCATGACAATATAATTATATATTGCAGTAATTACAATCCAATTTTTTTGTTCCTGTCCCAATGCAATGCGTCAGCTCTGGGAAATCATATCTATCGCAAAGGGATTAACTTGCAGCAACATTTAGTGGTGAAATGCCATAGAATTTCTTTATCAAGATCTTTTATATTGGTCATAGTTTTCATTAAATGAATAACATATTTCTAGTACTGATTTCATATCAGGATTTTTTGAGGTTTGACTTTCTGTACTCTCTACTTCAAGTCTTCGGGATTCCTGGGCGCGTGTGTCATTTATGCGACTTCCTGTGGCGCACCCAAAAAACTAATTTCATACGCGTCGCAAATGTCACCATTTTTCAAGTGGGCGACTTAGCCTAAGCCGCTCCATGCCACCAAATATTACATACCAATATTTTCACTCTAATCCCGTTTAATGACAAAAGCAAGCCAACAGGGTTAGCTACTGTATTCCTACTTCCCCTACTCTTGCTTTCTCCTCTCGCACTGTTCAGTGAACTGTGAGGCCCTGAATATATTTGCTGTGTGTTCAATATTTTGGCTACTTTGCGGTCGGTTCGAGTGTGTTCTAGTGCCCGCACCATTGACACCCGTTAAATATGTATATCACACACACACACATATATATATATATATATATATACCTAATTTTAATACATTTTAGGTTATATATATAAATATATTTGAATCCTGGCTCTGTATGCAGCCAATTAGCGTGTGTAAATCTTTTATACATGAATAAATCCTAAGCGGTTTAGTAGTGTGTATATGTGTGTGTGTGTGTGTGTATATTGAACTCTTTGTATAAAGTAGATTTAAATTTATTTATTTAAATTAATTTGGTTAATTCGCATGGAAATTGTGTTACAATTGTCGCTTTATAATGTGATATGTAGATATGATTTCTCAAGCGGTTCAGTTAAGTGGTTTGCTGTGGTTTGCTGTGATCTGCCCAAGGCAGCTGCCTGTTGGTTCCTTGTTCCTGAATTCTGCGGGCTCTTTAAAAGTTAAGCTTGTAAATCAATTGAAATCTTGCCTTTAGCTCTATTTATGCAAAACGTAACTAATTAAGCTAACAACAGTTAAGCTTAGTATTTAGCATTAAATTTAAATAGTATATAAAGATTGTATATTAAATATAATTAACATTTGCTGTTCAAAGCAAACCTTTTCATAGGTTACATAAATCAGACCTTGTTTAACCCATATCCAATCATAGAAAACTTCAAAAGCTCATTTAGACCCAAAAAAAAAAAACATTCGAGTTTCAGCCAAATCAACATTAACTGAAAAGACCATACGAATCGCTCGACCCATGTACTATGCCATGTTAAACAACTCAATAGCATAGCACATTTTCATCCTAGTACAAAAGACCCCCGAGAAGAATTATGACAGCGTCGTGAAAGAAGTAGAAGCCCAAAGCAAAGAACCGCAAACAATTCATTAAACGAGAAATAACAGCCATGCATCAAGTTGCGTTGGGCACGGAATTGGGGATGAGCCGTTGGGTTGGTCGAATGGTTAGATGGTTGGATGGTTGTATGGTTGGATGGGTCGCTTCATGTTGACTTCTGACAGCTCCAGGGGAGGCTACGAATGGCGCTGTATCTGTATCTAGAACCCCTACTGAATTTTAAACATGGTCATCCACTTCCGCCACAAAGTGACACCAATGAAACCGTAGTCAGTGCCGCGTGGGCTGCGGTCTCGTCCAGCCTCGGGCCATAGAATTTTGTATTTATTTCATTGCTGGGCGGAAAACAAATGCCTCGGACCGACTGTGAGCCTTTGATTTGGATAATTAGTAGAGCAAATAGCTACAAGCTGTTTGCAATTCATTGGGCCTCCTTCCGTTGACAGCTTTCAACATAAAAATTAGCGCAGTAATTGAGGTAATTTTTCCGGCTTTTTATTTTTACTTTTTTGGTTTTATTTTGTTTTTGTTTTATTTCTATTTATTTTGTTTTCGTTTTTGTTGTTTATTTTGTTTTATTTTTTTTTTGTTATTTTACTTCTTCTATTCGTACTTGGCTGTAATACGAGAAGTTGCTAGGGCGTCATCTTTTGAGCCAAAAGCGAAAAGCGGCTTTCTCTCAATTGACGTTGTAAACATGAAGCCCATTAGAAGTGATTTGAGCTGCCAGTTTGTCAAGTAGCCAGTTTGGGAAACCTTTGAAGCGTCTCGTTTAGGTAGAGGGAGTGGTTCATAATTTAGTAGCTAGCGAAGGTAAAAGGTAAATTTAATTGAAGAAAAAGTTACTAAACAAAGACCGACAGAGACAGAATAAATAACAGAGAAAGAAAGAGGGCTTGAAACATAGAAAGAGTAAGTTGCATCATGTGTGTGTAAAAGCAAAGAAAAGCAAGAGAAAGAGCTTGCCAACTATTGATTTCCACACCTGCACCTTGGCCGCACTGAAAGAGGTCAGCTAAATGTTAATGTCACACACAACTTGGCTGGCTCATTGTCTGTCCGTCTGTCTGTGTGTCTATATGTCTAAGGGGTGGCACGTCCGCCCCTAAATTGGGTACTTAAAAAGGGGTAAAATGTGTAGGGAAGGGTTAGTTAGTTGGGGTCGAAATGGAAATCACAGTCTGCTGCTTGGCCACGGGTCACTTGTAAAACGGTCAAAGGGTTTAACAAAAAGCACCAACAACATTAGCAACGTCAGTAACAAAGGCATCAGTTCGTACCAAAAGAGGGTTTTAACGGTACATTGTGGCCGCCATTGGTATTTTAGACTGGTGGGAATGCACTGACTGTGGCTTTGGCCCAAACACATTGTTAAACAGCAAAGTTCATTGAGTGCGTGGGAAGCTTAAGAATACCGGGGGGAGACTTTTAAACATATCAATAAATCAATCAAATTGCCAAGACCAACAACGACAACTCTCTGCTCGACTTTGAAAGATTGTGATATGGTTAGAGAAATGGTGCATTAAATGGTACAATACATTCCTATCCAAACAGGACTACCCCCTGGGTTCGTTTTGTTGAAGAAAACAAAAAGCAGCTTTCTTCCAATTACCTCTCGCATTAGCTTCTGCCCGAATAATTTGACTTGAAAACTTTGATTTAGCACAATAAACCCCAAGCCGTTTCCCCAAAACTTTTAGAAACCACCCCTGACACACACACACACACACACAAACACACACTGATACACAGACATACCCGTATATGGTACACATTATAATGTAAACGCCGAAAAGTGTTTCGTCTTGCAAAACTTTGCCGCGTCTAACATAAATAAATAAATAAATGTATTTATAAAGATGCTTTTAAGCAGCAACCTAACAAGGTTATACACATACATACATATATATACTATATATATATATATATATATATATATATGTGTATATATATGGTATCTTGTTGAGCCAAAAATTTGTAGCAGCTGCTGTCAGTTATGGACCTCATCTGGTGTGGGGTCGCTTAGCATTTAAGGGTCGTTGAGACTTGGGTTTTTGTACTTTGATGCCTTGATGCCTTGATGCCTTGCCTCTTGTTTTCTTGAGCAACTTTTGGCCTTTGGCATTGGGTTATATACATTTATGAATATAACATATATACTTATATATGTATATAATTTCTTTATGTATACATGTATTTAATGCATTAACTGTAAAGCCATGTAAATGGTCTTCGTTCATTATCCTTAAACAACTTGAATTTCAGCAATTATATTGATGTATAATTTATGGCAATTAATAACCATTTACTTAATTTGGTATCTTTTAGATTGGGTTTCATCTCACAGTGGGGTGCCTTGGCTGGACGTTATGCAGCCCTTTGCCCACCTGGCTGGCCCTGGGCGCCACAGCGAATGCCCTTTCATAGTCCGACACATGGTAAGTTGATATTAAGATAAGCTGCTTGCAATTTAATCGATTCTTAAATGAAATCAGTATGGATTTAAAAGGAATTTCAATACTTATGTTGTAGAAACAATATTTATGCAATTGTTAAGTATATAGAATTCTTTTATTGTTAACATGTTAATCTTTATTGCTATTTCCGCTTTATATAGTTGTTTTCTTTTTTTATTGACTTTCTTATTGCCAAGGCGTACAGAAAGTCTTGTAAGAAAATAACTAAGAGCTTCTGTTTATCTTTGACAAAGAATTTGCTGCGAAAGGCATTCTTCAAAGCATTTTCATTTAATTTGCATAGTCAACGGCCCAAACGAGCCTAAGCTAATTCCTCGAAGAATTTCTGCAATGTGCGCCCTAAAGCAGGCAACACTTTGCATACATATCATTCACACACAAACCCACTAATAGGTAATAGAGCCCCACTTAGGGGCATGAGCATACCAGACACGTGTACCATTAGGCACATACACCTACAGACACTCATACTTACACACATACACTCATACACACACACATAGTAATCGGTATTTTCAATTAATTGCAATTTGTAATCGAGTATCGAGTTACGACTAGGGGGAACTGAATGTACAAAACGTTTGACATGTTCGCCTTTATCGAGTATTAAATACGACGTATTAGTAGGAGGAAGTTACCTATAGTTAGTTGCAGTTAACTGTAACGTAGGCTACAGTTAAGGCCCACTTGATTGGGCCTCCACAATGGGGCATTAACAGTCATTGCAATTGAATTTGCTCATGTAAATTGGCCCTAAGTTTTGCGCCCCGCGAGGCTTCTTGATTGGAATTTAGATTATTCAGCAAATAGCTAACCTATAGATAAGTCTCCAGTTTAAGTGTAGAAGGAAGAGAGAAAGGGTTTATCGAGCTGTTAGCTCTTTGTGTGGCACGTTAAATCCATATGAAGCAAATTACGGCAATTTAAACTTTTCAAATGTGATCCAAACTAAAAGCCCAATAAAAATAGAATCGTCCAGCCTGACTGACAGCCATTTTAAATGGTAATTTAACGCTCACATAAACACACACGCACACACATACATTAGTCTATGAAGGCTTATTATAGGACGGGTAATACGGGGCAATGCTCTCCGCGTCTGCGCTCTTAGCTGTTTGTGGGTAAAATTGGTAAAGGAAGAGGCAAGACGAAGGCAAGTGTGAGGTTAAGTGTTGCAGCTTAAATCTGTGCAACAACACATACATGTCAACAATAACATCTTAAACAACCCTTAGAGCAATCACCTCCCCTCACACATACCCATGCAAACACACACACATATATACAGTCACATATACATACATAAGTTGATAAATTCAACTAATAACATTTTCTTTACTCTGTTTTCGCTCTCTCTCCCTCTCTGTAATGCTCTTTTACTCATGCGCTCTCTTTCCTTTTCTCTCTCTCTCTTTGCAGACAGTTCCTCCACAAACACCACAGAAAATCCACCATCGCCCACATCTCTAAGTCCAAGCAGTGGCAACAACAACAACAACAACAGCAACAATAACAATAACACTAACACTGCCAATGCCAACTGCAGCAGTTCGAGCAATGGCCAGGTTAGCAAGTCACCACCACCCAGCGTGACTGGCACACACCACCCGCATCACTCACTCTATCATCAGCAGCAACAGCATCCACATGTCGGACAACAGCATTTACAGCATCCACATCAGCCCAGCACGCCTACCAGCAGCGCCGGTGGACTATCGCATCATGCTCATCATCTGGTTGCTTCGCATACGAGCAGCAGTTACATGTTGCCCACCAGTTCCAACGAATCCGATGATGAGGGGGAGGAGATCATTGAGGAAGATGATGGCACTGATGGTCCATCCGACAGCTCGTCACCGCATGGCGATGGCAATAGCTCCAAGCGTAAAAAGAAAACCCGCACAGTCTTCTCACGTGCCCAAGTGTTCCAGCTAGAATCTACCTTTGATCTCAAGCGTTATCTCAGCTCGTCAGAGCGTGCCGGCCTGGCTGCCTCGCTTCGACTGACCGAGACGCAAGTGAAGATTTGGTTTCAGAATCGTCGCAATAAATGGAAGCGCCAGTTGGCTGCTGAACTGGAGGCTGCCAACATGGCCAACATGGCACATGCAGCACAGCGACTGGTACGCGTGCCTGTACTCTATCATGATGGCACCACTGCTGGCTTTGTGCCACCACCGCCACCACATCATCATCCCATGCAATATTATGCGGCAGCTGCTGCACGCAACACCAGCCCACCACGGCCACCGCTGTCTTCGCTGGTATAGAACGTGGGCTGCCTGGCGGGGCCAATGACACTACTGAAGCCGCCACCGCCAACGACAATGCCACTAATGCCACCGCGAATACCTGCGTTGCAGCTGAGACGCTGCTCCATGGAAATGGACTCGGATAACGAGCAGGAGCACAATGCGTCTCCCGATGAGGATGATGATGCTGCCATCGATGTCGAAGCCGATGAAGATGCTGAGCATATGGCCACAAATGATTGTGCCAACTCTACGCAAACAGCTCCAACAGCTGATACTTTTGAGCTACGCATAAAGAATACAAACTCGAACAGCAACAACAACAACAACAACAATAATAACAATTGCCTGGAACGCAACGAGGATGCGACTCAAAATTTAAATCTATTGACTGTCGTAGACAAATCAATAAGCCACAAGGCACAACCATACTAAGCAACCGACAACATTGTCCATGTCGTTCATGCTGCCCATGCCGCCCACTCCCAGTTGCATTGTAAATTTCTATTGAAAAGTTTTGCTAAAGGATCAGCGGCTAAGTGCACATCAATTGGTTTCAATGCCACCCACAAAAAGGCCAAAAAAAAAAAACAAAAACAAAACAAAACAAAAAAGGAAACATTGAGAATGGTTCACCGCCCTTCACACTCAATCCCCTCACTCTACCCTTTACCCAAACCAAACATTTAAAATAATCAATAAAAATTATATATAAAAACTGTAAAGTTTTAATTATATATATATATATATATATATATATATATATTGTTCCTAAAAACTTTTGTATATATAAAGAAAACCATTTACTAATACTAACAACAAAAATTCTATATACTCGTCTATTGTTACTCGAGTTGTGCTCCAACAAGTACTTTAACCATTAAGCTTAACCCCTTCATCCTCAGCTCTCTCATTGTAAATGCCTCTTGCTCAATAATTTTTAAGCCCTTTCACAAACTTTTAAAGGTTTTTGATATTGTTTGCACTTTATAACTTGTAAATATGTGTTGCAGCTTATTAAATAAAATTAAGTCGGTTTTTTATTATTGTTTTTTTGTTTTATTTTATTTTTTATTTAACTTTCGATTGCTGGTCAAGTGTAGGTTAATCCCATTAAATGTATGTATGTATAGCTATGTACTATAATAATAATCGTATTAATACATAGCTAACAGTTGGTTTCCAAGTGCCAGCAAATAAATAAATTAAATTTAAAAATAAAAAAAAATTGAAATAAAAAATAAATAATAAACAAAAATATTTATATAATGATAATGAATGATAATATCCCATTGAATGCTGTATAGGCCAAAGACAGCAAACAGCTGGCAGCTGCACATTAACATATACACACACACACACACACACACACATATGTACATATTATATAGTATATAATATATAGTATATATATATACAAAGCAATTACCAAATAATTAGTTAAATTATTATGTTAATGTACTACACAAAATGCAACCTAATTAGTTATTAAGTAAGAAAGCAAAAAATGAATGGAAAATTAAAATGGAATTTAAATACACAAAAAGAAAAAAAAAATTTAAAAAAACAATTGCTTATGACAAATATTATTATTACAAAAGCCAAATAAAATATTATGTAATTAAATTATAAAATGGAGTTTTATTACTAAATAGTATTTATTATATTTTAATTTAGTATTGATGCAAAACTAATCAAAGATGAAAATTTGCTTGAGTTTTCATTGTATACTATATAGATATTTGTTTGGTTGAGGAATGCCCTATATCATTTTATGTAGCTCTTGAAGAAAAAGTCCTTGTATACTGTATTTATGCTAATACTTTATATATATATTCCTTCTATTCTCTTTTATGTCCTTAATTTCCTACTAAAGAATTATATCCTCAAAATTCAATAGGCAAAAGGCTTCAAACAAATCAGGTTAACAGTTTATATAATAAGGTATATACCGGTTATATGCAAAATCTATAATGAAGAAATTTTTTGTGCATGTATTTGATATTTCCTTTTAAGCAATCATGAGTTATATGTAAATACGTTGTATTTAAATTATTATTATAAAATAAACCACAGTTTTAGAAGTTTACATAAATTTATATTTATGATGTTTCGTCCGGTAAAAATAAAAAAAAAACAGAATAAATATAAAATGAGATAAATAATTTTAATATTATTGTTGTACAGTTTATAATTTGTTTAAAACCAATAAAATTTGTACGAACTGATTCCAAATGAACGATTTTTTATTTGTTTTTACACAATATTTTCTTATAAGCAATCTTTCGCATTTATGAGGCTATATTAAGGTTTAAATTGTTTCATGATGTTTAAAAATAACATCATTTTGCATTTAAGCAATATTTGCATATAAGCTATACATCTTATAGCCGATATATACTGTATGTATATATTAAATATAAATAGCAGTAATTTCTAGTTATCATTGCAATTTATCGGCATTTGTAATGGAACTACAGCTTTTATTTCCTAAAGGATGCGCTCATTCCCCATTGGCATCAATTGCATACGATTGAGTGCCTGACGCTTATTAACGTTTGAATATGTGCAGCTTATACATACATATAAATATATATATATATATATAAATATATATAACACTTATGTTTAGTATAGGACAGAAACAATTGATGCATTTGCCGTTGTTGCGCGTTTTAACTTACCATTTTATTGTGCACTTTGTTATTGCTATTGTTGTTGTTGTTTCTGTTGATAACTCGCACTGCATTTTTATTTTTTTTTATTTTTTTACCCCTGCCTAGCTGGAATTGCTTCCTTTGGAGCTGGATCCTCTTACCGCACAGTCCCCAAATGGCTGCATCGGGCGGCGTGTTAAATTGCAAAAATAAATCGCAAATTGTGCACTACAAACAAATGGCAATAAAAAGGGATAAAATGCTTTCGGTTATGTTTAACAAGCGATTGCTAGTTTGAATTACCAGTAAGAGATACAAACGTTCTATATATACATATAAAATATATATATAAAATATATGTATATACATATATATATATATATATATATATACATGTATATGCCATATAATGGGCAATTATTAGAGGCGTTGTATTTCACACGACTGCGCATAAACCTGATATCCTTGCTTTAAATTGTTAGGCATTTATGGCACAGAAATACAGTTTAAAAGGCGGATTATATGTAAAAGTTTATGGTAATTGAAGTACTTAAAATAAAATACAAAATATATTTAATGCAGCTTTTAAGATTTTACTTATAATATATTCAACCAATCTAGATTTTTTACTTAAATATAAATTTGATGACCGAAATGCTAAAGAAAATCTAACAATGCCTCAGACATATTTTTTTATGTATTCAAGGCAAAGTTTTTCTTTATATATATATATATATATATACTAACAAAAGGGTATTGTTGCTTTTTTATGAATAATGTAACAAATTTAGGGAGTTATTGTATATACTGGTTATATTTTCTGACCGTAAAAAATAGGCTTAATATACATATTAAAGATATTTAATAGCACAAACTGATTGATTTACTTTTTAAGCTGAAACTTTCTCTTAGAAAATTCAACCTCTCTTTATCTATGGAATAGGCACAGTGGTGGCTCTTACTTCAGTCCTTAAACATTTACTAGATTTCCATACTATATGTCTCTACAGTCTGCTACAGTTAATCTCTGCATTTTATATATATAAACATGTATATATAGTATGTATATAAAAAGCATCTGAACAAATTAGGCTACCCCCGCCCCTCCCTCCTTTTTATGCAATCTACCAAAGCTATCCCTTTACTCTATACTTGCATATTTTATTTCATTTTTTTGGGATAAACCCAACATTTTTCTATGGATGCAGTCAAGTGCTTGAGCATTTTATTTAAGCGCATGAATGGATTTGATGGCTTTTCTTATTTTTTATTTTTATTTTTAAGGTTTTTTTCTATATATTTATTTTTATATATATAAATATATATATTTTTTTTTTGTTTGTCTAAGGAAATGCGCTACCAAAAAAAGAGCAAAAATTGCAATTCATTTCATAAAATGGTTGAAAATTGTAGAGAAATTATGAAAATTGCCTGCCCCAAAATGGTTGTGCGACAGGGAAATGGTTGGGGACGGCACTTTGAATGCTTTGCTTGCTTTTTGACTGCTTTTCATAATTTCAGTTTTTGTGTCCTTTTTACGTATTTTTTTTTTTTGGTTCCTTTAGACCACATTTGCTCATATGCAAAGTGAATTGTTTGAGTGGTAGCTTGAGTATGTCTGGCTGTAGGATTATGGGAATGTAAATGTTGTAGGGCAACTGGAGGAGCAGCATATAAATTTGCCTAGTAATAAGGTGAAGATATAGTACAAAAGGATATTCTTAGTATAGATTAAGAGCATAAATAATTAGAATTCAAATCATAAAATTATAGTAAGAGCTATGAAAGAACGCTTTAACCTGTAGGAGATTTGTTGAATCGCAGCGCATAGATACTTCGACTTGAACCAAAGTAACTTTTTTTGGGTTCGCTTCATTTTCATTTTTTTGGCTCTTTTTTTTGTTAATATCATTTCTCGTTCTCATACATATATTGAATGGCTTTTTGGTAATGGTGGCAGGGGATGCTGCGGTGTTTCGTGACGCTGAGTGGGGCTGTTTTGGGTGCTGTTTTGCCTGCAGTAATTTCTTAATTAGCTTCTGAACACAATGTGCTTATATACCATTTATATACATATATATATATATATATATATATGTGTGTGTATTTATATGTGTCTATATATGTGAGTGTGTATATGTATATATATATATATATATATATGTAGAAAGAACTTTGGATAACTTTTTTGGGTATTTGTATGTAGTTGAATCCCCATGGACCACACACCATAAACGTGGCAGCCAAACAGCGAGGTACTTATTTTAATTGCAGCTTTTTTGGGCTTGAAGTGCAGCAGCTTAGCGTAAAGTTGACTATTGTTTATGTATACAACAACAAATCTATCTATATATATATATATATATATATATATCTATTATATATATTTGTATGTGTTTATATTTATATAGTCGGATGGCAACTACAATTGCGCTGACCCGTACAGAGAGTTGGCTGTTGTTGACTTTACTGCAAGTGGAATTCAGTGTATCCTGTCGTTATCCTGCCGTTATCCTGCCAGTTTTTAACGTATTCGCAGATTGCCTAAATGTCGCTTGCAATAAAAAACAGAATGTCCAGTACTTGTTACATCCATTTCATGGTGCAACTATTATGTTTATCTATTTTAGCTGACAGTTCAATTAACTACAATGGCCGCAACAACAGTTAAATTACACTTAAAAAAAAAGAAGAGAAACAAAAACCACAAGAACAACAATTTTTTATTTTTCGCTATTTTTGTTGTTGTTGTCTGTCGAGGAGTGTCAGGATTTGCCATTATGTCTGTCGCTCTTTGTATTTTATTATCCATTTAGCACATTTATTTTTATTTCACATCTCACACACATTATACTTGTCATTATGACTATGTGTGTGTGCTTCTGGTCAGCCCGAAAATGTTGCCAATTTTCGCTGTGCTTCCCTTTCTTTTTATGATGTCCTTTTTTATATTCTTGTTCTAGTGCTTTTTTATATACTTTATTTTTTAGCCATTGCGGTTGGCGCTATGTTTATGGACCTGATTCTAGTGCGTTGAGCGCGTGCCTTTTTTAGGGTGGACCTGTGGACCTGTCCAGGGGTGGATTATACCTCTATATGTCCTGGTAATTGCAATTGCGTCAGTTGCTGCTTTTTTTGTTGTTATTGTATATAATAGACTCATCAACGTTGCGTTTTGTGGCCTTGTTCATTTGGCTTCTTTATTGTTGTTGCTGTTGTTGTTGTTGCTGTTCTTCTTATTGCGTTTTTTAGATGCATTAATCAAATTGTAGCTGTTGTGCCATTCTTATTATTATGACTGCTGCCATAAACTATAAAACTTGTTGTAGTTCTGCATTGATGCAACTATTCGGTTGACTTTTATTAGGATATACACTTGGACATAAGCTACAATTTGAGCTATATAAGTAAGTATTATGATTGCTTTTAATCCAAACTTAATACTGTTAAAAATAAAAGTAAATAATTAAAATAAATAAAATTTCACATTTTAAATAAAAGCATTAGGAAATTAACAATGCTTAGCCAGATTCATAGTACTTGCAATTTAAGTAGAGGATCCCATTATGCCGCGCAGTTACTGCGAATGAGAAATGCTTTTAAATGATAAGTTATATGATGCCTACGCAATATGAATCTAAGCCGTTTAACATGCTCTTAACACAATTAAGACCCAGGACACAAAGAGGCACTCAGTAATATGCGTTAAGTCCTGCCCAGGACACAGGACCCAACACCCATAGCTCGGTAGCCACGAATAGAATGGCATAATCAAATTCTAGCTCATTACGCACCATATTGTTGTAAATTAATGCAATAACACAAACAATACACAAACACTGAACTCAAATTACACAATGCGCATTTGTCATTGACAAACACACACACACACACACACACACACACACACATACACATATACAAACGCACACACAAGTACATTGGCATAAACACTTGCAGGCGCCTAATGCACAATTGTAATTATCAAATCATGAACTTGAGGCAAATTGAGGCTAAGAACTCTAAGGTTAAGATCAAGTCGCCAGCTAATTAAGAGCACAGAAAGAGAGCTCAAATTACGTTAACGATCATTGCACTATATGTACCGTAGAGGAGTAAAGAAACTTCCTGTTTGTAAGGCGTCAATTGTCACACGGAGTGGTAAATGCGAAATTCAATTGAATGACAATAAAACTGCATTACAATTCCTGATGGCAGTAGGGGCGTCAAGGATCGAGGCATGTTATTTGATGCTCAACTCATTGTTGTTGCCTCGTTGAGTGTACCTACAAATTATAATGCCAGCGGTACACTGTATCAGCCCTAAAACAGGAAGTCAACAATGGTGCTGAGCAACGAGTTATGCAGCCGCTATCAGGACGTGTACAGGATACACTGTGCAAGCTGTTATAAAACGCTTCTGCAACTGCGACTACTGCGCAACATTTTTACAAATCACAACAACAACAGCAACAACAACAACAACATTCTCTGCCTTGATTGTTGCGTCTCTTTGCTACTGATTTTGTTATGACCCTTTCTTTCCTGCTATTGTTATTGCTGCTGCTATTGCTATTGCTGTTCCTCCTGCTGCTGTTGTTGTTCTTGTTGTTGTGTAATTTAATGTCATTTACCCTGTGGCGAATAAAACCAACAACATCATACCCCTTTATGACAATGCAATCCTGCTGTATGTCCTCGATACCAAGGTAACTTAGCGAGTTCTAATTGTGCTTATTCTTGTAGCGGAAGACAGACTATAACCAATACTAGCTTTAATTTAAAGCCAAGTTTAAATTGCCGTCAATTTTAATAGGCTTAAGCAGCTGATTGCCTCTTATACTATATAGAAATTAATTATATAGTATATAATGATTATTATATGTTTGTTGCTACTGTACTTCAATTAAACTGTTTTTCATCATATTTTTCCTTTTAAATAGAACCTTAACTTTTACTCTTTAGGACTTATCAACCACTGAAAAGGTTTCATTACAATTTTATACAATGTTACCCATTTATATTGTTGATGTTGCTGTTGCATCTTTTCATCACAATTCACATCAAAGTATTGTCCAGCAGCTGAGACCCAGTTGGGTGTCATGTGAACAAAATCATTTTAATTGCAAAAAATTGAACAAAGTTTTGTGCCGCAGCAGTCGTATTCATGATGGTAACAACATTTGTTGCAAGTTCTATATACACATATATATATATATATATATATATATATATATGTATATAGTTTATAGTATACTATATAGTCTATATAATTGTGTTTGTTTTTACTGCTGTTAACAGCTTTTACACCCTGGTTAACAGCAAGTGGGTATCATAGCAATGTGTTAATTGAGACCCCATGGAGTAGGTATGTACCATATTTATATGAAACTGCCGCAAGCGAATGCAATTCGTTAAACGTCCGGCAAACAAATAAACAAACAAAAATAATAATATTGAATGGAATTGCAAATGAAATAAATGTTAAAAAAAAATATATATATATTTTAAACAGGGTAAGTACAGGGCTGGACATGCCGGGTAAAGCGGGTTGAGTGTGAAAATTACAGGTTATGCGACATGTTGAACAATTTTCGAAAATTGACTTTGCATATATAAGGTACAAGGGTACGAGGGTATGACGATAATGACAGGGGCAAGGGTTACCTGCTTTGGGGGTTGACTGAGTTACTGAGTAACTGTTAAACGGTAAGTTAAATGCTTTGCATGTGGTATATAATTTACTATAAATATATATACTGCAAAGAGTACAGAATTCTAAAATTCAGAATTATTTGTTAATAAAAAATTATAAAAAAAATGAGAAAAAAAATCACATTGCAAAGGCGTCGAAGTGCGAAATTGAAGTGTTAAATTATCTTCAATCTATTTCTGACAAATAATGAAATGGCATTTTCCCTTGGGAAATGTGGGTCCATATTGTAAGCTAATATAATTTATTATAAAATGCAAAACACTTGAAAAGTGTCATGAATAATTTCACAATAAGAGATGCCAGTACATTTTTTACTTGGCAACATTTTTTTTTTTATCTCAATGCAAATATCTTTGTGGTTTTAAATTACCAAAAATTTTCCAAAGCATAAATTGGCATTTAACCGTTTATAGACAGTGCAGCGATTCCCCAAGTGCCAGAACAAAATCTGAGCCCAAAAAGATCTAACCCAAAATTATATCGGAACCCAATAACCAGCAACCCACTTATCATATTAAACTATATACACAAACCCATCGACCATTTAGCAAATCCTTATTTCAACAATGACAACAAAAGCAACAGCAGCAGCAGCAGGAGCAACAGCAGCAGGAGCAGCAACAACCTCCCCTCAACCTGTGTATATGGCTATATCTGGAATGGTGTTCTGGCACATACAACCCAATTACGACTACACCCAGAGTAGTAGCAACAGCAACAGCAACAGCGACAGCAGCAACCAAGTTAGTCAAAACAAAATCAAGATAAAAGCGAAATTCAATCTGTCAAAAATAGATTACAGACCAATTATGTGCTCTTTAAGAGAAACCCCAGTATACTCTATACGCTAGGGATGGTTTTTATTCTTTTTCGTTTTACTTTTTTTTGTATTTTCTTTGCCTCACCGTTCATTCATACAACCATCCATCCATCCAACCATCCATCTATCCATCCATCTCTGTTTGGCCATCAGGCACAATTTTGTATGTTCCTTTTCCTTTACCTTCCTTCCACTAGTTGTGTTTGTGCAATGTTTTAGGGTCTGCGGCGTGTAATTGTGCCCGCTGTGCGCGGCGAGATGTTGATATCAATGCTTGTGTTTGGGGTTGTCTGATTGGGCTTGTTTCAGTTTGAGTTCAGATTTGGGTTTGGGTTAAAGTTTTGGGCTTTTGTTAAGGGCAAGCAACGAATGAATTCATTTAATCGACACCAAAGAGCAGACAAGCCAGTTACTTACCAGCAGCATTTAATGGCAACAAGAGTTTCTTATATCAACATAAATTTGAAATGACAGGCTGTTAAGGAGGTGTCTTATCAGTGTGGAAAACTAGTAACTATGAGGTACAGTGAAGCTGCATATAATGGATAATGTAGTAATATACTTTAAGGTAAAGTTTTCTATATAAATCTAAAGTATATTTAAATGCAGCTTATGCTGTTGACTTAGGATTAGAGTTTGTTTTGAATATTACATCATAAAATGATGTAGTTGTCTAAAGAGAATAACATAAGTTAAGTAAAGCGAGTAGCTCTTTTTTTATGATTTGTTTATATTCATTCCTTTTCAACTGTCTTTCATCCACTAAAGCTAAAGCATCAGAGCCAAAAGTTAAACAAATATGTGCATAGCAAACTAATCTGCTCGATGTTCCATTGTGCTTATATACTGTATATACTCGACCACGTTTCAAATGATATCGGCATGAAAAAAAAAACAGCACACAATACACTCACACACAATACACTCACACAAACACACATGTAGAATAGTCAGGTTCATATGGTACTAGAAATGAACTGCAGCAAGGACTACATTTCATACTCATACAGTTCAAGTTTGTACGTTTAAAGGTGGGGGGAAGGGTACGATGTCCGGGTACCGGTTCAATTCCATTCAATGCTCGACATTCTTTGTGTGTGTAAAGTACCATTTAAGGGTGATAATCGTTCGCCATTTGAGGGTGCAAAATGGAAAAATCATTGAAAGCGTGCATAGAGAGAAAGAGAGAGAGAGAGAGGCCAACGAGACGAGATAAAGGAAAATCAAGTGAGAGTAAGTGAAAAAGGAGAGAGATAGCGGTGCAAAGAGGCAGCCAAGATTAAAAGTGCATTTAATAATAGAGTTGAGCTCGGGGGAAACAGCTTGAATGTGGATAGAGAAGATGATGATGTTCTCCTTAGCTAATGCTCTACATAGTGCTTCGGGGAATACTCAATACTTACATTTATGCAACATGCAGTGGCTGATAGCCTGTAGCAAGCTTAGAGTGGATTATAATGAACATCAAGTTTAACTAAATGTCTCAATGGAAACAGCAGCAACAACAGCAGCGGCTGGTTAGGATTGGATAGCCGGGAAGTGGCCCATCCTTGGCTTATATAAAAAAATGTAATCATTCAGAATTATTTGATTGCGTGGGCGGTTTGTTGCTTCAATGGGTTCAGTGGGTTGTCAACATCTTCTGTTTAGCTGGTGGTTGAGGAGCAACCCCAATGACAGTTAGCGACATATGTCGCAACATCCTCTCCTGGCTGACTTATGTCGCTATAACGTGTAAAATTGTTATAATTCCTGCGGTTGCCACACGTTCATCTGTTTGCATTATCTTCCGTCTCTCTCTCTCTCTCTCACTCTCTTTTTCTCTCCTGCTCTATGTGAGTAATAAATTTAATTTTAAAGTGCATCGAGGGTTATCGCAAGGGCAGACAGTATAGCTTGGATGTACTTGGACTGAGTGCTTGTGGCTAACTGTACTGCACCCAGTTTGTGGGGTGGGCTATTCGCATTACTATTGTCTGTTAGCTCAATTAATTTCCAGTGATTCGACATTTGCCCGATAAATCCTAGTAATGCATTGTATTGTCCTTGTTATCCATTATATTTGGATTTGAATTTGATTGCAGTATAATTCATTTGTACTTGGCAAGAATCTCGTTTTGATGTACTAATCATTGTGTCAGGTTAAACTAATTAATTATGGGTTCTTAGCAAAAGACAAAAGTTAATCTCATGTCAGTTTGCAGCTGCCCTCTAACCTCTTTCTGAGATTATCTTCAACTGCGTATTTGAGGCAAAGGTGCTCAAGGATATATGTAAGCTTGGCAGAGCAGAATCAATTCTTCTTGTCCCCGAAGCACTCACTACAAAAGCATAGAATCGGGCTACAATAAGACATATACAAAGACAGATTTTCACATACACACACCCACACACACACACATACGCACACTCACTTATAAATGACATTTTGATTTTGCGCACTTTTTGATTGATGACAGGCAGCAGGTCCTGGTAGATGTATATAAGCGACTGAAGGAAAGAAAAAGTATTCCTACATATCCTAATGATAAATAAAAGCTATCAAAAGCGACGCAGCATTCAGAAGTGTGCGCCTTTTTGTTCGATTTGAAGAGGCAAGGCGCCCCCTCGCGCCCAGAAGTAATCAAAAGAAATTTGCGCGCCTTTTGGCGCACGGCTTGAACAAAGGATACAAAGCTGTAAAGAGAAAAGAAAACGAGAAAAAGAGAAAAAAGGCACAGCTGGGCAGGACTCTGGCAGGCTTCAATTGTTAGCGCTTCAATGGAGCAGCCAAATGCAAATTTCGATGAGCGAAATGTGTTAAACAAAAGGCTTGTCAGGCATTTGCTTGTCAAACACAAACACACACACACACACACACACACAATATACACGTGTGTGGGTTGAACATTTTAGTCTAATGAAAGGGCTGCATACTTAAAACTAAAAAAAGTCACAGCAGAAGTCACTATACTACTAGCAAGGACAACATCTGCCTGCCTTGAACACTTGTCGGTTTGCGCTGAGCCGTGCGGCCTGTGAAGCGTTGAGGCTGCCACTTTTCGCTATCATTAAGTAAATAGAATGAAAGAAGACGCCTAGATAGGGCCAATGTAGGCGTCGTTGCCTAAGTGATTAAAATGCCGCACAAGTGTAATTTGCCAGCCCCCTTTCCGTGTAGCAACACTTCATCCCCTTATAAGCATATTTATACTTTCGTCCTTCGTCAGAGATTGTTCGCCTTTTTTCGCGCTAAAGCAACTGAAAAACCACTTTGGCCAAATTGACAACAGCAGCCAGCAGGATGTCCGGATAACAATATTTTGCATGACAAATACTACTACAGCCTGTAATAGACAACCAGCAAACAACAACAAACCAACAACCGACAACAGACAACAGACAACAAAACAATAGATACAGACATCAAGGGAAGTCCTTCAGCCCACACGCGTTTAAAAAACGCGCGCAAAACGCGAGTGCGAATTCTTCACTTCAATGCTCCGTTTTGTGTTGGTTTTTGTCTTCATTTTTTACTTTTTTATTTATTTTTTTTCTTTTTCGCCATTTGTAAGCTGAAATCCATTAAAAAATGTGCAAAAGTTCCAAGTCAGGTAGCCCCGAGGTTCTGTAAACAATGCACCCACCACATAATACCAAATGCCAACAAAACACGTTAAGACTGTTGCAATTCAGTTAACCCAGGCATAAGATACCCAGTAATATTTTAATGTATGCATTTAGCATATTAAAGTAAATTAACTGGAATCCGAGAGATATTATATTAAAGTATCAAAAGGATAATTTAATATACATTATCTAATTCGCTATGTCAGTTATATATTTCGATCTAATCACATATATTCGAAGTGCTTTTACAGGGTATTATGAAGTAGCTACCCCTCTTATTTGTATCGCCCTAGGCACAACTCTTGTTATCATATTCATGTCATATTCAACTCTTTTGGTTTTCTATCTACAGTTACAGTCTTTGACTAAAATGCACATTGTTTTATTGCCTGGTAGCGTATAGATGTTATGTTAGTTCTTTCTGATGTTACGCATACGCCGCGTATATTTGCATTAATTATCATACAAATTTGCTAGTCATGTTTGCTTTTTTCTGATCCTTTGCTTTGCAACGGCTTTGACTGCCAACGCTGCCACACGGCACATACCTCAATTAATCAGTGCAAAGAGAATGTTCAACACTCAACAAAAAAAAAAAAAAAAAATGAAACGAATGTTGCAGCAAAAAATACTTACACGACTTTTCGCTTTGGGATATTGTAAGCCGACACGTTCACCCTGCCTAGTAACGTGCCCCTTCCTTCTCTCCCATTGCTTTTTCGCTGTTTTGCTAACATCCTTTGCTGGCCTTGCTTAGATTTTTGCCACTGCATTGCGCTATTGCTGTGGTTGGTTACCATGTTTTGGGGCTTTTGCCAGCTTACTTTCATCAATGGCATTTTGCCATTTTTCAAAATTTTCACTGACAGTTGGGCACACAGCAACAACAACAGCAACAAAAACTAAAAATAAAAAAGCCAAAAAAAAAAAAGAAAACAACCAAAATGAAGATAGAAAGAAGTTAGACATAATACGAACACATGGATCGCCCATGGAATGGTCTGTAAAAACGGATTTGATTTATATACCTGTACTCCTATATATACATATACATATACATTTATACATACATATATATATCATACAACAATCCGTATGTAAACTCTCATAGATACACCCGCAAAGCCTAACCGGTGAATGCCTTTTTGATAGACATCAAATTGAAACATGTAACAAGATGATATAGCAGCATCTAGCGATAGGTGGAAGGTGCAAGCTGGTTAGTAGGGGGCGAGGGTTAGAAAGTCAGCAGCTGAATGGGGATAAATTTTGACTGTTCCCACAAATTATTTAGTAAGTTTCAGTGGTTTTTGCTGCTGTCAGTGGCTCTGCCACAACATTCCATATTCATTTAGCTGCCGGTTCGTTGACATGCATGAAAATCCTTTTTTCTCTGATATCCTTTTTTTTCCCCCGCAATTCTATTTATGTACAAAGCTTCTATGTTTTTTTTCTTTTCTATATATATTCATAGGTCGTATATGTATATTTGAGGAACCAATAATAATTCATATTCATGACTCTTGGCAATTTCTATGCAAAGTCCTATATATATCGCACCTAACCCCAAAACGCAGCTCAACCCTTTCACCTGAATTGAAAATCTAATGCATTTTTTAGGCATTTAGGTTTGGTATTCTTTTTTACCATGAATGCTTTATACTATATTGATCAATTTTAATTAAAGTCCATATACACAGTTGAAATCAAATCTCATGCATAAGCTCCAGTGCCAAGTGAAATGAATAACACAATTTTTTTAGAAAAGTGCATTTTATTTTAGTTTTTTTCATACAGTGAAAATGTTACATTGATAGCATAAATATTTTTCAGCTTTATACACTACTATAACAGCAGGGTTGCCATCTTTTTTAAATATATATTTACATTTTTAAGTGAAATCTAAAATAAAGTTAAGGATTTAGTTTTTATTTTTATATTTTTATTTGAAATTTTAGTATCTTGTTGTGTGTGGGAACTAATCCTGCACTTATCGACTTACCTAACGATTGGGATTAGCAGCAGCAGCAGCAGCAGAAAAAAAAAAAAAATACTAATAGAAACCCAACTGGTACTCAGCATTTAGGCATCATTCGGTCACCTAAGCATCAAGTGGCCATTAAGAGCTTAAAACCCAAACAACTGCACCATTAGATGTTACCTCTATAATCAACGGCTTTTTGACGCGTTTTGCCGCGTGGCGTTGTTACAATCTACCATATTGTTTGTTGTTGTTGTTTGTATTTGTTGCTGTCAATATGCACTATGCCTAACCACGCCCACTTATTATATTGAAACAATTTGTAAGCAAAGGCACAGAAGTGTTCATTGAGCCTTAAAACTCAAGTGAATTGTATGATCATAGTTAGGTTGCGAAGTGATGGCAATGGAGAGGGGGGTTGATTTAGCCAAAGCAACGCATACCTCGCGTGTGCACGCGCCCACAAGCGTGTGATAATTACATGAATGTTGCAGTTCCGCATGCGCGACACGTGCCACCAAACACACAAGCACACGGAGGCGCTACAAGTATGCATATCCGTTTCGGGTAGTGCTCGTATAATTGAGACTGTTTACTGAATGTTTAACCAGATATCAGTACCAATATTTTATATATATATATATATATATATATATATATACACGAAGCAAATAAGAAACATAAACAAGGGACTGCGACAGGGTGAATATGTTATTTTCCACTGAAGTGAAGTGGTACTCAAGTGAAGGACTCTGAAGGACTTTGGGCCCCTTGTGTTCAGGTGAATGCGCGAGCCTTTTTGTTGTTAATTGCATTAATGTGCGTAATTTATAATCAAGTGAGAGCCGACGAGTAGAATTGTGCGAACTTTTCTACTTGGTACACCCTACATTTTGGCCCTGTTTATTATGAGTATGCGACCGGCAACAACATCCGCAGTAACAACAACATTTGGCCAGGCTAAGCAATAATGCTAAAAGTGCCAAACAGAGACTCGTAAATTGCAGCTTCGCACTCAAACCATTTACAGACGCCATTTTGCCTGGCAAGTCGAGTGTCGGAGCCAAATGTGAATATCCAATCCAATTCCCTGCTGGCAGTTGGCTAAAGACCCCGCCTAATAGCAGTTACTGACAACGCCACATTGGACCCCAGGGAGCAGACAATTTCAATAAATATTTCACTGCATTAGGTCGACTTGGTTACTAGAATGTTGTTTGTTGTTGTTGCTGATGTTGCTGATGTTGCTGGTGTTGCTGGTGTTGCTGGTATTTGCTGTGTATCTGTGTAGAGATGTACCATACAGCAAATCCAAAAGGCAAATTGCCTTTTTTGGTTTTTTGGCCAGCAATAACGTGCATTAAATGTTTGGCCATTATCATTTTTGGGCATTTGTTGGGCATATTTTCCATTAGCCACTGGCTTTAGCCGTAGTAACACATTGATGCAATCCATGTTAAAGGTATAACAGATTTTCGTATCCTCCAACACAGCTTCAACTTAAATTCCCTACAGCGTCTATTAAGCTACAAATCGAAAGCAATTTCAATGACAATGCAATGGCAGCGGCAGCTGCAGCTGCAACTGTAACTGCAATTGTTGTACAGCCTAGAGACAACTCTTGGCTTTAGATATAAGAAAGCCATTATTTACAACTACCACTACAACTACAACTATGACTACATAAGAGAATGAACAGTCTAATACAAAGAGATATACAAACACAACAATGAGTCACCTTGATTGCCTTGTTAACTGCTTTGGGGTTGTGTGTCTGTAACTAACACTAACGCAGGCCAGGACATTGCTATGGCAATAGCTTTCAAGCGCTTTTCTTCATTTTCTGACAATAAATTTTCATTTTCTTGGTAAATGGTCCGTTGTTGTTGCTGTTACTCCAGCTGTTTGCTATTGCTGTTGGTGTTGACGTTGCTGTTGATGCTGTTACTGCTGATGCACTTGCTCCTTGATAGCTGCGTTGTTGTTCTAGCGTCGCCGATTACCTCTTTTTACCACATATGCCCGCATTTTTGCACCACAACAATTTGGCAGGCACCGCTCATTGTCTTTGCCACACTCGCATAGAATGCCACAGCTCAGCCGCATTGCAGTTTGCAATTGCTCACAAGTTATCCCAAGTGGAAATTTTTCCTCTTGTTTCTACGTATTGCGATTGTTTTTTTTTTTTTTGTTTTTATTTTTCTCTTCGTTTTTGTTGTTGCTGCTGCTGCTGTTGTTGTTTGAGTCAGAGCTGGCAAATCGCAATAAAAACAAAAGTGATTGTCAAGTGTATGCGCTTATTCCCATACTTCATTCACACATATATATATATATATTTATATGTATATATATATACTCATATCCTGCATAAAAACACTCAAGAGTATAACAAGGATATACTGCCATAATAATATGCAATTCATCATGTGCGCTCTTCTGCTTAATTCAGAATGATTAAAATGGTTATTCATTTACACATGATTGATGATGAATGTATGAGTATATATTCAGTTGATATTCAGACTTTAGCAATATTGCCAAATAAAAAGCAAAAAAACCTTTGCTAGACAAGAACAGATTGAGCCAAGTTAAATGAATCTCTTTTAATTTATATATATATATATATATATATATTTTTAATGCGAAGCAGAACAACGTTTGTCACGCTTATTAAATACTTAATAAACATAATTTTGGTTAGGCAATTCCCTTCAATAAGCTCATAAGTCAAACACACACGCAAATTTGGCCACTTTCCAAAAAAAAAATAAACAAACAACTTGGCCAACAAGAGTCAAGGACTGTTACGTGCATGTTGTCTAATGTGGCAACACGCAGGCACGCACGCGGCAAGCAGGCAGGCAGGCAGTCGGGGGGAAAGACAGTTAATTAAGGGTGTGAACTGGTTGAGTTATGCGTGGCTGAGAAGTCATAGCCAAGTTAAGGTAACAACCCCACACAGAGTGAGACAACTAGCCAGGCAGACAGTCAGGCATCATGTAGAACGTGCAGGATAGCCAAATGGGCAGTAAATAATTCATTAGCGGCTTTTAACAATAAATTTTTTTTTTGCTTTTTGTGCCACAACTGACTAACTGGCTAAGTTACTGGCTGGAATGACTATTTAAGAGTATGGGGAAATTCCGTTTGTGGTTTCCACTTTGAAGGCACTCATTTTAATGAAGTGGCATTCGTTACGTTGGCAGCATTGGCAGAGGCAGAGGCAGCAGCAGCAACTAATTAGCCAGCGGTTTGAACTTTGAACTGCACTTCATTAGAATTGGAATTTGCCATGTCTTTAGAGCGTTTAAATAGCTGCCACGATAAGATGATGCCAACAGTGATAGCTGGTATGTACCACAATGCAGTACATGCAACACATATTGTACTCTTACACCAGCTGCACATGTTTTGCCACATTGCACAGCGATGGCCAAATTAAAATGCAATAATTCTTCATTTGCAGGCCAAAAACAAGTAGAAAAAAAAGAAAGGTAAGAAGAAAAAATGTGCAGAAAAATGTAGTCAGTACACACATGTGGAAAAAGGCCAAAAGGCAAAAGGCAAAAGGCAGGAAATGTGCTATAATTGAAAAATGTGGTAACAAGACGCTACGTGGCAGGCCTAATGAATGCGCCACTTTTTTGCTGGCCGCGTTTTGCATGGCTCCGTTAAGACACGACACGCAAACCTAAAGAAGTTGTTCATGTTGTTGTGTCTGTTGTTGTTGTTGTTGATGTTGTTTGCGCCTCTAAAAGCGAAAGAGAGAGAGAGAGAGAGTTAGGGTGATAAATGCTCATCAGGCTTTAAGACCCAGCGCTGGCAATTAACTTTTACAATGTTGTTGAAACGTAATCAAGTTGTCAGCAAACTCAGCGTTAAGAACGTAGCCAGTCAACATAGCCAGTTATGGAGCAGTTAAGGAGCTATCTCACCATTTGCAAATGATACCTACTAATTACGCAAAAGTTTCCGGTAAATATTCCCCGAGCAGAGCCTAACTGTCAACGAATGGTTACTTAAGATGCGCTTGGTATTCATCAACGCCCTTGACAGGAACAACAGGAACAGCAGGAACAGCAGGAACAGTAGAAACAGGCGGCTAATCCTGTGGGATCCATTTGCCTAATGCTTTGCAACAATTTTGCAGATTCTTATCGTCAAATGTCTTTCAGTTGTCATAACAAAACTCTTGGATGATGCCAGCTGAAAGCACTGTGTAAGTCGTAAGCCAGCTTATACCTTATATATATATATATATATATATATATATAAATATAAGTCTTAAGTTTCAAGGCTCAAGGAATTGGCTATAAGCGACATAAATTTTAAAATTTCATTTTTATCGCATTACAATTTCTTCAACAATATTTTTTTTGTTTTTATTTTCAGTTTTTCTTTTTTTTTATTTATTTCTTTTTATTTTTTTTATTTTTTTTGTTATTATTGTTGTTGTCTTTTACTTTTAAGCCACATTTAAGTAAGGTACTTCTCTGGTATTATTGACTTTTGAGTTGATAAAGTGCCATAAATGTCACCCCATTAAAATGGAGACAGATACTCTCAGATAGTAGCGAAAGGTAAAAAGGTAAAAGCCGAGTCCTGTGGGGTTGGTTCGCTGGTTGTTTGGTTGGTTTGTTGGTTGGTTGGTTTGTTGCCAGGTTATAGCAGGATAATGCGCCTCAACTCAATTGGGAATTTTAAAAGTAAAGTTGAATTTCATGTTTGGCTGCGGCAATTGTCACAGATGGTTTAATTGAAGTAATTACATGCGAAATCCGTCAGGATTTGCATCTGCACCGCAACACCACATCACCGCATCCCCCTTCCAAATGATGACACTTTCTGTTTATTATTTTATTATTTTGTTATTTTATTATTTACTTACTTAGCCAACCTTACCCGCCTGCCTTGGGGGGGTTTTAAACCATGGAAAGGGTTAATGGCGTTGCTTGACTTTTACTTTTTTTTATTTTTTTTTTATCCTGCGTTATTTTCCATCCCAGTCCTTACCGCTTCTAATGCTAATGAGCTAATGACTGCTGCGTGTAATAACCAACCGCAGAAAAAGGTGTCATAATTATTTATGCCCGCATTTTTCGCTTTCGCTTTTTGCCTTTTATTTTTCCATATTATTTCACTTATTTTTCAAAACATTGTTTTTGGTAAAAAACAAGTTTAACTGGTTTAATGGAAACCTGGTCAGTTCTACACAGATTTCAACCCATTTTCTATACATGTTTCTTAGAATTACAGCATCATTAAATTGACAATTGAATCAGGTTATATATATATATATATATATGATATTATATATTATTTCACAATTTTTTATTAATTTATAAATATAAAATAATTTATTAATATTTTTATTTTAATTCTGCATATAAATTTTGGTTTAAATTTTTTTGTTTAAACTTCTTTAATTTAATTTCATCAACTTGTCCTGAATATATCTGCAGTTTAAGGGCCACAGACAACACTTTTTATATATAATATTATTTAGTTGAATCATTTAATTATAAATGCCAATTTAATTAAGGTTATCGGCCCATTGATAACAATATGTTCAAGGCCAGTTCTATAAATAACATGGCAATATTTTGCCCTTAATTAAACCATATTTGATTATGCGTAAAGTCTGTTTTAATACATTAAGTAAACATAAATTGTTTTTGTTTAATATACATAAATATTTTTATATATTTTTTATATATCGAAATATATTTATAAATTTCTGAACTTTAACCTATTAACAGCTGCCTTTACTTCCAAAATTTGCAGCTGTGTAAACAAGTGCAAGTTTTATATAAAATGAAAGAGAATTCCCCCAAAACTGTACAGTTCTCAGTAGAATTTGAAACGAACAAAATGTTTCACTTGAAGTTTTTAATACTGTTTGCAGTTGTCTTTTGTGCAGTCCAGGAAACTGTTGTAGCTGTTCCTAAATTGGATCCTGGATCTGAGATTGCACCTTCAGAAGGCGGTTGTGGTTGTTGTTGCTGTGGCTGTCCAAGACGTACTTGTGGTTGTGGTGGTAAACGCTGATGTTACAAAAGGATACTAGCTAAAGGACTCTAAGCCATTACGGGGTTTATAACTTTCTTTATATTTGTACTTGTTGTCATTAAAATGTTTATCTTAACTTAAAAAAATCAAAGTGTTTTCTTTATTTCTCATTGTTGATTTTCTTTTGGAAAGTTTTCCTTTGATTTAAAACAGTCTCCAACAATTTGGCTTTGCTTTGTTCGCTCAATTGTAAATTGAATGCTAGAATGCACACTCAATCATTTTCATTGCATTGATCATTATTTTTTTATTCATATTCATTCATTCGTTGGAAAAGTAATTTTCTTTGCTCTTTATGCAATACGCTTCCTTGACTTCACCAGCAGCAATCAGAAACAAAAGCAAAAGTAATCAGGTGCTGCCACATCCCTTTGGAATTGCAGCATTCATTGCTTTTAATGTGTGTATAATGTGCAGGATATGAAAGGACTTTCAACTCATATTCAAGTATTTAAAATCTATTATATATGAAAAGCATTTCACTTAAATACAATCCTTTGCTTATTACTCCATAGAGGAAGATATATATATATATATATATGTATATTATACAGATTCTTAGTGCTAATTCGAATTATATGTTCTTAATCTTTGTTGCCCTTTTCCCCTTGCTTAGAACAAACATATATGAATTTGCTCACTTGTGGGCTAATTCTCATTGCCACAGGACATGCGGCATCTCTGCCTAATAACCTTAAAAGCCTTATCAAGTCATTTAGTATAAAAAACAAGCAATTAAAATGATGAATATGCAATAAATGTGTATACAAAAATACACATAAAAAAGGACAATTCATTTTGGCTTTGGAACAGCCACAGTTCCAGCTCCTGTTTCTACTCCTTCTCCCGCTGCTACTTCTGCCACTCGTCCATACATTTTATATGCTAATGAGCAGCACATTTTTATCTAAAAAAGAAAGAAAATGCGGACACACATTTGCCTAATGAAAATAGCGCCATTAAAATGAGAGAGAAAAACAACTTTAGATACCAAAAAATTCGAAACACGCCGAGTTTTTGGCAATTAAAATGCTCCGAGCATAAGGACCTCTTTACCCATACCCCAATATAATATCCCGCTGGCTTTGAATATATATAGCTAAAGTCAAAAAGAATATCTACAAAAGGGATATACAAATATATATCTATAGGACTATTCAACGATCGTCTAGCAAATTAGAGATTAACACGCATGTGTCATCCTTTTAATTTTATTTACCTTCTTTTTTGTTGTTTGTTGGTGTTTGTGTGTTGGTAACTTCTGGTTCATTGACCGAATGGACATTCGGCAATAAAAGTAAATGTATAAAAATTTAAACTGAGTGCCAAACTTCCGACCAGTTTTATAACTTAACGAATTAGAGCAATTTGATGGAACTATAAAAATGTCAGCCACAGAGAGTTGTTGTGCCGAAAAATGGTTTTGGAAAACTAACTGGCGCGTGCTCAAGAGTGTGTGTGTGCTCAGGTAGATGGGTGTAGAGGTTACCCCTAACAGGATACTTATAACTGACTCTGTGTTTGTGTGTGTTCAATAAGCTATGACGAGTTGCAGTTGCAGTCAGGACTTGAGGCAGCACAATGAATACACGCACATTAGAGATACAACTAGTTAGAGCATAATTCGAGCAGGACACAGTACACACTTTGATGAGCCTTATGATGACTGTTTGTAGTGTGTGTATGTGTGTAGATAAGGTCAGTATACCTCGGACATTGGGTGTGTCCAGTCATATTTCTGTTGCATCTCTGCAAACAAACATATTAATTAAACTGCCCACGAGCCTATGCGGCTGTCAGTTGTGTCAGACATATACGTAGCTCTATGACGCCCTCGTCCCCTTTTACACACATAAACGTTTGTGTGTCTGTGTGTGTATGTCATCTGGGGTCAAGTTTGTTCAAGAACTTAATTATATAACAGGCTCATAATTATGTTTTACATTTTAAAGTTGTTGGTTTTTTTCAGTTTTATATTTTATTTGTTTCTCGCATTGCTTGCGTCCACAAATGATATTTAATTTTATAATTGCAACAACGTGTGCAACCAGCGGGTGCACATAATATGCCCCTTGTTTACACACCTGATGGGTTAATTGGACTTTTATTTATTGCAAATTGGCTGACATTTCGCTGAAAGCTACTTATTATTATGTTCATACTCATATAATTAATTTATCTACTTTACGCATTCAAATTTCAAGAGTTTTTATAATAAAAATTAAAGAGATAAAAAATTTGTATTTTATTTTCAATTTTTGACATTGATTCAGGTAAGATATTAATATTATATATATATAGAATATAATATATTATATATGCTATAAAAATATATTATAATATCATATCAAAGATTTCAATCTCTTCATATAAATTAGGCTATTAGTTGAAGCAAACACTGGCATAAAGAAAATCTTTAATATATATAAATATAATGAAATTCAGTTTATTATTATGAAATAAAGGTAAAAATATATTCAATATTAATACTCATTATATTTAAACTTAACTATAAATTGATTTTGTAATGAAACATTATACTTTGTCGAAATAATTTAAATATATTATGGAAACTATTTTGAGTCTTATAAATATGCAAAACAGCATTTATGATTTATGCTAAATTAGAATAGAATTTATTTAGTAAATACAAATGTAATTTATACATTAAACTGTTGTTAGTCTAATCTATACAATGCTATAGTTTTTCTTACTATATACAGTTATATACACAAAGTATTAAATGGTATTTCTATATATTGTAGAGAGCCTTCCACATGGAACAAAACTTTTTGCCTAGCGTAAAATAATAAAAATGGAAAATATTTTGATAAATTTGCTTAATTTAAAATGTCTTGAGTTGGTTGAGAAACATTAGTAATATATATCAAATAATTCCTTTGAAATTATTTCAATTATCCAAATCACAGTGGCGAATTAGCATCATTTTGGACAAATGTCCTTTAAGCTGCATACGAATACGTTGAGTGGCAATGAATGAAATGATTGAAATGAAATTGATTGATGAGACAGCACAGAAATAAAGTATGTGAGAGTTTCTATCTAACACTTTGACAGATTACCACAAGTTGAAAGTTGGAATGGTGCGGGTTTGATGCCAAAAATTCTCAACAGCAGGCAAAGTGTCAAAGTAATAAAGCCAACGTTAATGTCAACAATACCAACAACAACATAAGCAGCAACAATAACAACATTATTATCTTTATACTCAAATACACAATCAGAAACACAAGCTCATCCTTATACGCATAGCCATTATCCTGAGAGAAGTGAAATGTTTATGTCACAAAATAAAGGGGTGCGGTTGCGGTAGAGCCTATATAACCCGAAAATGTGATACAAATGTAAATGTTCGAAAATTGCTCTGTCTGTGGCTTATTGACATTAATGTAACAATTGTCATTGGATTTATTAAGGAACGATCACATGGTAGAGGGGTTGGATACAATTCGAAATTGCCATTCAAGTCGCATTTGATGTGTTTGCTGCTAAGTATATATATATATATATATGTATATATACTTGCTTGTTATCAATCATTTGATTGATATTAATGATCTAAAATTTGCATTATTTTATGATGAACACACGACTGTTGTTGCTGTTCCTGTTGTTCTTGTTGTTGTTGTTGTTGTTGTTGTGACTTTGTGTAATGCTATACATTATTTATGTACTGTTTAGAGATTTGCAAAATGTTTGCATACATTTCAGGGATAATTAACTCGCTGTGTCACGATTTTGCATTAGCAAAAGAAAATTGAACTTGTTTAATTCAATTCGATTGAATATACCACAAAACGGCACGTTTGTTATTTTACGAGGGTAGTTAATGACATTCCTGTGTATGCCAGCATATGCATATGAATAATAAAATATATTTAAAATTGAATTTATATAGAGCCTATATACTATCATATATAGAAAATATGCTTAGTAAAGAAGATAGAGTTTTATTTTTGTGGCCTTTTTTATATTCGATTCATAGCTAGTTAATTTTCTTTTGTGCTTGGAATAAAGGCTATATTTATATATATATATATATATAGAAATATATATATGTATTACAATTATTTAAAAAGATTTGTCGACATTTTGAGCTTACAAAAAGCTCAAATATCTAAAAATAAAAAAGGGAAATCATCAGGACAAGCAGATCAACAATAAACCCACAAGAATACAAATTACAAGGACACAAAATGCTATACATAAAGCCAGCGTAAATGCAAAACACAGATAGATACACACACACACACACACACACACACATACACACATATATATACATATGTATATGTATATATTGGCACACACTCAGCCGTATAAATGTACAGTTTGTGGCGCATATAAAAACGGAAAGCAAATTTGAATTTTTAAATTAGTTTTTGTTAACTTTTGCTGCTGTTGCTCTTATCGTTGTTATTTTTGTTGTTGCTCATGTTGCTGTTGTTGCTGTGATTGTTGTTGTGCTGTGTTGTCAACGCCCATTGTTGTTGTTTTTTGTTGTTGTTAGCATAGCCTGGAAATGTTTAACGACTCGTAAGGAAATTGCAAAGTAAAATGTCTTCAGGAATTTCAACATTTTTATGCAGGAAGCAACAGCAGCTACAGCAGCTACAACAGCAGCAAAAACAGCAGCAACAGCAACTGAAGCAAATGTAATAAAAAGCAAGCAAAAAAAAGGGAGGTAGGCAAGCAACAACAAACATTGGCAAAAAGAAAAGCCACAAGATGGCGGTATGTGGGTGGCTAGGCGCCAGGGTGTTATACATATATATATATGTATATATATGTCTGGGTGGTTGTATGGTTATATGGTTGTGCTCACTTGGGTGGTTTGCTTGCTAGCAAAATGGCGAATTAAATTTGAAATTGTTAGAAAGAGAAAGAGAAGAGATGTGAAGAGAAAGCGTTGCGCCAAGGTAAGAAATGTCAAGACAAGTTGCTGCTACAATGAAAGTTGTGCCGGTGTTCAACGAGTGCTTCTTGGGTGTAAAATATGGAAAAATTTCTACTCTGCCTGGCTACATAATATGTGGAAAGCTATGACTATGCGACAGTTCCTGCTTATGCATACCAAATGTATGTGGCAGTCGCAATGGTGCCAAGACATGTCCCTATCCATACGCAACTGAGATGGCAGCAAGTTTATTTGTTTTGTCAGCTTGATGGTATGGTGGGATGAAGTGGAGAGGGTTAGAGTATACAGCAAGATACCTATCAAAACTGAACGTGTCCTTGTTCAATCAGATATCTATAATGTTGTGCCCTATGTTTTCCAATTATAAAAAAAATATTTGCATTATCTACAATTCATTGAAATGCAAAGCGCCACTTTGACCAATGATTGTAATATGATGCTATAGATTAGATAATTTAAATAACTGTTACATATATATACATGTACATTATGTAGATTTCATATGAATGTGGTTGAAATTAATACCTAGAAAACTGTATAATTTTTTTGTGCCTATTCTTATGACCGGACTCAAGTACTTATACAAATCAGAGCAAATAAAATGCAAATTGTGGCCAATACGCCTAAAGGAAATATGTGTAAGGACACACATATATATATATATACATATATATAAACAGCACAAAGTAAAAGGACAGCGGGTTAGGAAATTGGTTGGGCGGTTAGGCGGTCAGTAGACAGCAAAGGGAAATGGGAAAAAAGAGCAGCAAAAAGAAAAATAAAAGAGAAAAACTTTGTGCAATTTATTTGGCCAAGTAAAATTACTTGTCGCTTCTGGCAAAGAACTGAAACTGACGCATGGCTCTTACACATACGACTGATATATGTATATTTATATATATATATATATGTGTGTGTGTGTGTGTGTATGTATGCATACAAATTAGACAACAAAAGCAACGACGACAGCCGTACCGAAGTCAAAGTGAGCCATGTCACGAAAAATATTAAAATTAGCATTAACATTTTTCGTTTGTGTTGCTGTTGCTTGTTGTTGTTTTTGTTGTTGTTGCTGCTGCTTGTTGCATGTTGCCTAGCCTTTGGTGCGAAATGTTGCAATCAAAAATTGGCTGATGAAGGAAGGAACCTATCCCACCACATTGCCATCCACTCACATTTGGACGTTCAAAGATAAAAGGCAAAAGCATCATTGCTGCCGGTTGCTGAAGTCAACAACAACAACAACAGCAACAGTAAGAATGAACAGTGACAGGAGCAGGAGCAGGAGCAGCGTATCCTTGCTGAGATGCAAAACTTTTGATGCTGTTCTTTGCGGACTTTTTCATACATTTTATATTCAGCAACATTCAGGACATTCGGCGTCCCTTTTGGCTGTTTTGTTTTTGTGCAACTTGTTGGGTTTATTTCACTTTGATTTCAGTTTCAGATTTTCGTTTATTTCTCTGTAGTTTCATCTATGTTCTTTTTTTTGACTCTCTATGTCTGTGTGTGTATTACAGTTTTGTGTGTATGTGTGTGTGTGTTAAGGATATCGCAGTTTGTTACACGTCTTCTTATGCCAGTCAATTTCATCATATTCCACTTGATAGAAACTCTGATTGGTCCCTGTAAACAGATTATATATATACTATATATACAGATATATATATATATTTATATATAATTTGCATATTTATTATATTATTTTGACTTGAGCTACGGTTTCAATCAAAAGTTACAACGCAACATTTTTGTTTATTTCTTTGAAAGTTTTTAATCAAAAAAAAAAATACTAAAAATTTTTTTTCTAGTTTTTTTTGTTTTTTTTTTTAGGTTATATCCTGCATACAGATTGCGACAGAGTGAAACTAATTAAATTTACGAGCAGAGGCAGCTTGATTTTTCATTTTGAAATTGGCACAGATTCAGTTCGTCCTTCGTCCTAGTCTATGGCTCGACAGTTTGACAAATGAATGTGTATGTCAAAGAGCTCTGATAACTTGCCACCAATGGCGGCGTTGGTTTGAAACAAATGGCTACGCCGATGTTTAAGGTGTGGCCAGGTCTCTGAAACGTACAACTCCAATAAGAATACAAACTAATTTCCATGCACGGCACGCGCACAAATACATTTACAACATATAAAATCATCAGTTGTATCCGGTGGTTGAATCGTTCCTTATGCCGTATTAGTGTAATTAAATGGCAAACGTAAATGTTAATTGGAGCGGCTATGCCCTTGCCCCTGCCCCTTGCTCCTACCTTCTATTCACTATGCCGTGTAGTTGTGTGCGCGACTGAGCTGGCAATACAATAAAAAAGAAATGAATAAAAAAAAAAGTTTCGTTAAATAAAACTTAAGTTGAATGGCAGCCATTTTGCAAGCACGTTGCATAGTGCGTGCCTATTTATTTAACAAATTAGCATAATTGTTCACAAAATAAAATTCAACTTAAGTACAAATGATGGCTTCCAACTCAAATGCCCCACTACATACACACTCTGTATATCTGTCTCTCTCTCTTCTATTGTTGCCCCAACGTATAAGCGTATAGCTGTTAATTAACATGTGGGTGCAGAACGCATCCCGCAGCGCAAATTAGTTTGTACGCCATGCTAATTGCGGAATTGCGTGTCCGGCTACAATGAAAAGCACATCATGTATCTAGTGTTGCCAATGTTGTTCTTGTTATAGTTTTGTTGTCGTTGCTGCTGACTGATATATATGTATATAAAAAACAACAAAATAAATATATATATATATGAAAATTGTTTTGACTTTAGATAAGCGACAAATGACGACGAGTCAAGCGGGTTTTGAGCTGGGTTTGTCTCGGGCTGTTGCTAGTTTAGTCGGTGCCGTGATAGACGCGACACTCTAAGCGGAAGGACAATAAATTTTATGACTTTTAGTTGAAGACCTACTCACCTTACTTAGTCTACTAGATTCACTAGCACTTAAAATCCACTTGGTAACTTTAATTACTTTCTATACTATAAGGTTTCTAAACAGCTGTTCTAGTGTATTTGTCTCTGCATCAGTTTGATATGATCTTAATCTCAGTTGTGATGGGCATCAATCGGCAATATTTATCCCCTTTGAGCTGGTTGTCCTGCTGCTAACTGTTGTTTGACTATTTGACTGTTTGACTGTTAGACTGTCTGAGTGTATGCGACTACAAAAGGATACTGTCCTTGCAGCATTTGTGTTTGTCCATCTGAGATAAGCTTTGTCGCCAGTTTGTTGAAAACACGCAATGACAATTTTAGCTAGCAATGATGTTGTCTCCATTTTGTTGTCGCTTTGTGCGATTTCGAGTGCTACTCAAACTTGGATTTGAGTCAATGAGTTTATAGGGGCAGTAGACATCAACAACATCTATGAAACATACAATGACAAGTGCCATGTTATGGTTCAGGGTGTGTCCTTTGTATAATTTCTTTCCTTTAGTTGACAGTTTTCATTGTTTAAAGTGTTGGATGGCACACAATTCTTATTGTTGTTACTACAGAAAACCGTTTATGTTGCACAGCTTATCAAGGCAAGCAATTTAACAAATGGCCAATATTATTGAAGGCTGATAATAACTACAAATCCAACACACTCGCACACACAAGACATGCGATTCAGATTTTCCAAGCACCATAAAAAATGAATCAAAATTATCCGATTCGAAGTCAACTCTAAACTGTTTACTAAATCCCTTGACCAACTTTAGTTTGTGACTTAAAGTGTTATTAAGATTGTTAGCCAAATACATTTAATCTTAGCATTCAAGATAAAATCAGTTAAAAATAGTTTTGAATAAGAATTAAACCACAAGTTGTAGAAGTTGTTACTTATTTCTGTAGCATAAGCGAAGACACAAACCCTACTAAGCTTTTGTGCTGTGAAATGGCTAAGCTTTCATTTACACGTAGCAATATGAATTCTACCCCCGAAATTCAACCTTAAATTAAACTAACAAACGAAATTCAAAACATACACACACACAAGCATAAATACAAAACAACAACAGAACACACACATATTGCGAGCGTACAGATAGTGTGTATGTGTGTGCACATCATGCGTGTACACGTTACGTTGCATGTACATACGGGGTGAGTGCGTTTTTGGGGTAGCTGAAACTGCCAGTAAATTATGCGTCCCTGTTCGAAAATCTACCACAAAAGAATGTGTGTGCACATGAGTGTAAGACAAACGTGTGTTAGTGTGCATAAGCATATGCAGATGTATATACGCACACACATGTGAGAGACACTTATGCATGCAGCCGTCAGTCGTCAGACACACAGAAACACAGCTACAAGTCGGAGACACGCTATGGACAAGGACAAAGGGGCGTAACAGCTAAAGCAGCAACGACCTTGAGTTAAAGACCAAAGCAATACAAGCAAATAGCAACCCCTATTTGTATATTGTTACGACGTAGTAACATGTGGCAGCGTTGCCAACTCTGTTCGCCTGCTACACTAAGGTTGCTCCTAGTTACGACGTAACTGTTAACAGGTTTTAGCTGGCAGCTGTACTGCTCTCACTTAATGCCGTTATCGTTATGTAATCTGTACTTGTACCCGCTTCCCTTGTGATGTCAGTGTTAACGTCAAAGCCAGCCCAGCTGAAAACAGGCGGACTGTCGGCTGTCGGCTGTTGACGGTTCGTTTGGCCTTTACTCCGCCCCGTTGAGCACGCCCCAGTGACATGCGCAGTGCATTGTTTGTGGCAGCAGCACTTGCTGCTGTTTATGCTCGCCTGGTAATCCTTGGGCGGGCGTTACCTTAAGAAGGGTTAAACCGTTGATGGACACGTGTCTGTTTTAAAGCGCTGCAACATACAGCGCGCCCGTGCTGGTGTTGCTTCTGCAGAGGTTCTTGTCTGGGTTCTTGTGAAAAATCGCCAAGAACCAGTCGGACAACCATTCGAGTGCGTGTTATACGGTAGCCGCCCATGGTACTGCCACACCCAATGCCCGCACTCGTTTTAAGTGCTCATTATTGGATCTGGACCCTGCAGAGATTGCGTGTGACCTACCCACTGGGCGGGTATATTCGCGACTCGCATTTCATCGTCTGCGAGTCAGCTGTCAGTTGCCAGAGGCGTCGTTTAAAATTACCATGAAGTTTCTGTAGTAATGCCACTGCCAACACGCACCGTCACTGTACAAAAAACCCACCCCTAAATGAAAATCAACTTCAGCTGAACACACCCCTAGCTCACACGAACACACAAACACACGCACACACACACATACTTTCGCTTTTTAGGAATCGTCGCAATATGATTCACAGTACATGATGACGCGCATTGGAATGCGATTTAGACGCTTCCTGATACGGCTGGGCGCCTGTTGAAAAACTTCAAACGGAATTTCCTTTCGTTTGACTGTAAAACTTCAAGCAAAACACTCCGAGCACATTTCAAGTGACAGTCCAATCTGTAGCCCTCTGTATTTACACATATCAGAGAATAACGAAATATATTTTGGTCTACAGAAACTGTGGCCGTGTAAAGGATAATACAGTATTTGGATTCAGGAAAGAAATTAGCTATCCAACTTAAAAGACATCGTATACTTGGTTTATAAAATTTCAGGATGTACAAAAATGAATGATATAAAATCTGTTTATTTGAAACAGAATACAAATTTAACGACGCGCAGAAAAGTATGCTACAGCAAATATTTGCCAAGCTTTTCTTAGCTGATGCAAGAACCAATTTACATCGATGTGTCTGAGACACAAACATCGAATAAATTCGTTCAATTTGCTATATCGTCAAGTTGAATGTGGTGTGAAACCTAGATTATATAACTCTAATAAGTATCGTCCGTTGCAAATGTCAATCGTTCAACCACCACATTGTGAATGAAATATCAACGGTGAAGCAAATTTAAAATTTGCTATATAATATAAGAGGAACTGTTTAAAATAATATGAACCATAATTATATGCATTTTTATTTTTATTATTTTTTATTCATATAAGTTCAATTTATACGCTAACTCATGTTGTTTGCTTTCTTAGTGATTTAACTACTAATTAACAGTTGTATGACATTTAGATATGTTTCATGTATACACATATATGTGTGTGTAACATGTCAAGCTAATAAAAATAAAGGTATATTTGGATGTACGCAAATAGGAAGCTCTTAAAACTAAGGCTAAGGCCATTCAACAGACTAGCTGACAAATAATCTAATTAGCTGCCACAGCGATGAGTTTCAACTGTCAAAAGATGAATGCGACTAATTTCAACGTACACCAGCAACAACACTGAATTTGATTGGGTGTAAGTATGGAAAAGAATGTTTGAAAGAGAAAGAGAGATATTTTTTTATTTTATTTATTTATTTATTTTAATGTCAACTATGAGCAGTCGACCAAAAATTTTGGTACAAAATTGAAATATAATTAAAGTTAAAGATTAAAAATATATAATTATATTTAAATTTAAATTTTAAATTTTAATTTAAGTTTTAAGTTTTAAGTCTTAAGCTGGGAGTATTAAAATTGAATTAAAAATTAAAAATGATCCAACATTTGTTGCACAGAATTGGGAAAACCCAGAAAAACCCAATTAGATCATCAGTATTAGTAACGATGTTAATTATTATTAGTTAAAAAGTTAAGAATTAAATTTTTGTTAGTTTCTAAGGGTAATTCCGTACTGATAACTCTGTAGAGCTTGTTATAGTCAGAACAGAGTACCCTGAAAGGTTCATGCAATAAGTAATTAGTTGTACATGTGTTAAGAAAGATTGGGTTAAAGTTTCGCGAAAATCTAGAAGGAACACGAATATTAATATTACTTAATAAAACACTAGAGTCTACTAATCCTAAAAACAATTTGTGTAGGAACATAACTCCAAGCATAATACGGCGATTAGTAAGGGATGGAAGATTAATTAGTAATAGTCTACTTGCGTACGAAGGAAGATCCGTACCAGGAGCCCAGTTAAAAGCCCGAAGAGCAAAAAGAAGAAACTTTTTCTGTACAGACTCAATTTTATCTTGATGTACTGAATATTGTGGTGACCAAACACAAGAACCATATTCTAAGATAGGTCGGACAATGGCAGTATAAAGAATTTTAGTAATATAGGGGTCATCAAATTCTTTGGACCATCTTTTCACGAATCCAAGAGTTTGAGTAGCCTTATTTACAGTTAGAGCAACATGGGCATTAAAATTTAACTTATGGTCAAGTAAAATTCCTAAGTCCATGACATTCTCTAATCTGTCAAGTGTATACTGACCGAGAGAGTAATTAGATATAAGAGGTGATCCTCTATAAAATGACATAGATTTACATTTAGAACAATTAAGATGTAATAAATTACATTTACACCAGACATAAAATAGGTCTAGTTCCGACTGCAATAAATGAGAAACTATTATGTCATTATAAGTGACGTATAACTTAACATCATCGGCATACATTAGTATGTTACAATTGGAGAAAACTTGAGGAAGATCATTTATAAAAAGATTAAAAAGTAACGGACCTAGATGACTGCCCTGGGGGACACCAGATGAAACATATACGGACTTAGATAATGATGATTTAAATATTACGCGTTGTATTCGCGATCCAAGGTAATCGTCGATCCAGTTAAGAAGGTCTTGAGGAAATCCAATCAAACTCAACTTAGTAAGCAAGAGAGAGTGATTTACGGAGTCAAAAGCCTTACTGAAATCCGTGTAAATAACATCAGTCTGCATATTATTCCGAAATCCTTTAATAACAGAGGAACTAAATTCAAGTAAGTTAGTGGTTGTAGATCGAGAGAGTTGAATAAACAAAAAGAGATAGAACTTATGTCAAAATGTCAAAATGAATGGCAATAAATTGCTTCCAAACCAATTGGAGTCCCAACTTAGCAGCTGGCTGATCCATATCCTAAAAAAAATCGTATTTTCAATTTCCGCGGCGGCATTTTTCAATACCATTTCCTTGGAGAATGCTTGACGACATGCGCACATCGGGCTTGTCTTAAAATCTAATTAGTGAAATACTTCATTAACCACAGTCGACAATCAACAAATGAGTAATTAACATGCGACTGGAAGACAGAGCAAATATCAGCTCAGTGTTATTCTTGTCGTCGTGTGCAGTTAATATTTCATAATTGAGCAATTTATTTTCGCCTCTTTTGACAGGATCAAAGATAATGCCGACACTATAACGCGGCATGCAAATTTTATGCTCGGTTAGTTGACGCACAGCGCCGTGATAGTTCCTGGTAGTTCTTCTGTGTGGCGCCCGATTCCATTCACAATTGTTCGTCACTTTTTTTTCTTGGCGGCAGATGATGCTTTAAGGGGGATTTTTAAATGGTGAAGATTACTTTATAGTTTAAGAGGAAATACTAGATAATATACGTATATCATATAAGTAGATAATATAATAAGTTTAAATTTAATAATAATTGTATAAAGGTTAATAAAGTATAATTTTATTGATCTCAAGTGCAGATCTTGAAAACGATAATAAATTTTAGCTGAATATTTCATTAAAATTTCCATTAATAGATCATGTTTAAACTAGATATTAGACGACAATTCAATTCAATTGTGTTTTCTAAATAATTTTTAACTATTTTCAATTCAATTATAAAGTTTTGTTTGCTGACAGGGAACTGTGTTCACTGTGCAATCAACGATTGCATAAAACTAAACAACTTCCGGCTGTGGACAGTGGAACAGATATGTAAACATGCGATTTCTGTATAAACCAAGCATATGGAAGCTCACCCTCTGGCCCTGGGTACCTGTTATAGGGCTGTTGCATGCTTCGTCTGCAGCAAAGAACATCTTGCAGTGAATGGCGGCAATAAAATCTAAATTACACAATCAAAGTGACATTAGAAATGTCATTTGGTGGCCCAGGAGCAGCCAGTTTTGAGTATCTGTTCGCTTGTTTGTTTGCTTGGCTGTTGACAATGTCAAAACAGAGGCCGATGCGATGAAGTGGTAGAGCACGGAGAGCTCATCATAAATTTTATTTGATTGTTCAAGCAATGTCAGGAATCTCAAGTGGAAATTTATGCGTCGTGGTAGGAGAAACCTGCAGCGCATATTGTGCTGCTATCAATAGCAATGGAGTTGGTGGTGTCCAACGAGGCGTGTGAGTGATTTGTTTGGGGTAAGAAGTAGGAGAAATAGTCTAAAGTTGCGCCATTTTATGTTTGTGATAAATTAATTAAAATTAGACAATAACTGCAACGGGAAGCGCACTAATTAGCTGGAGACGATCGACAAGCGTACCAGCAACAGCAGCAACAGTAGCAGCAACAGCAACAGCAACAGCATCAAGAGTCGCTGCCACAGCAGCACGACCAACCCCTGTCTCATCTGTGGCACAATTGTAAGAAGAACTTGTACAAAATGTCAGCGCAACAAATTTCAATTAGTTCACGCTTCACTTATTAGGCGGCCAAGGCGCAACTCATAAAAAGAAAGTGCCGCCCCAGCACTTTTCCCCTCTCTCTGGAGATGTACAATTCGGCAACAAGAAATGAAAATGTATCCGAATCTGTATCTGTATCCCATACCGATTCCTATATCTCTCAGTACCCAAAGTTACCAATGAGCCGCAACATGAGCAATGCAAGATGCAACTTTACAACTTGAAGCTCATGCAGCAGCAGCGGCGACATAATTAATTTGTACAACATTTTGTTGTAAAATGTTGATTGTGATTTTAATTGGGCGCGGGGTCGCATATTAAGCGGCCACCCAAAGCACTTGAGTGCAGCCTTTGGGAATCAACTTGTATACTCTGAACTGCAATGAGCTGCGAATGGAGTCAAAGGTTTCATTTGATGCCATCAGTCCAAATGGAATGTCGCGCTATTTTCAGCTCCTTACAGTCCCAGCTCCAATTACATGTATTCTGTCATAGATTAGCCGCGGCACGGCCCATAATACTACAATACTCTGTACTCGATACTACTGCTGGGCGTGACACTTGCGGTAACTCACACAATTTCACACTCCCCCCTCTCTTTGCCTAGTGTTTTGGGTATGAGTTCTCGCCTTTTGCTACTGTGCATTTGTTGTTGAGCATCTGTTGATTTTGTGGCAGCATCTTTTGCTTGTTGCCTTTTCAATGGAAGCAGCAAACAGTGACAATCGCCCTCAACAGTTGTTGTGTGCTTCTGCGTGTGTGTGTGTATGTGTCTGTTGGTAGTTGTGGCTGAGCTAAACTGCATATTACTTATGCCACAATGATTTAGTATGAGGCGTGACAGATTTACAAGTTGCGTTTACTGCATTAATTTATCATAAATATCGTTAGCCGATTCAATCCAAGAGGGTGCACATAAATAGCTGCCTCATTTGTTGGCTCAGATTTATATAGTTCTTCATGGGCTACTCCACATGTGTGTGTGTGTGTGTGTGTGCAACTTATCATTATAACTAAATAATAGTTTTGTCTACATGTTGTAAGCTTTGACATTCAATTGAACCGGATGCAGCACTTTTGTTAACACCTCAAAATACCAAATGCTGCAGCTAACAAGGAGACAATTACCAGCTGCAGATGCTGCTGTTGGGCATTTCCTGTGGCAGCTCCTTGGCTCACATACTAATTGCAATAGACTACCACAACTTACGCTCAGTTGCAACACATTTAAACATAATTTTATTTTCTGTTTTTTCTGCTTTTATATTTTTTTGCATAATTATTGCGAGGCGTTGACACAAATATCGCTTGCAGGCCACAGAAATGAGAGATACAAAAATAATTTGCACAGCTAATTAGGATACAGTTGAATATAATGTTTTTACGACTATTTAATGTATTTTTCTAAATTTTACATGAATTTTGTCACATACAATTCACCTACAACAAAGTTGCCACAAAACTTTTTGCAAAAAAAAAAACAAAAAAACAAAAAAACAAAAAAATGAGAAATGAAAAATAAGTAGAAAAATCACAGATGAGCACAGACTCTCTATGATTGGTAATAAAATGGGAAAATTCAAATGTGAATTTTCCTATCAATGGAAAGTTATAAAACAGAAATTTCTATGCTTTTCTTTTCTGCTTAGATTTATCCAATGTTTACTCTTTGTGTGTTTGTTTATTGTGTGTCTGTTTGGTGTTTGTTGTGTGCTTTGCTCTTTGGGGACTTTTTGTTATTTTTTTTCGGTGTATATTTTGCGTTTTTATGTGCCATGAAATTAATTTACGATTACGACAATTTAAATTTTTAAAATGACACTAAAAATATGTTAACAACTTGGGGCTGCCGTCGCCGCATTGTCGCAAAGAAAGTGTTAAAATGTGCTCTACTGCCACATCTTCATCTTCGTGTTGAATGGGAGGCACAACAAATGTGGCCTGGGATTTATGATGAGGTATTGTTGTTGCTCTTACTTGAAGCATGACATATTGTTGCCGTTCGCCTTTGGCAATATTATTGAAGTGTTGAGTTTATATTTTCATATTTTGTCTGAAGTCATTTAATTTCTATAAAAAAAACCCCAAGCAAAACCCCAAGCTCTTCATACCGTTGCAGGGGTGGCATCTTCTGTCATGTGACACTGACATTTATGCGGCATTGGCGGCTCAACTCATTCACATTCACAGCCTATTGGCCACAAGTTGTTTCCAGACAACAAGTTTTTGTCTTTTGTCTTTAATGGTCTGCTACTTTATGAACTTATTAAAGGAAGTTGTTTTCCTTTTTTATTGCCATAAGAAAGTGAAACTCATAAATTTTCAATGCAAAGCCCAAAAAGAGAGAGACTCAGGTGAACAACAACAAGCAAATGCACTTAAGCTAAGGATCCTTTGATCCTTGAAGTTGATTTTAATATATATAGTTATGATTATTAGTATTATATACTATCTTAAGTTAACACTACTCTTTCTATCTATATAAGATTTGATATATCTTGGCCACATTTTGTAGCTCAAATACCTTTAAGCAATTGATCTAAGGACCTAAGAAATTTGCCTGTTATCCTTAACTTGCAACCCCATTCGATGTGCCTGCAAAATTATATATTTATGCTTCATTTATCGCAATGAGCAATTTACACACACACACACACACGCACACACACAGCATTGGTAGCCAAACTATTCCATTTGATGGCTAATCATTAATGCTGAAACATTTTGGAAAACGTGTGAACTCATCCTGTAGCTCTGTGTCTGATTTGAAAATTATTTATTTATGCCAATGACTGGTCATCAAGAGGCAGCAACAGCAGCAACAACAACAACAACAATAGTATAAGGCAATTCTGATAACTGAACTAATATTTCTTGTCATATGTTGAAATAAACATATCAAAAATGCTAAAGCCAAAAACAAATGATGAATTGACATGGACAGAGCCAAGCAGTGTGCAATGTGTGTTAGTGTTTGTGTTTGGGGGCATGCAACCAGCCAGAGAGCAGTGCAGTCAGCTGGGCACTGGCAACCCGTTGAGGCAGTCAGCCACAAAAAAAGTCAAGCACACAAGCAGCGGGTCAAATCCTAAATCCTGCCAGGGCAACAATGAAGGCGACTCTACACATTTTGCTATATTGTTACGAGTACACAATATTTTTGTGGTTTTATGCTTGATGATTGTTGTTCTGTTGTTGCTGTTGTTCTGGTTGTTGTTCTTCTTCTTGTTATTGTTGTTTTTCTAGTTGTTGCTATTGTTGTTGGCACTTGCCTCCTTTTGTTGCCGCATTGGCTTTAAAATGGATTCAATGTTTTTTTTCTTTTTTGGCTTTGTAGCGCTTCGTAGCACAACACCGCACTTTATTTTTATTTTCAACACTTTTTTGTGGCATGGCAAAGAGAAAAAGACGTAGAAGAAGCAGAGCAAAAAAAAAGGGAACAGAAAACATTCGAAAACATTCATAAAATATGCATTATGCAATCTAAGCTCGTGTGAGCATTGTTTAATATTTGATGCGCATGTATTGTGCGCGCACACACACACATACTTACAGATATATATAAATATATATATTGCTAGTTTATGGCTTTGTTTTCCAACTGTATGTGTATGCATGTGTGTGTGTGTATGTGCTTAATCATTAATTTCACAACCAAAAACAAATTAACAAATTTCTTTATGCCAAAAATATTCCACGCTTGAGCGAAGACAAATGGCCTGATATACAACTGCCCCTTCCCCTCTTTATCTGTAGTGCTATGTGGCTATACAGCAAAGGCGGCAAATATTTATGCCAAAAGATATTAAAAAGCATTAAATACACTTTTTAAATAACATGTGCCGTTTAACACATTGAGTTGCCCCGTTTTTGTTTTAAATTTTTAATGCTTTTTGTTACTTGCCTCACATAAATTTCGACTTAAATTGCGCGCGCAGTAAAAAATGTCACTCAAAATAAGAATAACAAATGCGCTCCCTTTCACTCTCTCTCTCTCTCTCTCTCTTTCTGGCTCACGCTCTCAATCTTATACATTTGCTCTCTGTGTAGCACAATGCGCCGCCTACTTAGCGCCGCCAATGTGTGTGGTTTTTACTCAGTTTTATATATATATATATCAATCAGTCTCCCTCTCTCTCTCGTTTACTTTATGTCTATAGCATTTGCTGTCTCATATGCTGAGTTTGCCAATTAACATTTGTGGCCCGTTGCGCTTAGTTTATTTTGATTTGGCTAAGCAGACGGCTTCAAAATGATTTAATTTGAGATTTCGAAACGATTAAATTATGAGCAAAATGTTTTTGACTTTTGCTCTTTGATCTGCTGCCAAATGTTTCAGGCAAGTGATATAAAAGCTTGTCCATGATATTTTTTTCTTTTGTATATTTTTATTATATTTTTATTCTTGTTTTTTGTTTCTCTTTTTTGTTCTTTCATTTTGCCTTTGTGTACAGAAGTCGTTTATGACTTTTTAATGAGCATTATGTGCCTTTAATTTATGTCTCAATTTTGCGCATATTAAAATCTTTATTTAACTGCGGTATATATAGCATATATGTGCATAATGTATAGCTATATATATGTATATATACATCAGCTATAAGCTATGATTCGATTTGCTCAAACTGTGAAACATAATCTGTATTGTTGTTGTTAATAAGTTAGCTTAACAACAATTTAAATTGCCTTCATTTTAAGCCAGTATTACAGTGGCGTATCATAAACTCGGTAAAAGTTTTCTAAAGCATCGCTGCAGCCACAAATATAATGCAAATACACACACACACATACACATACACTTGTATATATTTATATACAGCATTAATACATACACGCATAAGAATACAAATACCACGAGAAGTTGTCATACTCGTAATGTCCTGGCAACAAGAGCTTTATTACGAAAACGCACTTTGAGTGCACAGCTGTCGCTATCCATACCCCCCTCCCCCCATACTTATCCACTTTCCCAACAACAACACCAAACACACACAGCTACAAAGACATACCCCACCCCCCCACTGGAATGGCATTCATGCAGTCAGCACAGCAGACTTAATATCTAAAGCAATTTACAGTTATGAAAATAAGAGACATATCCGCAAAACGACAAGTACAGCAACAAGCATTGGCACTGGCTGTGGCAGTGACTGTGGCAGTGGCTGTGGCAGCCACCGCAACAACAAAAGGAACGAGGCGAGAAACTTCTGCTAACGAAGTAAGTACCCTGGAGGACACTTAAGCGTGCGACCCCATAGTCAGACCCAACCTGACGTTGCTAACGGAGGGGGAGGGGGGGCGAATAATGTCGCCAACATTTTCCGAAATTACACACAAATGGCCAAATAAAAGGTGCAAAAGTCTGAAATAGTTGCATGGCCCACTGTGCTCTCTCACTCTCTCTCTGTCTTTCTCTTTCGTTTGCTCACTCTGCCACTCTCTTTTTTAGTCTATTTCGTCTTTAGTTGAAATCTGAGTGAATGAGCGCTGCTGGCGGCCATATTGGATATGCTGAGCATTTGCCGTTATGCTCAGTTTTGAGCACTTTTACTACGCTCTGAAACTGAGCTTTGCTCATTGGCTGAACATCACAAGAGGCGTGGCTAGCGGCAGCAGTAGTTGAGTGAGTTTTAAGCACATTGAGAGCATGCGATAAGGCGATTGCGCTGTGAGTGTTTTAACAACTGTTAGCGAGGGGAAGTGAGGCGGTGAAGGCGGGTGACTGTGCTTGGCCGTGTGGCAAACGAAATGAGGGTTAAATCGCGTGCATAATTTAGCAGTTCATTTCATTCATTTGAGTGCAATGCTCAGACGTGCGCGGCTCAGTTATACGGAAAGCTTTCGTGTAGCTCTGCTTGTGTGTCTGTCTAGCAGTGGTTTTCTACAGATATATATATATATATATATATATGTGTATGTGTATGTGTATGGGTGTGTGTATGTGTGTGAGCGCTGGCGCAGTGGCAACGTGGCAAATATCTACTGTCGTTTACCGCTACAATGACAAGCATTTATGGCAATTAACACTTTAGCTGTTTATATGCTGTTTCCTCTGCTGCTGCGAAAGCGTCAGCGTTGTTGCTGTTGTCGTTGTTGTTGTTGTTGCTGTTGTTGCTTAAGTGTGTCAGCCATTAGCACACCACCCACAAGCAACAACAACAAGCAACATCAAGTACATTGTTGTACCTGACATTCATTTGCCTAAAATCTAATTGCATTTCATGCAAATCACGTCGTCTAGGCCACTTAGCGCCTTCTTTTCGCCATTTTGCCAGTTGTCCAGTCCATGGTAATTCCACAGGCACAAGCCGAGGTATTTCCTTTTCGGTTTTCACTCTTCCGTTTAGTGCAAATTCAATATCGTGCATAATTAATTTGCAATTAGCACGTTTCTGTTTTTGTTTTCATTTCACCAGCTTCGCGCACGCCTCATGCTGCATGCAAATTTTCTAATTACAAGCTGAATGCAAACTAGTTTTACCCTAAAAGCAGCTTTTAGTTTAATAATAATGATGTTCATTATAATGATGAGTATGTATATATATATATAAATATGATGATGAAATGGCCGTTGGCCAAATGCTCGACCAAACCATCAGCCGGCGGCTAACTGAAAAGCGTTTGGGTTTTCGCACGTACAAATCGAGGGACTACCAAATGCGTTCGCATATAAAATGAGCTGTAAATTGATGGAGGAATTAGCGCAGCATATTTAAGTTACCCATAAAAGCCTAGGCCCTAGGCCCAAGGCCTAAAAGTAATAGAAGCAACAAAAAGTACTAATAAAAACAGCAGCTGCGCTCCTCGGGGCAAAAAGCAACAGCAAACAACAATTTGAAAATCGCTTTGAATTAGAAATAGCTTAAACCAAAGCAATGCTTATACAAGACTTAATCTTGTTTGACTAACATATACCCATTATTTTTTACATATTCCACAAATTAACATAAATATAAAGAGGACTATCAGGAACTCATTATTAATACATATTAAAGAGGGGAATTTAAATATACGCAGAGACTTTTTTAGTTATAGTTGCTTAGGTTGCAGGAGAGTTAATGCAGTCTGGAACTTAAACAGAACTTTAAAATTATTTATTATTTACTCAAAAATATATATAGCATAAGCTAAACTATATAGAAATTGATATTTATTATATATTTATTAGCTATAATTTACTTTTAGTTATAATTTTAGACGCTGTTTATTTGCCATTAAATCAGGCAATAATATTTAAGTTTTATATGCATATAGCATTTAAGTAGCTTATATAATTAGTTATTATAATTATAATTAATTGTTTATTGCTCAATTATTGTCATCGATAAACCAGATTTGCACATATATAAATATATATATATATATATATACATACGTAATTAAATTTAACCACAAATTGGTTGGCCACAATCAAATTTGGAATACGCTCTGCAAATCACAGCTGCTATGTATAATTTGTTCTTTATTCCCTTCCCCCCCCCTGCATGCCCCTGGGTTGATATACACATGCTACTGCTGCGACTAGCTGACTAATTTATGTATTAACTTTGAACGCTCATTAGTTTAATTAGTCAAACAAATTAACGTGGGTGGCATACGGCAAAGTGGAGTGCAAACAACAAAATGGCCGAATAAACAGTGGACGATTGAAAGTGTGAGGATTGAGGCAATTGTTATTTTATTTGCCATCTCGCTCTGGCATAAGTGCTGGCAGTTGTGCAGCTCATTAAATATACAAATATTCATATATTCAACAACAACAAATTGTACAAATTTAGACGCGTGAAAATGGCATGAAAATCGCAAAACATTTTCTGCAGTAAAATGAATGGAAAATAATTTAATTATCGCATAATTAGCGCAGGTGACCGCAATTGTAATTTTAATGGCTCTTGTGTCGTGAGGTCAGCGGCTTTACTGACGATTATCGATTTTCCTTTTAATTAGCTGTAAATCTTTTGCCCAACTTAAACGCCCCCCCCCCCCACACACACCACACTATATGCTTAACTACAACGCCACACAAAATGTAAAATGGCGAATTCGCCGCTAGGGGGAAAAGTGCAAAGAGAAAGTAGAAAGCAGAAAGCAGAAAAGTACCGCCATTGCATGCACTATTTATTTTAACAAGGGCTGCTCATTTAATACTTATTTTCACTAATTAAATGAGAGACAGAGATAGATGCAAGCGGAGAGAGCAAATGACTAATGTGAGCATATGTGTGTGTGAAGGGGATGCAAATAAAAGACAACTGTCAATCGTATGCTGATGCGACAAGCGACAGCAAATTTCCCGCTTTTCCGTACTGTAAAAGTTTCATGTCTATGTAAACAGCGGCTTGTGTGTGTCTGGCTGGCTGCCCAACTCTTTGTGTATGCCTGTACGTGTGAGTGTGAGTGTGTGTGTGTGTAATTTACATAGCACTCGACAATATATACACATACACACACACCCACACATATATACACAACTGTATATGCGTCTGTTTGGGCTCACTTAAATAATGAATAATGACGAGACAGGCAATTAAAATAATTTGCGGTTTTACCGTGCGTATGCGCATCATTTAATTTTGCATGTAACAGGGTAAAGCGCTTAATACACTGCCAGAAACTAGATGTCAGACATTGTTTAACTTGATTAACAAATAACTAAAACGAATTACTTCTATATTACATAAATTTTGATAGGCTATTTACTGGTTACGCATCATCTGTGTGGCAAGCAAAGCTGCTTAACTCGCTGCTCAGTAAAGTAAACTGAGCAAAACTCACAGCCAATTTGCACAGTGTGCTTTATACATATACACATGCATGCACATATATACATGCAAATAAAGACAGAGACAGACATCCAGTTTCATCAATGGACCAATTAAAGCGCAGAGCTAACGCTTTGGTGTTGGTAACAAGCATCTTAAAAGTAATTAAAATGAAAATGGCATAACAAGCTGCTCATTAAGAATGCCTTTTCCACCCATTCCCCCATTCCTTATGCTGTGGTTAATTATAGAGGAGCGAAGCCGAGCAGCGCTAACGAGCGCCCAGCTACTACCGTTACTCCCGATGCTCCATATGCTACGCTGACGGCAGCCCATGCAATACGCTTGCAAAAGGCAGCAAAAGTCAATGAACACCAAAAAAAAAAAACCAGAAGAAGGAAAGCAAAAATCAAATACTTAAAAATGTCGACTGCTTAAAGAGGACATTGGAACAATCAAGAGCCGTATAGGAGTGGGAGTAGTAATGGTTGATAAGAGCAGAGAGAGAGAGAGATGTGGCATGGGTGGTATGGATGGGGCATGCCGTTGAAGTTCATTAAGCAGCGTCCTCACCATCTTGCGTCCATTTAACGATGTCACTTATACGCCCCATTGTGCGCTCAAACCCGACCATAAGCACGACCAGTGCCCAGCCGACAAACCAACCAAACGAACTAACCAACCAGGAGACTATCCACTTAGCCATTTCTCTTCCCCTCCTCCCCCAACGCAATGCCTGATTCTTCCACATTTCCACAGCCTGTGCGTCCCGTGCTATGTCCATGCGAGCCGCTGCTGCGATGCGTATAAACCGCAAATTGGATGCGATATTAAATTGTCTGTGCAAAGCGCATATAAATTTATTTTTTTTGTTCAATTTAAAACGTTCTGCAAACTGAGAAAATATAGAGAGGAAAATTACAAATGAGAGAGCGTTACTAGACGATATATATATATATAGAAAGAGAGAGAGATAGATGGCAATAGAGAGAGAGAGAGTGCATTGTTGGAGTACTTATTTGAGTTGTCTACTGTCTCGCTCTAACGATTTTGAGTTTCACATGAATAAACAGCGGAAAGTGTCAAGTGGCAGAGACGTAGGCCAAGGCTAAGAGCTGAAGAGCTGTAGAGCACTTAAAGAACTCGTTATGGCTGTGATTTTTGTTAATTCTTATTAACAACTAATTAACAAACTGATTACAATATACAAAATGAAAGTCTTAAATTTAATTAACCTTAACAAAAATTGGCACAATTATTTCAAATAATTTTCTATTGCAATTCTTGCGCTATGTTCACGTTGCCAGCCACAAGAGCACAAACCATTCATGCATATATGACTAGGAACAAACCAGCCATAAGCAAAAGGAACCATAGCCATAATAATAATAACAACAAAGAGCACACATACACACACACACACTCGTTTATATATATATATACATTTAAAACATAAAAAGCTGAGATCCATTTCGTAGCCAACGAAGCGCAAAAGCAAACAAATTTTGCGCTAAATAATTTGACAATTACTCACATCCTCGAGCGTTTTTTTTTGGGTGGCAATTTAACTGAGTGAAAAACTATGTAAATCTGGCAACGACTTCATATGTGTGAATGTATAAAAGAGCTAGCTAGAGTAGGAGAGAGCATGTAATATAAACTGATAGAGAGAGAGAGAGAGAGATAGAGAGGCACAACTACTTCAAAGTTGCTAGCCGTCGTTGCTCAATGCGGCTTAGACCTAAGAACAAACCATTACGCTTGCTAACGAGTGCAAGGCAAATTAAATCATTAGATGCTAGTCAAGATTAGGGTCCAGGCTGGAGTACAGTTAAGGGTGGAGCCAGACCACTCAATGTGTGACACAAAACTCACTCAAAACCAACAGCTGTGGGCGTGTGCCCAAACACAGATAGAGAGATAGACAGAGAGAAGAGAGAGAGAGAGAGAGAGAGCTAATGAGAGTAATTTGAGTAATAGACTCAAAACAGCCACCACTAACAACACTTATGGCAATACCACCACAAACATTGCCACCACCAACACCAACACTAGCAATACAGCAACAACAACAACAGCAACAACAACAGCAGCAACAGCCGCAACAGATTTGTTCACTTTCCATTTAGTTGTCTTGCCACGGGCCCAGCGACTAGCACAGCATCTGTACACGGATTCACTCGATAGTTACTCGTGCTGAGCAACCCTCCAACTCCGAGACGTGGCAGCAGCATTTCCGTTTCAGCCCCGGCTGCGTGCAGAGTGTTTGTCGCGCGCGCGGATTACACTGAGCAAGTTGAAAGTAGAAAGCAGTGCGATAAGCGTGCAACAGCAAACGACGGAAGCAGCAGCAGCAGCAGCAGCAGTAGCAGCAGCATCAAATCATCAGCTTTAGATATTGAGAGATACGCGCCGGCATCAGTGACAGTCGATTGGCTGCAATCAAGGTGACAACAACACGGTCGCGGACTATATTAACTGAACAAGTGATTCTCAATAAGATTTGAAGATATCAATTAAAGTGAATTGAAGTGAAACAAGTGACTCCCACTTAAGTGACAAGTCACAAGTGATAAGTGTAAAGTGCGAGGAGCAATATATATATATATATATATATATATATATTTATATATATATATTAAGAACAACGACGTGATGGTGATGTTGCAATCACCAATACAAAAGCCAAACGATAGCACGATTGGGTCTCAGCCCACGGCCGTCGGTGGCCTCATGAGTCCCAATTCCAATCCCGATTCACCCAAATCGAACACCTCACCCGAACTGGCCAATGCTGGCGGCAATGTGGTGGCCGAAGTCTCAGTGGCTAGTAGTGCTGCCACAGCAACATCAACTATCAACTCACCAGCTGCCAAGTTGCCCAAGTTTCTAATGAACTCCACCAATGCACCAGCTGCCAAGCAGGAGCAGGATTTGCGCTATTCCATTGAACGCTTGAAGCAAATGACCAGTGAATCTAGTTTACTCAGTCGCCTCAGTCCCACGCATGATGATGCCGATAAGGAGAAGTCCAATCACAATAACAACAACAACAACAACACTTTGATTAACAACAATAATAATAACAACAACAATGTGTCTAGTCGCCGCTCCCAGTCACCGCCAGCTGTTGTCGGCGCCTTTTCCTTACCAGCCCAACAGCGCAAACTGCTCGAGTTGAATGCAGTGCGTCACTTGGCACGACCGGAGCCACTGCAGCATCCACATGCAGCACTGTTGCAGCAGCATCCGCATTTGTTGCAGAATCCACAGTTTTTGGCCGCTGCCGCTCAGCATCATCACCAGCAGCAGCAACAGCAGCAGCAGCAGCAACAGCAGCAGCAGCAGCAGCAGCAACAGCACCAACAACACATGCACCATCATCATCATCAGCATCATCCGGCACATCCGCATCCACATCATCCCGCAGCTGCAGTGTTTCATTTGCGTGCGCCCGCTGCACAGCCAGCCAATGCCAGTAGCAATAGCAGCAGCACCACTGCACCACCATCGCCCGCTACCTCACCACTCTCGCCACCCACATCGCCAGGCACTGGCTCGGGCAACAGCAAAGCAACACATTCCGAGCCACAACAATTGGGATCGCCTCTGGCAAACAGCAATACAGCCACAGCGAATCCGGCACATTCCGCGCTTCCAGCCATGCAGCAACAGACACAGCCACAACTGTTACAGCCGGCAACAGCACCACCACAGCCAATGTCCTCCCTACCCATACAACTTCATTTGGGAGCAGGTACACATCCAGCCTTGGGTAGCATTAGTCCAACGGGCGGCAATGACATGGATCTGGAGCGTATTAAGCTGGTAGCTGCGGTCGCTGCTCGCTCCAGTCAAGGCCAAGCACCAAGCACATCCGTTGCGGCATCAACCAGCTCCACCTCCGCCTCGCCCACTGGCCGCGACTTAAGTGATTACGGCTTCAGAATACAACTGGGTGGCCTGGCGGCGGCTGCAGCTGCTGCGGTAGCCACTTCCCGGCAGATTGCGGCAGCTAATTATGCGCGTAGCGACACCAGCGAAGAGTTGAACGTTGATGGCAATGATGAGGATAGCAATGATGGTTCCGGTTCTCACAGCACGCCGTCGGTAAGTTCACCCTTCAAATGACTGTAAACAAAACAGCAAATCTTTAAAGCAGTTCATTGCATGCCTCTACCTCCTACCCCATACGACATTTAGGTGTGTCCTGTGGATCTAACGCGTTCTGTGCCCAGCAATGCAAGCAATGCGAACTCTGCATCGACTAGTGCTGGCAGCGATAGAGAGGCCACTAAGCGTCTAGCATTCTCCGTAGAGAATATATTGGATCCCAATAAGTTTACGGGTAACAAATTGCCAGCGATAGCTCCACCCTTTGGACAGCCACGTCCATGGAGTTATGAGCGTGATGAGGACATGCACGAGCATCTGGATGATGAGCAGAGCGAAGATATGTCTGGTAAGTGTCTACATCGAATCTATATATATATACAATATATATATATATATATATTTATATGTCTGTATGCATAGTTTAAAACTGAAATCCTGTCGTCGTCATAGTTCCATGATTTGATTGAAACCTATTGAAAAACACACACATGCTCACCAGCTAGTAAATAGTTTGTGTATGTGGGTGTGTGTGATTGTCTGCATCTATTTATATAGAGAAGAACAGAAAAAGTACCTGCAAACTGCACACCTGCTGCTGCTTTACTCTTCTCCTCCTTCTCCTATAGCTAACTGGCAACTTTTATTTTGAGCGCCGTTTTTGTAGTCTACACAACTTTTGGGTGTGTGTGTATGTGTATATATAGCTGTGGGTGGGTGTGCTTTTAAACTGCCGCCTGTAGCATTTTGTATGTTTTGATTTTGATTTGGTTTCTTTTTTTGCCACCCCCCATCCCCCATCACCTATAACTCTCGCATTGAAGACTAGTTGCCATTTTGCAACGAACAGAGATTTTATGTTGCCTGCTTTTGGGCGCAAGTCACGTACCACCCAGGTAATACACCCACACAATTTCATACACAAAAGTGTGTAAATTGTGGGGTTGACTATGAAAGCATTTATATTTTAGAATTGTACACTCATTCACCGTTGCACACATGTACCCCAGCAAGGTGTGTGAGAGTGTGTGTGAGGTACAAAAAAAAAAGAAAAAGAAAACTTGTTTAGACTGAAAGCTGTATTCATATTCAGTAGGGGATTTTCCATGGAATTTGTTTTAATTGATTGATTGATGTTTTAATTGGGAAACGCAATTGCTGTATGGAATTTTCCGATATTTCCTTCTTTTTTTTCACCAGTTTCAGAGCGGAACATACTCACTGCTTCTATTTTTCTTTATTTTTTTTTTATTTTTATTTCTTTTTGCTTTCTGGCTGTTGGCTAACATTTTGCTGAAAATTAATTGATTTTCATGCTTGGCTCGTTGCAAAGAAATTGCTCAAATAAAAATTTGCAAATTTGATTGAAGTTGTTGTGGTGAATTTGGCGCTGCGGCCACAGGGTAAGAGTAGAAAGAGAAAGGCAAAGGAAACCATCAGCGGGACAGAGCTGCTAAGCTGCTGCAAAGCGCCAAAAAATAAACGTTGACTGAAAATTTTACTGGGGCTAACATAAAGGTGGTAGAAGGGAGTCAAAGCAGTGAGGGGTGTGGCATACAAAAAGTCAAGTTTTGGAATTGACGAAGCGGTTTGTTTGATTTGATTATGAGAATGAATGAATTACGATAAAGTCGAAGTATTGGTAAAGGAGATTTTCCAGCAGCAAAGAATTGATGAAACTTGTGCAAAATGTAATAAAAACTTTTTGTTACAAACAACGTTTAAAACAAAAAAAAAAGCGAACTTGCTAAAAGAAAATTTAAAATAGTTTTCAATGAATATTTTCGTACATTAAAATAACATTAAATAAAGTTATAGAGGACAATTGAACAGAGTTACAACGAATGAAACTTCGACTACAATATTTAATATATATTTAAGAAGTTAAGCAGTTAAGTTTAACACATAAACAATAATAACAACAAATGTTGCCAATCACAATTTGGGTTATAGTATTATAGCCTCATTCTCTTTGATCTTCATTAAAACTCTTTTTACTGTTTGTCTTTAATTAACATACTTGTATGAGTATAGTACTCGATATCGTCCAGCAGCAAGCATCATCATCAGACAATAACCACACACACACACACACACACACATGCATACACAGAGAAGTTGTGTCAGCAAATTCACTTGCTTCAAAGTGCCAGTTACACACACATTCACATACGCATTCACACCCACAATAACACTCACATGCAAAAACAAACCATTCTCTTTATTGGCCACTTCGGTAAGCGCTTATGTACGAAATTATAAACACTGAAAATGGCGTATACCACAACAGCAACAACAACTAACAACCAACAACTACAACAACAACAACATCATTATCAGCAACAAATTATCGGCCATTGCTGTTTCTGGTTTGCGTGTGAGTTGTTTGCTGTTTGTGCATTTGTGTTTGTGTTAATAAAACACAATTAACTTCTTCAATGGCGCTGGAAATGTTGGGGATTGTTGCGTCCCAGCACTTGAACATAACTGCTAATAAAACAGACTGAATGGCCGCGGCAACGACCTCAAACACCAACAGCAACAGCAACAGCAACAACATACAACAAAATAGACACACAGAGCACAATACAACTGAACTGAAACGGACAGGACACAGTAAAGCAAAGGACAGTTAAGGACCTCTGAGGATAATGATGCTGACAATGATTATGTTGCTGTTACTGTTGTTGTTGTTGTCGTTGTCGTTGTATCATTGCACGTTGTACTTTGTTGTTCGTCGTTATTGTTGTTGTATAGTACAGACAGAGCAGTAGTAACTGAGCTCTGCACATTACGCATACGCAGTGTTTGCCGGCAGTGATTTTACGATTGTTGGCTGGCGGCAGGCGTTGCCTGGTAATGCTGTAGTCATTAATTAGCAAGGTACTTAATTACCGCACATTCATTAGCTGCTTCAATGGCACTGTCACCCCACACACACACACACACACACACACACACACATATATATATACATAAACAAAGAAATAGAGGCTTTACCCCTCAATACAGCATTTAATTATATGGCCTAGAAGGTGCTAATGCTGTGATACTGGTCGCATTCAGTTTATATTAGCGTAATTAAGCGGCCTTTTGTCTTTGCGACTAATTAGATTTTATGGCTGGTTGAATCTCAATCTCTTATTTTAAACTTTTCATCAACATCTCTCTCTCTCTCTCTCTGTCCCTATCCCTCTACTCATTTAGATTGCATTGTATGCATTCTATTTAATATTTGATAAATATTACGCATACGCTCACTGTATTTGTCAGCTTGTCAGCTTGGCTAAGTCTCTAAGGCGCCATTCATTCAGCCTGTGCACTGGCCGCATAGCAATTTGCATTTCATTTAAATTGCAAAACAAAACTGAGCCAAAAGCATACAACCAGCAAATGCACTAAAAGCAACGATGAAAGCCACAAAAACAAAACACATACACTTGTTTCTATTTTTTTTTTTTTTCTTTTTTCTCTAAGAGAGAAAATAGCAACTCAACTGAACGGGGTATGTGTACAGTAGTAGTAGAAAAACAACATGAATACTAACACACATATATATATATATATATATACGTTAGCATATCCTAGTCATAATACACAAACATAGACACACACAGACGTAGGCAGTGGCAGAAGTAGAAGTAGAGGGGAAGGCACAGGCAGTAGCTAAAATGCGCCCCAAAAGTCATATGAAAAAACATGCGATAACTAAGTGAGCGCACAGAGAGGCGGGTTTGTTGCCAGATGGTAGATTTTGAGTGGGTGTGCTAGTTGGTAGAGGGGCGGGTTGGGGAGGTGTTGGGTCGAATAAAATGGTTATGTGGCAACATTTAAATGTGGGTGGCCGGGATAGAACGGAGCAACTTCTACTCTAGCTGGCAACCAACCCCTGAAAAAGTAAAAATGGCTGCGAAAACTTTTATTCTTTTCAGCACTCAATTTGGCGCGCAGTCTAGCGCTCTCACTCGCACCCATTGATATGCCTATGTCATATATACAATCTCATATATATATATATATATATATACTTTGTATGTGTATATACTAGTCCAGCGGCTCTGCCTGATTCTGATGCTGCTGCTACAGCTACTGATGCTCTAGGGACCCCTATAGACGTGTATGTGTATGTATGTGTATGCGTGTCTGTAAATTTTTGAAAAAGTTAGGCGACAATTTTCGTAGCAGTTCTTTTGGTTCGCTTTTTATATCCGTCATCAGGAACTCATTTATTATTTTATGAAAATGGCAAAATGAGACGACAAATGCTCCCCGGGGTCGCATTGGCCGGGCGTATGCGATTATAATGATTGCGACAATGAAGCTCCCTCCCTTTCCCTTTCCCCTTCCACTTACCCTTCGCATTCAGCTCTCTTTTGAAAGCCCCAAATTTAAAAGCCATTTTTGTAAGCATCCTCAGATATACGATATGTACATGTGGTGGTGGTAAATTATGCGATGGTTGTGGTAATTAACACTCGGATTTCATAATTAAGTTTATGGCTTAAAACTGTACATTATCATGTACGTTTATTTACAATCAGTATACCCTTTCCTTGAGTAACAATAGACTTTAACACACAATTTGCAATGCATTTAAAACAGTCTTTATTATATATATTTGGTGAGTGTATAAGTTAGTCGGTGTTATCTATATGCTATATGTTCTCGTTGTTTGTCTTTCGTTTTAATTTAAATTGTTGTTGTTAGACCCGAGGGGTTGTCGCAGTTTGGCTTTTAAATTGCACCAGCGAGTCAGTTGGCAAAGTCTCTATGTATATGTATGTATGTGTGTGTGTGTTTATGTGTGAGTTTAAGTGTATAAGAGCCTTGTCTGTGCCTTGTGAGCTTTCATAAATGTTCCTTTATCTGCGACGCGCCATATCATCAAAATTGCTTATGAAGTGCTTTCGACGTAATTATAATTAACTGCTGTTCCAATTGGAAGGTGTCTGATAAGAAAGAAAAGTACAGCAAAATATGATAAAGTGTAGAACAAAATATATATAATCTATAGATTCTTTCATTAAGCAAGTATATAAATTAATTGACTGTAAAATTTTATATACTAAATCGATTGCATATTTGTTTTCGTTTTGGCCTTTACATCATTTGGTTGCCTATTTTGGCCTACAACAATCACAGTTGTTGTTGTAATATACATAATCCTATTGCTATTATGCAACATAATTGAAAGTCAGCATAAATATTGAACATTTTCGCTTTGCTTCTACTGCATAAGCTGCATCTATTTGCCAGATAGAATAAGCATACGCCATGTTGCACAAACTGACAGCCACATAGAAGGGGCTGTTACCCTAATTAGGTAGCACTCATAGCCAACTCTCTTAGTTTACTGCAGCTGTTGTGTGGTTGCAACGCTTATTAACCAGCTGCGGTTGTGGCTACTGTTTATAGGGTGCAAACAGCCCCCCACCGCCTTTATGTGGGTGGTGGTTTGCATACAACATTTTCCACATTTTGGCCTCACTCCATTCTGTCTACTGGCCTATCGACTTTTCGCGTTTGTTTACCAACGCATTAAATGTCTGGTTGCCTGGTTTTCTATCGTATATATGTCCAGTGGGGAGAGGGGGGGGGGTTCTGTTAATTCCATTGACTCAAACCAATTGTGGTCAGTAACAGTCAACGGAACTGGTTAATGGCTATTGATGCCTGAACATCGGGCATCTAATGTGCCATTAATGCATATCAAAGTGGCTGCAAACACTCCACAGACCATTACCAGTGCGACAGGCGACAGTCATTTGCATTTGAAAGGACACTCTGTAGCAGGACTATAGCAGATACATATATACATATATATATATATATATATATATAACGCTGACCGCCAGCAAAATCGTTAAATATTAAATGAAGCGTTCATGTTAATTTTCTGTTTAATTGGCGCGCTGTCTGTAGCGCTATTTTGTTTATAGTCTATCTACGGCCAGGCTAATTACATGCAAACATGGCCAATCATGTTGGCCAATTACCAGACACATACATTTTGCAATACCAACACAATTTACACCAAATGTTGTTGTGCTTCAACGAGGCGAACCTCTTTGATGTGGGTTGACAGTTTTGGAGCTACTTCTAGACTCTTAAGTACAGCGAAGAGTTAGTTAAATTGTAAACAAGATGGAGGCTAAGAACATAATGCTTATCGTGTTTTATGCTTTAATATATATATCCATTGCTTTAATCGAACTATTTCTATATCTACCACTCGTTTTCTCCATTATTGGTCGACTATCAATATGTATATTGGGGCACAGTTGTAGCTGAACGGTCGTTGTCTTAATTGAATTTTGATTGCCGCATCATTGCCATCAATTCTATATATGTGGCACGTTGCACGTTGTATACTTCCGGCGATGTTCACATGTGCGCCAGCATGTGCCCAAAAAAAATTCCAATTAATTCACAATGATGCCACCAAGGTGATTGATTTCCACTTACAAATCTGTCCCAGAGACTGACCCCTGACCAGACTACGATTGCATATGCCCAATGACCAATGACCAATGGCCAATGGCCAATGGATAGTTGCCAATTGATTGATGATGTGATTGGTTTATGCAAAAAAAAAAAAGGAAAATAAAACTTATCTTTTATTTTATGTTTTTCTACTCGTTTGCAGCTCAGGATCTAAACGATATGGATCAGGATGATATGTGCGATGATGGCAGCGACATTGATGATCCCAGCAGTGAAACGGATTCCAAAAAGGGCGGCAGTCGCAACGGCGATGGCAAATCTGGCGGCAGTGGTGGCGGGTCAAAGCCGCGACGCGCACGCACCGCATTCACCTATGAGCAGTTGGTTTCTCTAGAGAATAAGTTCAAGACGACACGTTATTTGAGTGTTTGCGAACGTTTAAATCTGGCGCTCAGCCTTAGTCTGACCGAGACACAGGTGAGGCATAAGAAATCTTTGGATCCAATGTGGCTGAATGCTAAGATTTATGGTTCTATTTACAGGTGAAAATCTGGTTTCAAAATCGACGCACCAAATGGAAAAAACAAAATCCTGGCATGGATGTGAATAGCCCAACATTACCACCACCCCCTGGCGGATCCTTTGGACCAGGTGCCTATGCCAGCAGTCTGCTCTACCCGCATGCCGTACCCTATCCACCATATGGCCCATACTTCCATCCCCTGGGTGCACATCATTTGAGCCATTCGCACTCATAAAATTGCAAGATGCAACAGCGTTTGTTGCAAATCTTTGAAAAGCGTGCCCGCACCACAGCACCACCACCACCACCACCATGAACAACAACAACACAAGGGAGTCAAAGTGCCCAGTGAATATGCATTGTAAATGTAAAAACTGCTTTAAATGTCTTTTTTTCTAGCCTGTAAATAGTTCTTGTATAAATTATCATTATGTAACATATATATATATATATATATAGAGATATATATATATGATATAGTAGCGCTTAAATTGATATCAGTTAACGTATCCCAAAGATGTTGCAAGTTCGAATACGCCATATCTATTATCATTATAATTAACTCTAGCAATTAAGTGGCAAGCAGAATCAAAATCCAAAAGAAACCAAATAAAATATGAGATGAAAACCAAAGCAAAAATTAAAACTGTAAATTGAGAAAATAAACATTTTAAAATATTACCAAAAAAAGAAACACAAGAGTGAAAACTTAATAAATAAAAAAGAAAAATGCGGTATTTAAATCATAGTTAAAGTGGTGCAACAAAAAGTAGTGGCAAGTTGGATGGAAAAGTGGGGGTAATGGGTAGAAAAACAATTTATCGCTATGACGCACACAGACACACATATACAAATACACAGTTAAAAAAAGGCAGATGGACAGACATACAGATAATCGAAAGGACTCTATATCTCTCTCTCTCTCTCTCTCTCTCTCTTGCTCTCTTTATGTCTCTGCGACAAGCGTGTGAAATGACAGGACAACAATGCTAAGTCAAGTGTAAAATTTTAAATTTGCTTCTCATTTGCCGCGTGCGGCTCAAGCACACACACACACTCACACAGCTATTCAATTATGTGGCAAACGAAATACGAAATTTCTTAATCCGATTTGTGTGATACAATACCATAGCATAAATATATATATATATATATATAGTGAGAGAGAGTGCAAAGTCGAGGCGAGGTTGTCAAAACAGAGACAAGCAAATGAATAAATTCACGGGCATACACCTCGCACCCATTGATATTATAATAACTAGTGAATGATTCGCACCCAATACTCTAGCATATCCTTCACCATAGGCATTGTCCTTGTTATTATAGGCGAACAGCCATAATTGAAACAGAAATGTACGCATGGCCAGCGCCAGGAGTTTGCCAGCTATACAGTTATATAGGACTATTGACTGCAACTGGCGTTGACAGCCTGGCGTGAAGGTAAGCACATAAACAAATAAACAAACGAACACAAACATACACATATATATGAAGTCACTGAACAAGGATTCGAAGAGGAAATCCTTTTATATCTATTACGCTACCGCGTCCATCATACAATTGAGCTCTGTGTGAAAAGCCACGCGACACGCGGAACTTTAACCAAATGCGTTGGCTTTAAAAAGAATTTGGCACATTTGATTGCATTTGCTTCAAGGATATACATTTATATATATATATATATGTGTGTGTGTGTGTGTGAAGGATATACGCAGCTATTTTCATCATTTCTAGCAAACAACCATTTGCATAAATAATTTATTAAAAATGTACTTTAACATTTGTTTTAAGCTTTGCTTAAGTACTTTGCAATTAGTCGCACAAATCCTATTTGATGCACACCCACACATGCATAATATGCATGACCTGTGTATGTGTGTGTATGTGTATGTATATACGTTAATTTCTGCAAATGTAAGTCACTAAATTATTTAACTAACAGACATGCCAGCAAAATTTTGGAAACAATTTTATATGTGAGTTTCGGCGTGTGGCAAACGAAGCAAATAACAGATAAGAAGAGAACTGGAATGAAGAAAGAAAAGAGGGGAAGGAGAGTGTGACTAAAACTGTGCGTGTGTTAATTTACATATTAATTTCAGGTATACATCTAAACGTAGATACTAAGTACTAAAAGTCTCCAATTAGAAACTATTCTGTAAGTGATAGAAATTTCAGTTTCCACACAATAAATCCATTCACTTTATATAATAAAATGCCTTGCATTTCATTCTATCTAATAATTAATATTAAAATAATTTCTTTAAAATAAAGAAAATTCTAATTTCAAGTCAAGTTAAAACTTTATATTGAATTATTATTAATATTTTGAATTGAAGGCTTAATTGGCAGCTTAATATAGACTGCCTAATAAGTATTTGGAGGCAGCTTCAATAAACATGAACAATAAAATTATTTCGTTAACAGTGGCCAAAATCAATATGTGGCATAATGCATTAAATTGCTCTGTTTGCCTGCAGCTTGACACAATAGAAACAGATACGAGAGAAGACCCTAAGGCTGCATAAGAGATATAAGGTGTATTAACTTAATACTGCACATATTCTAACTGCTTAATAACAAGTTAGTTACTGCATCAAACTGTTAATTTGTGTTAGTTAAATTATCAGAAATTAACTACAAAATTGCCTTATGAAAATTATTGTTGTAAATTGCAAACGTTTAAAACTTCCTTAGGCAGAAGTAAATAATCTTTTCCCAATCATAACACTGCTAGAGAGAAAATGCTTTACAGTTAAGCATAGACACAAACCACCACCTACCTGAGTGTCAAACGCTAAGCAAATTTAAGTAAAGAACCAAAGTGTTTATTACTAAACAAATGAATTTTACCTAAAAAATAATTTTCCTCATATGATACTTTAGTACTTTTAGATTATACATTTAAATTGTATTTATATATATATATATACATTAATCAAATTTAAAATAAAAATAAATTTCTTTTATTATCTTTAATGTTGTGGCAAATTTTCGACTTTGATCATTAGAATCCCATCCTAAGATACTCATGTATAGTCCACTAAATACAATTTACTGTATTATATCCTAACACCATAAAGAAAATCTACTCTCTCACACTCGAGTATACAAATCAGTGAAACGATAAATTAACGAAACGCCTGCCCACTTAAAGTAATAGCAACGACCCTTAACTATGTCCTTATGCTTATCCTTGCAGAGCACCCTTCAAGGCGTTTTGCCTAAACACAAATCCAAGACAATTGCTTTCCAATGCGCGTCAAAATAAAATAAATCCTATTTTAAGCATTTCGCACCACCCAACACTAACACCATCAACATTAACTTAAAGACAAAGAGACACAGCGATAGAGAGAGAGACAGAGAGGGACTGAGAGTACCCCGTACTGTACGTACTTCATTTGCTTTAAGGCAAAACAATATAGAATCAAACGCGAGAAACTCAAGCAATTAAGTTGTTTTCCAAGCTTTTCTTTTTTGTCGGGTTATTTTTGTTTTTTTTTTTCTAAACTACTTTGAATTTTATTTTATGCGACTTTATTTTGGATTCTCATTTGTTTCATTCAAATTATTTTTATTTTTCTGTTATTCTGTTTTCTGTGTATTCCGTTCTGTTTACGTATTTTACGAGAACCTTTTTTTGCGCCTGAATTGCTGCAGATTACGCATACTTCATGTTGAGTGTGTGTTTGTGTGTGTGTGAGTATGTGTGTGTGTGTATGATGTGGCATCATGAGCAACATTTAATCTGCACCATTGAGTTTTCTACAGTCTGCCCCTCATACGAGAATTTTATCACTCCCTCTTACCATAAGCTATCTCTTTCATTTCTCCCACTCAGTTTTGCTCTCCCTCTCTCGTTTCGGTTAAGTCCAGTAAATTTTATGCGAATATTTAGTTTTCTGTACTTATCAGCGAAGCTTTATCGAAACTTATTGTGTTTGTTTAATTGAATTTGGATTGCCGCTCTACGTCAGGGCAAGGACAAGGCTGACACTGACGCTTAGGATGACGCTGACGCTTAGGACAATTTCGCGAATGAGTGAACGCCAAAGACGCTGGCAATGGGTAGATAAGCGGCATGGAGAGGATTGTGAGCGTAACTGTGAGAGTAACTGCATGCAGGAGAAGCACAAGTGTAAGAACTAATTGGAAGCGGTAGATCAACTTGCGATTTAGTTTAGTTCATTTAGTACGCTATTTGTGGCAATGTGACAATTAAAATTTAACTGGCATTGCCACATACCGCCTTATACTGTATGTGTGTCCTGCCACAAAATGCTTGCATATGTGCGCCCATATAAATTATGACCAAAACTTGACATAAACAAGCTCCCAAGAGTCCCTTTGGCAAAGTTATATGACAGATTTTCGCAGCGCAGTTTTGATGAAGAGCAAAGGGCAGGCAGCATTACACACTAAAGTGCCACCAGGGAGCGCGCCATGAAACCGCCTTGCCACATGTGTCTCGAGTCAAGCAATGCCATCACCAGTAGTTCTACTTCTCCTATAGCCAGGGTGGACTACTACTAAGCGTAGATTGCCATTGTTGTTTGTAAACGAATCACATTTTGATGATTGTCAATGTGACTTTAATACCATTTTTCAACTTGACACGCGCGTGGGACTTGCACAGGACGACTATAAGGACGACTTGTTATAGGGGATGAGTCTGGCACGTGCACTTACAGTGTTGCATGATAAGAAGCAACAGAAACCAAAAAAAGGGCTGTGACAAACACTGATCGCAATGCTGACATCTGTGGATTAAATTGCAATTTGTGCTCATGTAATATTGAAGCTGCCAAGGAACTCAACTTAACTGCAATAAATATAACACTTTTTATATTTTCATTGTTGTTCTTGTTGTTGCCACACACACACACACACAGAAGTAACATTACAAACTGTTTTATGGGCTATAAAATTGTAAACTTCTTTTATTACAATTCGATTAGCGGCACACAAAAAGAGAGAGTCGAAAGAGAGCAAATAGCTGACGCTCAGTAAAGATCATTTCGCAGTGGCTGATTAGTCAGATATTTAGTTACAATATATAGTAATTCATCATCGTTAAATAGCGCTGATCCAAGGTTAAAACCCTGCCCCGTTTACCTGGCAAGTGAAATGCATAACAAATTCAATGAAATTAAACGCGTGTCGCTGATTTCTCAACTGCCCAAATAATTCGCAGTTAATTCTCCGGCGAGCGTAACGAAATGGAGCACAAAGCCAAGCTAAAGGATCAATTCGATGTACAGAGGGGATGGGGGTAATGGAAACTGCCTTTTTATTTGGTGAGAAAACATTTACGCACTAATTTCTGTACACCATGCAGTGGTAGATGGTATACCGGGCACATTATACGACCAGTTGCATGCCAATTGGTTTGCAATTTGCTGTGCTTAGCAGCGGCTGATGCGTCGGCGGGTGGTGGTGGTGGTGGTGGTGGTTAAGGTTAAAGACGGTATGCGGGGGTATGTGGTATTTGCTTCGGGTTACTTTAGCCACAAATAGCGCACGCGTAGCGCCCCAACACGTGGCACAATTACGCGGTTAAATGCATTCAAATTGAGTTGTTTATACTGTGGGCGTATGTCGATGTTGCTTCCAATTCCCAATGCCAATGCCTCTGCCTATGTTTGGGTGCGGAATACACTGGAGCGTTGGTCAACTGGATATGCTACTGTTGAAGCATACTTAGCTGTACGCCGTTGGCAAATCAGTTACAGTTGCAAACATCGCTTTGGCTGTTGCCCCCACTCCCCGCCTGTTGTTTTCAACACACACACAAAATGCCACGCGGCCAATTCTATTGTTCACAAATTTGGTAAAGTGTTGCAATCCTCCCCTCCCCCCTGACAAGGTTGTCAGCTATAAACATAAAACTATCAGCATTTGAGTGGGCTTTATTTGAGCTGGTTGTTTATGTCATTGCTACCCCGTTTGCTTGTCTGGCCCTTTGGCCAATCCGCTTAACAGTGTCTCATATTTAAGCCGAAATTACAAGCAAATCAAAACAAAAGGCAGCCATAATTAAAGTCAGTCACATAGACAGACAGTTAGATACTTGGTTAGAACTTTTGCTTCTTGTGCTCCTTTCTCTCCCAGACATTTTGTTTAATTTACAGCTGAAAGTTTTGGCAACAAAAACACACACATACACCTACACAGACACACACACACACAAAGCGACAGACAACAAACTGCTGTAATTATAAGTAAAAACCATTTTAAGCAATTAATACGCGAAGTGAATGCAAAGGCAGACAACGAGCTCAATGGCAAGAGTTAAGGAAAGGACATCAGGGAGTAAACAGGACATTTACAAATGTTATACAAGAAGTTATAATATGAATTGCTTGTTAGTTGTGAGCTGAACAGCAACAGCAGCTGCTGACTCAATCAGAAAGTTTATGCTACATTTGGCAAAGACATCATCAAGGATATTCCATGAATGTTACCTATTTAACCTATTCATTATAGTACCCAAAAAAAGAGCACAAAACCAACTCATTACAACTCATGACCAGGCAACACAATTACTGCCCAGGATCAATGTCATCCATCTGCTTGCCCCAATAAAACCCTTATACTACCTTAGAGCTTGCACCTTTCACGTCTCTGTTTCATTTGTTGCGCTAGATTTTTCTCAATCACACACGATGGTTCCCCTGGGGACTGGCATTTGGCAAAAGAACTAGTTCAATTCCGCATACAAATGCGAGCAGACAGACAAAGCTGTGGCTGCTACTTGCACCTTACGTTCCCTGCTTCTCCAAGCTGCCTGTGTGTTTACCTTGCCAGGATACTTCAAATAAACTAAGCAGCTAGACGCAAAATAAATAGGCAACTCTAACAGCAAGTGGTGTTCGCAGGACATTTGCAAATGCCTTTGGTTTCTATATACACTGCTTAACATAATGAGTAAAATTTGTTTTCATATAAACCAGACAACAACTAAGCTCTGGGCATCCACCAGTTGGCAGTTTTAAAATGAGCAAACCCAACCAGCAACTACTTAATTATCAAGCATATACATTTAAAGGATCTAAACAGGATTACACAGGTAGCACAGCAGGAGTTTTGGCATTAGACTAGAAGCTTCTTCTATATCAGTACATATATCCTTTCGCATATAATTGTTACTTATCAGGCCGCGATGCTCAGCTAATGTGCTCGTTAAAGTTTTACGCTGACAGGAAATGAGCAAAGGACACACACATATACCATAGCACCTGCAACTTTACAGTATAAGTAAAATGCTCACATGTGGTCGTTATGACAATGCAGCGCATCAATTTGATTTGCCAAAATTGGCAAATAATTGTCGTTGGGTTACTGCTAACTGGCAACTGGCAATTGTCAACTGGCAATTGTCAACTGGCAATTGTTAACTGGGTAGCTGGTAACTGGTAGCTTGTAGCTAGCAACCCCGAGAATTATGGCTGCATATTTGTATTGTGTATAGTTGGTTGCCAGGACTATTATCCTGTTTGAATGTTAGTTCGGTAATGTGCAAGCCGTTGCTAATTAGTACATGGGTTTTTGGTCATCATTTCTATTGGTTTTTGGCCCGTGTTGTCATTAAGCGCAGTTACGTTTCCGGCGTATTTGTAGAATGCGGCATGAAATTGTCAGTTCAAAAAGGTAAAAATAAAAAAGAAAATGCCAAGGGGAAAATGTAACTTTTGACGGCTATGGCAGTAGGGGAGGAAGCATGAACATGAGTAACGGGTTTACGGGTAAGGGTTTAGCTTTAGCCTTTCACTTGAACGCATGCAATTCAATTTTAAACTAACAACTTAATCCTTTATTCAATTTGAAACCCATTAAAAGGACATTGCTTATCCTTTTAAGTGAATGCAAACAGCTTTTAATGTAAATAAGAAAACGAGATCGATGCCGTTTGCCAATCTCTCAGAATCCCTGTGCAGCTACCAATGCAGCTTGGGGCCTTGGCTCTTACAACTATAGTCAGAGTCAGAGCTATAGTCAGATTCAGTAAAAGAAAATTAAAATGCAGTCTGTTACCGGTTCGGTGTTGGCCAAACGGCCAATTGACATTTGCAACCGCACTTAAGACCAACAGATGCGGCAACTTTCTGCCAATCGTTGCTATTGATGCTTCCTTCGAATGCCTCAGATACCTCGAATACTGATGATGATTCTGATGCTGATGCTGATGCTGATGCTGATTCTCATTCTGATTCTGATGCTGATTCTGATGCTGATGCTGTTGATGCCTGTGAGTTGTTTGAGCCACTCGAAACAAATCGAACTGTGTGCGACTGAATGCCATTTGAATATTTCATGCTGTTGTGGTGCAAAATTTTAAATCGACTCAAGTCAAGTGTGTGGATGCCGAAATCAATCTCGTTTGTGTAGCAACCAAAATTAACATAGTCAAGAAGGACGAGGAGTTAAAGATGGCATCAGCAACAACAGCAACGACATCAGCATCAGCTGTAAGCCACTTGCCGCAGAGTCGGTTGCATTTGTCGATTTTGTCTACTTAATGCCCCCAAGCTTCTGTTCCAGTTCTATCCCACTACTTCTACACAGCATCCTTGCCCAACTCTGTATCCATTTTATGCTACTTACTTAGTTACACTTGGCTTTGTCTTTCTGCTTTTTAATACCTACGAGTTTACTTTTTTAAATGTATTTTGTATCTGATTCTGGTAACGCACCACCAGAGCAGCAGCAGCCACTTCTGATGAGGACTAAGTAGAGTTTGGGAAATTCACCATGTGCACTCACGTAGTATAATTTACCCTCAACACGGCGCAACACCAACAACACCAACAACACCAACAACAACAGCAACAAGGAGATGAAAAAAAACTGAGCTGAAAACTTAGCTGCAACTTTTTTCCTGAGTTCCTTTTTATATAAATATATATATGGGTGTGTAAGTGTGTGTGTTTGTGTGTGTTATGCTTGGCCCCAGTGTGTCCCTTTTTGATTGCCTTTTGTTTTTGCTGTTGGCTCTAAAGATTGTTGTTGTCTGTAATGGGTGTTGAGAGTTCTTAAAAGTAGAAGGAGTATATAGCTCTAGGCCCAAAGGAATATGCTATACGAGTATCAAGTGGTGCTCCATACGAATATACATTTTTGTTCTACAGATTAGATTACTCATAGAGTATGATTGGAGTTGGTACAGTGATCGCAAGTAACCCTTAAGAGGATCTCTAGTTGACAGTTATGCTACTCGTATGATATCCTTGACCAAGCTGCATAAACAAACAGCTTGACAATATATGAGGGCACGCGTCAGGGAGTTGCATAAACGGATTGCAGTATCCACTTGAGTTGCCACTTCAATAAGGGCAAAAAGTTGACAGATTTGGCATAAGGTAAATAGAAAGTTGAAAGGGCACTAAATGTCAGCGAGTCATCGCTGAGTAAACAAATAAATGTAATTACAGTAAAATTACAAAATTCTTAAAAGAAAATTAGTTCTTAGTATGCGACTTTGAGCTGAGGCAGTGAATATGGCTGTAAAGCAAAACAGGACTAAATCGATGGTATTCTTTGTGGCTTATGTCCACTTATCCCGGACACAGCTGGCAAACAGGATACGGCAGAGTGAGCACAGGACACTAATAAGTGGTCAGTCAATAGAGAAGAAGCGTTGAAATTGAGTTTGGGTTAGCTTGAGCTGGGGCTTGGAGCTCAAACATACTCAAAGCTACCTTCTTATCTATAAATACCCATAAACCATGGCACAAAACATTCGTCCCTTTTTTTTATATTTTATATACATATATATATATATATATTTTATTTTTTTGGTTATTCCTTATGCCACTTGCTCTTTCATTAGAACCCGAATTTCAACACATTTGCGCGCATAATCCCTTAAGGCTCTTTAAACTTTACACACTTTTAGACGATGTCCAGCGCTCTGCTCCCTGTGTCCTAGCACAGAGCACCGAAAAACATGGCAAAATGTTTTACCAAAAAAAAAAAAATTCAAAATAATCCTTTTTTTTGTGCTGTGTTGCTGTGTTGCCTTCCTTCCATGAGGCAGCTTGAAAAAAAAGAAAAGGTTAAAACATCAAGACTAAAAGGCGCATGCATTATGAAGGGTCTTGAGTTTTAATTGAGTGTGTGCCTTTAGGTGGGTGGCAAGCAACAACAAGAGAAAAAATTTATTTATAAAAAAATGGAAAAAAAATGGAAAAAAATAAAAACAGAAACAAACTGTAATAAAACAATTTGCCATTTGACGCATGGCTGCGGCCACCAAAAAGGCTTTTCAACTACTACACTGGTCACCTCGTATGTGTTTGTGCCCAATTAGAGTTACTGCAGCAGCAGCAGCGGCAGTAGCGGTCACTTCAAGGACATAGAGTACAGTACACTAGACTGGCAAAACTTTTTGGGTGACCAAAACTTTGCACTTCACGCCTCAAGTATGAGTAATTGATTCATTTATGCTGCTAATTGCAAATGCGACTATGTTGCAGCATTCCCATTCCCCTCTGCCCATGTTGCTTCATAGATTCTAACAGCAATATGCTAATTAGCAGCTTAAGCTCATTTTTCAATTAAGGCAGCAAAGTTTTGCTGCAAATTAATTAATGGCAAACCAATTTTGGCAGCAAACCTAAACACACAACGTAACGCCTACTTAAGTCAAAAGTTTCAGGACTTACTCCTCCAAGGATTATATAAAGATTTAATAAAAGAAAAAAGAATACATTTTATAATTAGAAAGGACTTTCCCAAAGATATTGAGGGTAAGCAAGGATCCTAAATCAAACTTAGCCCTGTACCTACTTTCATTTCTAGTTTTGCTTTATATATAGAATACAGTTACACTTACTTGTATATATAACTTTCAGTGCACAGTCTGAACCCAAAGAAATGACAGTGTATACATAACCTTAAAAAGTTCAATGTTGCTTCCGTCTATTAGGTGTTAGCTACAGGATATATGAAGGTAATATGAAACGCCGTACATGATAAGAGAAGGCCGCCAGAAAACATGAAAACGGTGTGACATAATTGTGCTGCCATTTGTTACGCCGTATCCTAAATGAAGTCCGTTGCTGCCTGGCGCCGTTGTAATAGGAGCCGCAATTTACACACGGCAAGGCAAATTATGAAATTTGTTATGGGCCACGCAGCCTGTGGGGAATGGAGTGAAATGTTATGCGATGCGTTGTGATGCTCACAAGTCAATTAAATAAACAACTGGCAAGGATTTAGCTTAAGGCACCCACCACCACCGACACCACCAATATAATCATCATTAACAGCAACATCAACAGCAACACCAGCAGCAGTAACAAAATTATAACCCCGACCCCTGTGAGTAACCTCCAGCCAGTCAGCCAATGCGATTGATTTATCAGCCGACAATTTGGCATGCAAACAGCGCCAAAGACTGTAAAATGATCCAACGCCACCTCCCGGAGGGCAGGACTATGCATCCTTTGCCTGGCGCTTATATTGTTGACAGCTCGTCAGCTAATTACACGCCACAATAAGTTTAATAACTTTGCCATCGGCTCAACTTGGTTGCTTTGTTGTTGATGTTTCTTCGGGTATTGCTAACACTTCGCCACAATAAACATTTTAATTAACTTGGAGACGTTCGGAGCCTTGAGTCGATACACCCAGCTCCCAGCTTCCAGCTCCAAAAGAATGAGTACTGGAGTACTTGTACTGAGGGTTGCTGCTTAAGTGCGTCTGATTCTAGCGCTATGACATCGCTTAAGCTGCTGACTACTTAACGCCTGCTCATTTCACACTTTGCACCGAACATACAGCCTTTCTCCCTTGCTCCCCTCACCCACCATAATCGATAGCAGCCTTCAGCGTAAAGTGGCAAACAATGTTTCATAATTTTAGTGCCTTCCTGCGTTCTACTTCCTGCCACATCAACTGTTAACTGCTGGCTTTCTACAACATGTAAAACCGCTGCACTGCCACATATTTTCTGGCAATTTATGACGCATAAATAAACTGAATTTCAAACTATGCAGAGATGACAGCAACGCCCTAAAAAAAAGAGAAGAAAAAAAAAACAAATATAACAAAAAAAAAGAAATTTACAAAAAACAACAAAAAAGCTCAAACTCATTAATTTAAACGAGATTTGACGTGAGCTTTGATAAAGCCGCAATTTATATTCGTTGGCCATGTTAAAGGTGGGCAACAAACTATGAAAACAGCAACTAAAAACAGGAGTTGGAGTTTGGTAGAAAGATGTAGAACGAGGGACATAGACACAACCTGCAATTGCCTCGTTTAGTTTGAAAACAATGGCGGCTTTAGTATGCTCTGGCGAAAAAATATGACAAGCAAAATGATTACACTGAGAGAAATAAACGCCTAACATAATGGCATAACCGAAAATCAACTTTCTTACTACTAAAAACTTTTGCTTTGATTTCCAACTAATTTGCTAAACGTTACATTAACTTACTTCAAAGTTACTTTAAGAGAACTTATAGAATACTTTGAGCAGTGTATTTATTTGTGTAGTAACAAAGAAAATAAAAAAGGATAACGTCACATGGTCATAACAAAAGGCCAAGTTGCTATACGAGCTAGAAAATTTTTGGATATAGCCGCAAACTGCAGCGAACTCTATTTATAAAAGCAATTAAATTTTCTTTTCTCATAACTACAGCTACACCCAATGGCACATAAATTTTAGCAGCTACTGTCCGTGGCCTCTGTTATAGCCATGTAATCGAGTCTGGCCAAATTGTAAAAAGAAAACAAAAAAAAGAAAGCCAAAACAAGCAATTGCCCAAGTCAAAAACCAAGCAGCAATTTGTGTGCATTTAAATGGTGGGCGAAGAGAAATTCTAACTAGATTTTACTGTCCAGAACTAAATAAATATTTACACGCATGTGGCCAAAAATGTAAAATAGACAACAATAACAAGAGGAGGGGCAGCAACTACAACAACGAAAATTGAGAAGAAAAAAAATAGAAATGAAGAAAATTGTCAATTCCCAAAGCAAACAAACCAAAGCCAAAGCAATCAAATGCAAGCCGGTTAAAGTGAAAATCAATTTGTCAAATCGAACAATTGAATTGGGCACGAAAGGATTACACACACACAAAACAGGACATGTGAGGCATTACTTGGGATATCCTTCGAGTGCTTGTCTATATAAATCAAAATATATATATATTTTTCACAACTTTGCGTAAACAAATTTGTTTCGAGTGCTTTTCTCAAAAGGGTTCTGTCAACTTTCATTACAATTCGTTGCATTCAACATTTAGTTGCGCCAATTAGAATGTGCCTTCTATTTCTATTACTATTACTAATTCTATTTTGTATTCTTTTTTTTTTTTTGAGTGAAAAATTTGAATTCTGCCACATCATTTAATTTTAAATAATTGTACAAATGATCCACCCCTTCTCTATTATCCTAACTCCCTATTGCTCTCTTTGGGGTGTGGAAATTTTTAAATTATTGCCCTGCATTGCCAACGGGCTAACACGTCATTTATTGCCCTGTCGAAAGACCTAAAACTCAAAACTCAACTCTTAATGCAGGCACAACTCTATTCGATCCAAACTGATTCCGATCCGATCTACCCGCGAATTTAAATAATCCTTTGTTGTTGCCCTGCAGCAAAATGATAAATTATTAAATTAGCTGTGGCGGCAGTTTTGCATTTCCTCCTCATCAACATCCTCATTGACATTGCACAGGGTGGTGGCAATGTTTGAGGCAAGAATAGAATCAGTCAAGCAATGCGTGCGCCTCTCTCTCTCTCTCTCTTTCTTTTACGCACTCTCTATCTCTCTCTTTTGCTGTCTTTCTCCTTTGCCATTGTCATGCAGTTTGCCTGCAATTTAAAGTATTCAAGCGTCGTAAGCAGCAGGCAGAGACATCCTTTGGCTGTGGCAATAAAATTAAATTGTCTGGGGACAAGTTTGATATAGAGTAAAAGGCAGCACTGTTAAGGATATAGCTGGCCTTATTTTGTTTTAAATTGTTGGGCTGGTTTTTTGCTAATTTGCTCCTTACATTAGGCAAGGATACACTTTGATGCATGCAAAGTAACTTCAACAACCAATTGTTTGTCTGCCCAAATAGGGTACACTAGCAAATACACTGAGAAAAATAAAAGTACTAAAGTAAAGGCAATAGTAAGCAATGACTGATACTTAAGCTTCCTTACAGGTGGCAGAGGAAAATATAAATTGTTTATAAAACTTATATAAAACAATAAATTTCGCTCAGTGTACTTTGTCTTGTCGCACACTTGTGCCCATTTACAATGCAAGCAAGACAATTTACAATGTGTTTTTGTTCATTATAGAACTATTCCCGTTGACCTCCATGCCCCGCCCAGAAAACAGCCCAAGGCAACATTCAACGCACTCAGAAAGCCGCCGCCGCCGTCGCCGCCGCTTGTCGCCTCGGGAGTATTTTGAAAACAAGGGTAAAAACTCGTACCCCCGGCTGGGATTCTGTGGCTGTTGTTAGCGTGTACCAATTTTTTTTTTTTTGGCATCCTGAAGGATAGGGTGAAGGTGAAGGAGGGATGCCTAATGAATAGTTGCTGTTGCCGGATACGAGTTGAACAATTGTAAAACACATTTGTTGTGAATTATGTTGTTTGTTTGAGTGTCGACTTGATGCACTTTAATTGATGTCAATATGCAGAGATTTTTGTAGGTTTCAATTGTTTTCATTAAGGGGAGGATAAATCATTTCGGCTTTTTTTTTAGTTTTTATTTTTTATAAATTGCATACCGGTTATATATAAATATTTGCGTTTGCGTTTGTGTTTTTTATTCCGTTTATAATTGAAGTCGAACTGATAAGGACATATGGCAGAATTGTGTTGAATTTGAGTATTTTTATTTTTTTTTTTATTTTTCAAGTTTATTGCCGCTTGTCGAGTCCTTGAGACAAATATGCAAAGTATTTGCGCATATTAAAAACTAATTTCAAAAGTCAACATTATAATAAAAACAACAAACTCTTAAAGTGGGTGGGTGGCCGCAGGCTAGAAAATGGGCAGGTACTGAAGATGCCTACGAAGCACAAGAGCGACAGAGAGATAGTGAGAGAGACAGAAAACAGCCCTTTTGGTTTTTGGATGGCTGCCAGCGGCCGCAAATTAAGCAAAAGGCACTCAATCTGAAGACTCCCCCGCTGTAAGGAGTAGGCAGTATCACAACCAGCAAGTAAATGAACATAATTTAGAAAATATGTTTCAACGGTTAATATTTAAGCGGTTTTAAGGGTTGATTTTGCTTTTGCTTTTGCTTTTGCTTTTGGGCCAACCAACCAAAATGCGGGCGTCAAATTTCTTGGAAGGGGGTGGTGGTCGCTGCACAAACAAAAGCCAAAAGTTATGCCGAAAATTATATTTTTCATTATTAAACACAATAATGTGGTTATTATTTTTATGATTGCGGTTTCCGAATGCCAGCCACAGCTACAGCCCGCACTACACTCTCCCTTTTCTTATGGCCATCCAGCTAAATCCCCAAAGGATGCTGCTGCGCAGCATTCAGAGTTGCATTCATTCGGTTAGTTTGTTTATGTTGGGCTTGTGGTCTTTGGGGATTTGAGCACGCTTAATTTTAAGTGCCCGTCGAAATGGCAAAGTACAAAAAAATAAAAAATAAGGAGGAGAATTCCAAACGCAGCATGTAATGAAATATTATGGCTTGACCAGGACAGCAGCAGCTCCAGCTGAAGGACCTGGTGCGGAAGTTTATTTTTATGTTATTTCTATTTGCTATGCTGACAAAACGAACAAAGGAAAACATTTGCGCCAAATGGCTTTCTGGTAATTAAAGAGTAGCTGCAGGGAGAGGGGAGCTCTGTGACTATTTTAAGGTATATTCCCCCATACCCCCAACCACTGCAACATATTCAAATGCATTCTAAGCAACAACAAATCATAGCACGCAGCCAAACACATGATCTACGGCTTGTACAGCTTAATGCTAGATTCTCCCAGAAACTAACGCCTCGCTAATAAGGCAATTAATCAACATAATTACCAGCGATTAATCATATGCAACATGATGTATGGCAGTGCGTTTTGAGACTCAACTGTTGACAGTTTTGGGCGTTGTTTTTAAAAAAAAAAAAAAACTTTAAAAAACTAAATTAGAAATTCGAACAAATAAATCAATAGTTGGCAGGATATGCTCGATGAACTGTGAGTTTCAACGGCCGCCAGCTTGGCTGGCAACAAAAGAGAAATTCGTGAAAAATCCCTCAATCAATCCCTTGAAATGTCAAAGCCACAAAGCAACAGCTAACAAATTCCAGTAAATCCTTTTCATTTCGGCTCTTTGGCTTGCTTAAAAATTGAAGAATCTTCTTCTCCGTTTTTATTTTTTTGGTTTGAAGGTTGCACAACGATATCCTTTCAATGCCTGTCATATGCTTAGCATCTCATTGACCCGTAGCAGCCGCAACAGTAGTCGCACAGCTTAAGTGAAAGGGAACGAATCTGAGTGAGAGGCAACGGGAAAGAGTCAAAGTCAAGAGTATGGGAAACTGGCTAGGTGCCAGCTAATCAGTTTAAAATTCTCCCATGTCAAACAGTCCTTCAACTAGTATACATATGCGTGGGTTTACTTTTGTTTTAAATGTATGTGTGTGTGTGTTTGTGTGTGCGTGAGTTACGGCACATTTTAATTTGTAATACGAGTCGAAATTGGGTGTAACTTCAGACACGCTGTCGTGGATTTTAGGTGTGGATTACATGAAACTAACTGGCAGTAGAATGACGTCACTTTGTGGGTTATAGTTCAAGCTATAAAGTGTCTAAACCGCAGACAAGCGACACATGTGTGAAAGTGTGACTAAAGTTGTTAGATGCAAGACCCAAGCTAAGAGCGGACCTTTCGCATAGCTCTAAGAATCTTAAACATTTAAACTGATAACTTTTGGGTTGATATACAGCATATATCGTTTATAAAATGCAGAACTTATATGCAAATATTGCTTAAATGCAAAATTATGTTATTTTTAAACATCATGAATCAATTTAAACCTAAATTTTAAGAAAATATTGTGTATAAACAAATAAAAAATAGTTCATTTGGATTCAGTTCATATAAATTTTATCGCTTTCAATCAAATTATAAGCTGGATGACAACAATATTAAATTTTATATTATTTATATTATTAATATATAATATTAATTTTTATCTCATTTTATATTTCACATTCTGTTTTATATAGTCTTCTTTTTTAATTATAGCTGACGAACAGCATAAGTACAAATTGAAGTCAACTTCTAAATCTGTGGTTTATTTTAAAATAATCATTTAAATACAATTTATTTGCATATAGCTCATGATTGCTTAAAAGGAAATATCGAATATATGCAATAAATTTTCTGCATTATAGGTTTTGCATATAACCGGTATATACTGTATCTTTAAAAATACTGCACCGATTATAAACTTTTATACCTTTCTGGGGTCGGAAGGATCAGTACTAACGTTTGGCATCAAAAATTAACAAAGAAACAAAAATAAATTTTTTTTAATTTTTTGCAATTTTGTCAAGGGGTAACACTGCAAAAAATGCAAAAATTTTCAATGACTCAGATTTAAATAAAACCAACTGAATTCGACAGAAGTAAATCCTAGGACTCTAAAAGAGTATATTCCTTTAAAATCGGATCAATATTTACAGAATTATGGCTAATTTAAGTGGAAAAATTGTCATTTTTCTCACTAAATTAAAACACGAAAAATTTCGTTAAAAAGCGGCTAAAAAAACTTAGTTAAAAACGCTAAACTGCATAATTTTTTTATTTATTTATTTATTTATTACTTAGAAGGTAAACAATATAATTATTAACCTACTACAGGTTTTAAGCACTAGCTGTCAGGGCTATCAGCTCTATATATATAATTTTTATAAAACAGATAACATTGAGTCAAAGCTCATTTAGTCTAAATTATATACAGATAAACTTTGATGACTTTTTGAGTTCAAGTTGAAGGTGCAATGTATGCTTAATAATATAATAAATTTATTATATGTATATATATTTAATATATTAAATAAATATTTAGGTAGGTAACAGAATTTAGTCGTAATTAAACCAGCATTCTATAATGAAGTACTTTTTATTGCTAATAATTTCAGTTTGTGCCTTTGGATTTTCCTTAGGAAATGGTAATAAATACAACTAAATTTTAGTAATCTCTTAAATATCTAGCTTAAACTCTATCAACTAGTTACATTTCAAACGAAGGTGTACATTGTGGGTGAAGTAAAGGTAAATTGGTTTAAGGCCGTCAACGAATGTCTTAAACTTGGCGGTAATTTGGCGTATATAGAATCAGCGGCAGAGAAGGATCGTCTGCAGGAGTTTCTAGTTAATTATAAACATGGCAGAAATGCTTGGTATTGGATATCGGGAAACAGTCTTAGTAACAAAAATGAATATACTTCGATAACAGATGGTGCACCACTCAGGTATACCTACTGGGGAAATAATCAGCCAAATAATCTTAGTAGTCAACGTTGTATGATCTTATGGGGTGCCGAAAAACATGGATTGTATACGATGAACAATTGGGAATGTACTAAGAAAACATATTATTTGTGCCAAAAGATCGTGTGAACTATATAAAACATTTATAATGTTAATAAAGATGTAATAATTGATTGATAACAATTATAAGTAACTTTGTAACAAATACTTTATACCAGCTGTTGGAATATATATAAAGTAAACACTTCACAGTTGCCTTTAAATAAAGAAAATAATAAATAATCATGTGTTTTGAACAGATCAAAAGTTAGTTATATAGATTAGGTGGTAGTTCAAAAAGATATTTCTCATGATCTTATTAATACCCTCTTAGGTATTATATTATAACGTGGGTTAATATATAAATTTAATATGTTTATGTGAGTAATTATATTTATAAGAACTCAACATATTCTATTAATATATAAAAGAATATATACAGCTTATAAATTCACAAGAGACTTAGCCATGATAACATTCAGTCAAAGCTGTGTTTATAAATTATAACAGATACACTTTTGTTGGCTTTTGGGTTCAAGTTGAAGGTGCAATATACGCTTGATAATAGAATATATTTATATTCTTAAGATTATTATATTAAATAAATATTTTGGTAGGTAACGGAATTTAGTCATAATTAAATTAGCATTCTAGAATGAAGTACTTTTTATTGTTAATAATTTCATTTTGTGCCTTTGGATTATCCTTAGGAAACGGTAATAAATCTAACTAAATTTTAGTAATCTCTTACTACTATATCTAAATGGGTACTATATCAAATAGGTACAAATCAAACGAAGGTGTACAGTGTGGGTGACTTTATGGTGAATTGGTTTCAAGCTGTCAACGAATGTCTTAAAATTGGCGGTGATTTGGCTTATATAGAATCAGCGGCAGAAAAGGATCGTCTGCAGGATTACCTAGTTAACTATAGACATGGCAGAAATGCTTGGTATTGGATATCGGGAAATAGTCTTGGTAACAAAAATGAATATACTTCGATCACAGATGGTGCACCACTTAAGTATACCTACTGGGGAGATAATCAACCAGATAATATTGATGCTGAACGTTGTATGCATTTGTGGGGTGCCCAAAATCAAGGATTATATACGATGAACAATTGGAATTGTGTTAATAATGCATATTATGTGTGTCAAAAGATCGTGTGAACTATGTAAAACAATTATAATAATAATTATAACAATAGTTGCCTGGTAAAAATAATAAGAAACTTTGTAACAAATATTTTATATAACCTGTTGGAATATATATAAAATAAACACTTCACACTTGCCTTTAAATAAATAATTAAAAAAAAAAAACATGTGTTTTGAACAAATCAGCAGTTAGTTATATAGATATAGTGGTAGTTCAAATAGATATTAACCATTAATGAATTTATAAATAACTCATTAGAAATTAAATAATAACATGTCATAATATTTGACTTACTATATAAAGGCAGTTATTACGATATACCGTTCAATTTAGCCACGATCAGAGTCTCGAGATGATGTATTCCGGGTGTGTTATTTTTGCAGTTAGCCTGTGTATTGCTTTGGCTTATGACTTTAATCCTCCTACCGGAAACACAGTCAGGGGTAAGGCATAAACTAATATTAATAATATTATTTAATTTAATATATAAATATTATTTTGCATTTAGTTGTTTGTGATAATAAACATCGAGAAGAATATGTAAGAATTGGCAATAAATACTATATTCAAGGAAAGATACAGGTATCCTGGTTCGAGGCAGCTCACATTTGCCGTCAATATGGTGGCGATTTGGCCGTAATTGAATCATCGAGAGAGATGAGAGATATTTCACGTTATTTAACCGATTTCCCCATTGCAAATGATCCTTGGTATTGGATTTCTGGCAATGATTTCGTTAGAACCGGTCGTTATATGTCTATTAACAATGGCTTACGTTTGCCCTATACATCCTGGTCATCTGGTCAGCCCGACAATCCCGGCAGAGAACGTTGCGTTAACTTGTGGAACAGGGAAAATTCATTCAAGATGAATAACTGGCACTGCGAGTCTAATGCATATTTCCTATGCCAAAGGCAAAACTATACACGTTGCCGGGATGGTTGTTAAAATTCTTTGGATGTTTAATAAATGTTATATATGCGGAATTGATTTCCTCTCCGTGCAATATCTTAATGTATCTAGTATTTTTTGTGATGTTTGCGTAGTAATCTTTTGTTTATGGTTACAGTAATCTAACTATTTTAATGACAAACCCAATTTACTAGCAATAGTACAATAAATCACTGGCAAAATGACGCTGTCAAATATGGAGTGACAGGAGCAACAATGGACATATGAAGAGGAAAAGCAACCATAAAGGAGAAAGCAAAAAAACAAAACAATGATACGAAACAATTTCACAGAATTTGCCCCAAAAGCAACCCTAAGTGTATGCTGACCGACATGTCACTGCGACCACACGTAATACAAGTGGGTGCAAACCTCTCATACACATATAGACAAAGTGAAGCTGGAGGCATGTGGACACACACACACACACATATACACATTGATAAAGGTGTGGAAACGTGCGATTTTGTAATTGATACTAAAAAGCCCTTAATTGGCACCTTAACGCTGCTGATGCTCTGACAAATTTCCCCAAAGGACCTGCAAAGGGGCTGGCGTTGACATGCGACGTGCGTGGGCTGTACTGAGCTGCTGGCCAAATGTATGTAGGTCTGGGTTTGGGCAGCCATATCCATATCCGTATCCGTATCAACTTCAGCTTGGGTATCTGTATTGGAGTTACCCACATTGTAATCTGATACGTTTAGGTAATAGAGAGCCGGAATCAAGGGCATTGAAAATCGGTGCCATATAATCCCATAGAATCGTCATTAGCATTATTGTCATCAACATGATGTGACTATGTGTAGGTGTGGGTATGTGTATGTATGTGTGTGTGTGTGTGTGTGTATAAGTGATATCAAAGTCTGGCTAGTCTTTTACTCGTAGCTACTGGCCAAAAACAAATGGCACTAATCCATAATTGTCTGGCCAAGCGCTGCTGTTGGTCAAGTGGGACTTGAGCCAATAAATCTCATCAAACTAATTCGATACATGTACAAGCAAAGTCTGTGTATGTGTATATATACATATATATATTTATTTATATGTATATGTTGCTGGCTGGCTGGCTGACTGACTGGGAGACTTGGATATAAGGATCGAGTCACCCTTGCGGTTTTTGCTGCTTGTTTGCCAGCCTGTTGTCATTTGTTAACATTTCATTACATTTATTTCACTGAAGCGGCTGGACACAATTGCAAAGTGGATGAATGGATTTGCCGTTTGATGTTGCCTCGAGTGTGTCCACTCTCCAACCCTGTGGCTATTTGTATGTCTCTGTGTGTGTGTGTGTATGTATATATATTTATTTGCGCTCAAACCAATTTGTTTTATAATTGAATTTGAAATTGAAGATGACATTCGGTTTCCGATTGTTTGGCGTGTGGTGTAACAGCCACAGGCCAATGGGCTAAGGTTTGGTTCCTAGCGCTGATCTGACCTCAGCTGTCTATGTATTTGTGTAATTGTATGCGCAGATTCAATATGTATATATATAGATGTGTGTGTGTGTGCCACATTTTTGACCATAAATTCAATTATGTATAAAATTTCACAACAAATTTTTGGCTCAATTTTATAAAAACGTAATTTTCTATTTAATTTGCTTTCAAGTGTCAATCTGGTTACTCTGCGGTCATTTAGATAAACTTCCATTGCAACACATATATCATTGAATCACATATATACATATGTGTACATTGGAAAATATGCACTTTGACCTTAAGGTTATTGGGCTTTATAAATATTAAATGGCACGCCGTTTGCCATTGATTTTATTTATGCATCATTTGCGTTTATGGTTCCTACAATTCATTTCATTCACATTGTGCAGATGATTGATATTTATAGTTTTACGTAAATTTTATGCATTTATTTAAATCCGCCTTTTATACTAGGCCAAGAGGCTGTGCCACAAGCCAGTTAAGCTACAAACAACAGATAACTCAATGCTATATCTTGTTGCAGTTTAACAAAGGATGCGTTCAACAGAATTGTTAAACAATATATAGAGATAGATCAAAGTAATAAATCATTAATTTAAATACATAATTATACTAATTGTAGTTAATAAAACTATACAAATATGTTTCAATCGCAAAGGAATTCTATCTATGCTGAAACTTTAGTAGTAAAAGTTAGTACTAGGAATAGGTCTTAAAATTGGTATTAGAAGGGAACATCTTATATCAGAAATGCATTTAAAATAATGTCGTATGTTTTAGTATATATAAATATAACTTACAGATGATTTCCTCTGGGCTGAAACAACTAGGGGCATTTCATGTGAATCGGGCTCAACTGTAAATTAAAAGTCAATCATAGTATCAATCAGAGGCAGTGCCACTGTGGCACTTCTTGTGCCAAAGGCGAATGTTAAGTAGACATAAAATTAGCATACATGCCATAAAGCAAATTCGATTTCTATCAAGGCCCTAGAAGTGCAGAAGCAGTCCCAGCATCATATAATAGAGGCACTCAGCTGTGCTTCAAGCACTTAACCCGCTTTTAGCAATAAAATTAAGTTTTCTATAGACCCAGGTCCTGGTTGTAGCAGCACGTACAGCTGGAACGTATAGGAAATTAATGGTTTAAGGCAAAAGTGTTTAACGAAAGTGACGGGCGGGTTGTAAGGACGTAAAACGTAAACTGTAGCGAAAACATAGATACATATACACACACACACACACACATACATACATACACAAACATAACATATAAGGGATAGATTGAAGGCAGTAAATTGTACGACTATCTGTGTATTTCACTTTATTGGCGCATAAAAGCCAAAAAATACTGAAGGCACGACAATCCTGAAAGCTGGGCAAAAATGGTAAATGGGAGCTGGAAACTGGTAAACTGTACACTGGGTAATCTGACTGGTGGCTGACTGACAGAGGCGTTAGTTCAATTTGAAAGAGAAGCTGTGCTTAAGAAGGCGTGTAATTGAAACATTCAAAAGACAATTTCCAAGTCTTAGCACAGACACACTTAATGGACGCAAAAGACATGGACAAAGTTAAGAACTGAAATGCGAAAGAAAAATGGTAAAATCGCACACACACAGACAGCACGAAAATGTGTAAAGGCAATGGCAAGGACAAGGGCAAGGGCTAGGGTAAGGGCATACAAACTGCATTTCAAAAGAGGCCAAAAAAATATGGCAATCAAGCGTGACCAGGGGTCAAATGGAATGCCATGAAATATCTATAGTTTTGTATGCCAAGTTATTGTATTACTGTTGTTCTCGGATGGTAGCCAAGGTACGTTAATTAAACAAACATTCAAGCAAGATTGATGGCACTTTGATTGAAAAACAATTGATGCAACTGTGTGGCAATATTAGCATGATATTGGACGCTTGCCACCATACCCACATACCACACCCAGGCAACGTGTGGCCCTTATCAGCTGACGAGCCAAAAGTTCAATGTAAGGACACTCGCACTTCGCCGGATTGGTCGGCCAAAGTTCGCATAAATAAAACTCCAATATCAATAGAGCTATACACACTTATGTATACATAAGCTGATTGGCATTGACGTTATATGGTCCGTTTCTTGTTTCCCTTTTTCCCCCGTACGCTCGTCTTTCCGTTTTCCGTGTGGTATTTTAATGGATTTTTGATTTCCGCAACGTAGCAACTGTGTGCCATGGGCAGCTTGGTGGTGGCTTCTGCTATTCGTTTTTTATCACTTATGTAAACAGGGGCCATCAAACATAAGGACAACACTTGACACTGACAAGTCTCTCGTTTCGATTCGGTTAATTTGAATTGGATAGGACCCAAAAAAAAAAAGAAAATAAAAATAATATAATTATATATACCCAAATAAAAAGATTTTTCAAAATTGTTGTGTTGCAAGTATATTTGAAGCTGTTTAACGCATATATATATATATTTCTAGGAAATCGGTGGCAGATATACATATATGTATATTCTACTACATAATAATATATAGTAATAAATGTTACACCTACATACAACAAATAATTGGATCAAACATTCAAATTCAAATTGCATTTCATACATATATAATTTATCTGTGTATATATAGATATATATATATTCGTTGATCTTTTCTCTAAATCCCTATAGTGTCCAGTAAATTATTGGTGTACTTATACTAATATTTGGAATTGAAATCCTAGTCGAAAAAGTTTCCTTTTGTTTTGTGTTTTGTGTACAAAAAATACGCAATAGCCAAGTCTTTTGTTTGTTTTGTCTTTTCTTTGTATTGTATGTTGTTTGTTTGTTATCGTTTTTTATCAATTATGTTAATAAAATTTTCCCTTTTAATTGAAATCAATTTGATGTACGTATGTGCATTCATAAGCATCGCTTTAATTGAATATTAAGAACTAAGCCATGTAAATCATTTCAATTGCTAAAATCTAATTGTAAGTTGAATAATACATATATATATATATATTCATATTCAAATTGAAATCGAAACTATATGATAAGCCAGCTGTTAATAGCAGCTTTGTGTAAATTTCTGGAACACTTTGCACTTCTACAAAAAAACAGTTCATTTAACGCACTACAGTAAAACTCCAATAAGAATCACAAACATGGTGCACAAGTTGAATATATAAATTATTTAAAATGTGCCGCATGTATTTTTGTGGTAATTACGAGTTTTTCCTATTAATATGAATGTGCCACAAAAAACATCTAGAATCAACATGCTGCGCCTGTAGCTTGTATATAATAAATTAATTTTCTTTTCCTCCGCATATCACTGTAATAATTCATAAATAATTTGCAACATTCAGCTGCAAGTTGCTTATAAAGCTATGAGCTTAGTTTTGCATGCTTCGGCAGTCCACATTTCCATCAAAACATCACGTGAGCCTGGACTGCGTTCCGGCGGAGAGCTACCAGCCGAACCGCTCGCATGAGAGAGTACACCCGTCTGTAAGTGAAATAAAGAAAAGTTTTACTTTGTTTATGCTTCTATAGAGATATTTATGGACTCACCTTGTTGGCTATTTTGCGTGGATCCAGATTCAAACCAATTGTCTGCATGCCTTTGGCCAACTTGGAGAGTGGATTAGTTAGTTGCTTTAGCTTGTTGCCTTCAAAGCCAGCTGGCTGACCATGCGGTATGCCCAGATCATTCTCAGCAGCACTATATATATATATTTTATGTATCATATGTATATGTATTTAATAAAAAACTTTATAGCTTTTCCTTTATAGATTTATTTTAAAGCATTTAATCGAGGAATAAATGTTTGATTGTATGAAGAATAGGTACAGGATTGGTTTCACTTTTTTTTACAATGTCGAGACATGCTTTATAGAACGATACTTATAAACATAATAGACATTCAAACATATAAAAATAAATATATATATATATATATATAAATATATAAATACATGTATGAGATATATACTACATATTTAATACTTTAATTGAATTGATACATTTTAAATAATAGCAACATAAATTAAAATCATACACAAGTACAAAAGTGTGCATATATAGACTCTAGTGAAAATACAATCACCTAATGAATCACTAAGAGCCAGAACACAACAAATAAAGCAATTTACAATGATAATAATTATAATAATATTATGTATAGAATACCGACCTTATCTGTGGTATTACCAGTTCACCTTCTACGTTAACTTCTACGTTTACTTCCCGAGCCTCTTGTGCCTGTACGCAAATAAGTGGATTTGGCGTAATAGGTCGCACGGGTTGTGCATTCTCTAGCAGACCATTTGGTAAGCTTACATTATCGGTGACCGTTGTTATGGAAATTGTGAGCACATCTTCAGCTGTTTTACACATACTATCCTTTTGCTGTAATTGCCTCATACTCTCGGATGAGCTGGTTTGCTCCTTTTGACTGCCCATAACGATGCCCACTGAGGGCAAAAATGCATTCTCATTATAATTAGCCTTGTCCAGCGCAATTTCAACATCCGAGTCTAACTCGGGCTCATACAGGCTATTGTCATGTTCATCGGTATCTGAGCTACTGGCACTATTCGAATTGTGCTGCTTGCTGCCAACTGTAAAAACGGCCTTTTCGGCTTCTTGGCAAAGGTCCAAAGTGCTACCGTCAGACTGACGCATAACTTGTGGATTGATTGTGGCGGTGACATTACTGGGCTGTGCCACACCACTTGTAGGCTTTTTGAATGTTACACCCAATTTTGAAAACTGTCCGGCAACGTTGGACAACGCTTTGGAACTCAACTGTACAAGCTGGGATTCTGAGAGGTTGCGTGGCATACCCTTAGGTACATCCAACAGTGGTAGCTTACTTTTACGGCGTTGCAGCACGCCACCTGCCACAAACTTAGCTTCCGTATTGCCAGCATTTTGTAGAGCAATGCGAAACATATCCACAATTGATGTCATCGACTCCGTAAGTTCCTCTGGTGTTTTTATAGCATAAGCAGCGTTATTAAAGAACCGCAAATTGGCTGAACGAAACATGTGAAAATAACCATCCTGATCATCAATGCAATAATTGAGACGCAAACAGAGATGCGCTGGTGCAGAGCCTTGGAAGATCTTTGTTTGCTGATGCATGCCCAACTCAATGATACGTAATTGTGATAGCTGCACTTTCTCGAACCGTACAATCTTATCCAGATGAGAATCATATTCGGCAACAATATAACATTCATCAGTAAGTAACAATATGGAATCCACTTCAGTTTCATTAATATCACCAGAACTATTAAGCAAAATTAATTAGAATCGTTGACTAAAAGGGAGATTAGGATCATTTACCTTGGATCTGCATCAATTAGGCCCCAAGCACCCACTGGATACTGTTCCGAACTAAGCAATAAACGACGACAATCCTCTACCAACATCTTTGCGTGCTCAGCACTCTCCCCATCATTTTCATCTGGTGCCGCCTGGCCACCCAAAGCGTTTAGCGATTCCGAAGATACTTGGTTACCCAACATGAGATCGATTGTTGCCTGACGATACGAGTCCTTAAAACGTGCCAAATAATAGCTGTAATATCAGTAAAAAAATTAGTTTTATTTTTTCTGAAATTTTGAAATAATTTCTATTAAAAATTTAAAAGCAAAGTGATAACGTATGAATTTTATATAGAAATCGAATGGCAATATAATATACCTTTTATAATGTTAAAATTAAGAAAAATGTGACAATTGGAGCAACTAAAAACTGAAACTGCTTTAATTTGTTAGCTTGGCCATCAACTGGATCTTTTGGCCCAATAATTGTCCCTCTTGCGCACCTTGTAACAAGAAGCGATTCGAGTAATCTTAGCTCTGGTGCCAGTACACCCGCATGATAATATCCACACATAAATGGACGTGTCTCTGGTTTGATTATTTGTAGTATAGTTTCTAGTATCGGATCCTCTCGTAATTCTGCCGCCTGCGTCAGTTCCCCCTGCATCAAGTCAATAATGCATTGACGGAACGAGTCGGCAAAGTTTTGTATAAAAAAGCTATGAGAAAGTTGGCATCGCATTAACTAAGATTCATAGACAGAATACTATATTGATAGACAAACAGCAATCAACATAATCTTGCAAACCCTTCACCCAATTGTAGAGCATGGGTTCAAAGTGATTAGGTATGCAAATTTTGTAACAACCTACAACCCCATTTAATCTTTGGGTGAAGCGTAAAAGAATATTGTTGTAAGCAATAATATAGTTATCTATATATATATTTATATATGGGTGTATATAAAAAGTGGGTTAAAAGAGATTGAAAATCACCATGCAACATTAGTAATAATGTATAAAGAATTCCTAAATAAAAATTTTTGATTGGCTGTTATCAATATAAAGAAACTAAAGAATTTGATTTATTAGAATTGAGTGCGATAAGCCGATGACACAATTATATTCAAGTAAGAGTTAGATACCCAGGGAACATTATTAATTGCAACAATTTGTGATTTGAGTAAATGATTAATATGAAATGAAATGAGGGCAATTACAAAATAATATTGATAATATGTTAATAAACACAACAAAGAAAGAAGCTTAAAATAATTAAAATATGTTACGAACCGATTTGCTGAGTTCATGCCATCTTTCATCATGCCGCTGATTTTACGTTCACCGGTGCGTGTATAATCGCCCTGAAAGTAATATATAAATATATATATAAATGTTATATACTTTTCCAAACTCATTATCATTACTTACTTTCAGGGCATTGGTGCCTGCATATTGCCTGCTAATAATGTCGCCATTATTTGCCCAAAGTACCATAAATGGTGATTTCAGTTGTTCCGGCACTGGCGTATAGGGCGGCGATAATCCTAGCTTGACTAACTGAGATTCAAGCACAGCTTTGCCAATGGCAGTTTGCACCACATTCGTGCGGTCGAGACAATCCATACAGTTTACACGAAAAACAGATTTTTGATTACAAATCATGCCACGTTGATCTCTCCAATGAAAACCCATAGCGCCTGCCTCTGGTCCAATAGCTTCAATCAAAGCTGACACATTCTCGAAACGCATGCCACGACTAGAAAGAATATATTGATATAGCTATATATATACAGTTATGTATTCCATTGCTTACCAATAATCATGAAAATCAAATGTGACATAAATTAAGTATTCGTTATTATATTTTATCACATGATCTGCATAGGCATCTCCAATTAGTTTCTCCTTGCCGTTTTGCTCTACTAAATTGACAATGCATACACGCTCGTAAATGGAGAGCTCTTTGGTAAAGTGCAGCTCAAAGGCTTGCTGCGTTTCAGCAACACCACGATCAAGGCGTGGCGGTGGGCGATACTTGTAACCGGGTTGACTCCAGTAAATGGGCACAGAGCCGCGCACTTGAGTAAACGATAATTGATGATGGCGAAGTGAGAGTATTTGTTCCGTTTCAACATAGTTGGCACAGTTGCCCATCTCATCTACACCACGACGCTTATACCTGTTAGTACGAGATATTTAGTATCCGAAGATGAAAAAGTTTTTAACCATCTTTACCGTGTGCCTGCACGATGACGCGAACGTCGTGATACCAAAGCTAAGGTAAAGCAATCGTTGCCTATGACGCAAGCCTCCACTTGCACAAAGCCTTGAATTATGGGGAGTATCCAGGTTTTATCCTGAAATAGCTCAAATGTGAAAGTAATTGTTTCTCTCTTATGTATTGAATACCTACATTCATCTTAAGTAAATCCCTGATCATGTGCATATTCCAAAAGAACCTTTCGTCTGGCTCTGGTTTGTCATTCTCCGTACCGACCTCATGCCTTTGCAGATTGTTGGTTATATCGCAGTCAAAACTAAAGTAGAAACTATCCGTATCATCGAATATCTTATGGAGCTCCTCCGTAATGCGTCGTTCAATGTGCCTAGGCTCACGTATGCCCACCGAGCTCTTAACCTGTTTGGTAGCCAAATTTGCAGCTTGTTGAGTTGTGGCTTTAATCGTACTGCCTGCGCTCTTAACAGCTCCCCAAGTTTTATTCATTCCTTCAAAGAGTTTTGTGCTCTTTGAGCCAGTCGCAGGTCCACCCCTTCCATTGTTGTTATTTATATTTGATGATGCACTGTGCGTGGGCGTAGAATTATTGCTTCTGCAATAAAAGAGTTAAAATTAAAATTGATTCACCATGACTAATAGCAGAAAAACTTACTTGGTATGCTTAGTGCAGTTGGAGAGCTCTGAGTCCGGTTCATCGGCACTGAGTATGCATATGGATTTGATTTTATAGACCAAATGAGGTGGATAAAGTACACCCACTGGCGTAGCTTCCCTAACGACCACCAAGTGCGGATCATATACATTGGGCAAGGATATGACACCCACAATTCCATGTGTTACGCCAATACATTCGATGTCTTCTACTGAGCTGAGATCCCATCCTGTAAAACAGACATTTCAAATATTTATTGTATGTAATTATTGGCTCCATTATATTTGGGCTAATTGCATAATAATTAACGATAGTTAAATTGAGCAAATAAATTGTGTCTTTAGTGTCACCTAATAAATTTATGTGCTGAATGTTTGCTGCTTGCTAATAACATTTAATAAGCTATGCATCATCAACGCCTAGCAAATTTAATATATTACGTATACGCCCCCTAAACCGAAATGATTTAAACCAATAAATCAGCATGTTTCGTGAGGAAATAGAATTAAGGTAGGACATAAAACAAAAAAACATTTTCCAATGGATAGTTCAAGGATTGCGTCAGATTTATATATATATATATATATACATATTATATATATACATATACATATAGGAATTATTTGCTTATATTATTTCATAAGTACAACATATTTGCTTTTGTTTAGTTTATTAAATAATTGATTAAGTGGAAGCTTTATGTATGACTATTCCTGGCAATTGTGAAACATTTTTGTACTCATTTTTTATGCTGTCAGTGAACTCAAATGCTGACAATGAATCATCCTTAGCTTTTCCGCTTTTGAACGTGCATGAAATGAGAGAAATGAGAAAAGTGTAGAAAATTACACTTGAAGTAGCATCATTGTTGCAACCCTGGACTAAGTGGAAAATAATGAGCTCGGCATTTAAGATTAGACACGAGTGTAAGACCTTAATGTGAGAGTAATGTTTTATTAAAAAAAATTGTTTAAAATTTAAAACTGACGCAGCAAATGAACTAAGCAAAATTTCTAGATAATTTTTGGTTTTCCAATAAATCAAAAATATATTTGTTTTAAAAGTAAGAACCTAAAACATCCCATGTTAGCCATATATCAAGAGTTAGCTTGGAAAGAGTAATTGTAAAAGACCTTGAACAAGATTTATTTTCGTTACGACAATGTCAAAAGTCATGGCCAATGCATGAGTCATGCTTAATACTATGCCAATAATAGGTTTCATTAGAAAAATGGACAATGGACAATTTCTAACACCATTCTTAACTTAAATTGGTTTGAAGGTTGCGTGTCGGGTGAGCAGCAACAATTGCTCTTTGTGCGCAGTTAACAAGCAATTAAAAGGACGAATTATACTAGTGTCTTTAGGGACAGTCCAATCAACAAGATATGCATCTAAACTAGAGAAATATGTATTCTTAGACTATGTCAAACAAGTATAATAAAGTAGATAAGAAATATAAGTAATTTTATTATGTTTAGGTACAAAGTGATATAAAATTTTTATAAAAAGTTTTCAAACTAACTTTAAGTAAATAAACGGAGCCAGGACGTCTGACATATCGTAAAACACAAAATAAGTTATTTATTATTCCTTCATGTAGGTTAAAAAATCAATATATCAATGTCATTAGGAAATAATGATGCTACTAAAAGCTTCTACTAAAATTGTAGCTTTATATGTAAACGATAGATTTTTATTATACTAAACAACAAATAGAGTTTTATATAGGATATAATGCAGTTTAAGGAAGTAGAATGTCCAATGTTAAACATTTATGTGTGGCTTCCGTACGAGTATAGCTATGTGTATTTACGGAATTGATAGCACAGCAGCAGCTGCTGCGTCAATTAAACACGCAATACAAAGACGCAGACGCCCACAACAAAGATTATACTAACAATAGAAGTCGCGAATGGGTAAACATAAGGGAAGAGAAAAGTACACAACCTGAAATCTAAGTCTGAGAGCAGCCTTGACATTCAGCGAAAAAGTAGAGCAACTTAACACAAGAACACGCACGCACACACGCACGTTAACATTCATGTATTTATAAACAGTTGACTGCCCAGACTGAGAGACGTTCCTTTTAGAGAAAAAAAATCTGAGCGCAATGTTGATAACGTTAAACTATAACGTGCACTATTAACAAGAACATTTTCAAATATTTTCATTATAATACAGAATAATAAAAAAAACTAAACACATTCACATTATAGAAACAAAACAGATGCATTATACAAACATCCATGATTCATATTTTGTTCGTAAGTTATTTCACCTGGTTTTATTGTAAATTCCGATGTTTTACGATTCCACCAAAGGCTCTTGTCGCGTTTCACAAATATATAATGCGTATCAGTTTGGAATACTTCCATGATGGCACGCACTTATTTAATTGATACTATATTACTTGTGACATTTTTTTTAACACAGATATTATATACAATTTATTTTATTTTGCTAGATTTGTGCCATTGTTTCACTTCATCAACTGTTTTGGAACTGTAATCGAATGAAATGCTATCAATGCCATTTGTATCGCTATCGTTAATATCTTTGTTTATCCCACACACGACACAATTGGTCATGCAGCTAATATTACTTACGATTCCTTTAATACCTTAACCGATAGTAGTCACTTGCACATGTAAAGGGAAATTATGTTGAACTGGTAAATATAAATTTAATAACTGTAGGATTTTAAATTAAATATAAAAATTTTTAGTTAATTTTGTTACTTATAGAATTAGTATATATTTTGACTGTTCGATCAATTCAACTCATTCAATTATCTGGGCTCTAAGTGATATATCGATAGTTTTATTTACCAATAGTTGCTGAGTTGCATAACAGAGAGCTTTCCATATGTGTTGCACAGCTGTAAGTGTCAAAAAACAAAACACAGATTAAATAAAAACAACACAGTTTTTTTTTCTAAAACCCAATCACAAATTAATGGCGCTGCGCAGCATTAACAAAATAGAGTTGTTATTAAAACGTTGCAGTAGACACACGTTGTATTACTGCAGTAGCAGGACTTCACATAGCATAAATAATACCACAGGCAATAACAATAACAACAACGGCAGCAACTTCAGATGGTTTCGTGGCTTTTATTGGCGTAGTATTCTTCGCTTCTTCGTACCATTTTCTCTTGGAGCTTTGGCTAGTACAATTGTTGCACAACGAGATGAGCTAACCCCAACAATATCGGCACGCGCACTAAGTGCACGTCGTCGTGAGTTTAATTTCATTGCAGATGTCGTTGCCGGCTGCGCAGATTCGGTTGTTTATATCGAAATAAAGGACACCCGCCATTTTGATTATTTTAGTGGTCAACCTATTACTGCGTCCAATGGGTCTGGCTTTGTGATTGAACAGAATGGTCTTATATTAACTAATGCCCATGTTGTTATAAATAAGCCCAACACAATGGTCCAGGTGCGGTTGTCAGATGGTCGTACATTTCCAGCTACAATTGAAGATGTGGATCAAACATCTGATCTGGCTACGCTGCGTATTCAAGTAACTAATTTATCCGTCATGAAACTGGGTAAAAGTAGCACCTTGCGATCAGGTGAATGGGTGGTCGCCCTTGGTAGTCCACTGGCATTAAGCAACACAGTTACTGCCGGAGTAATTAGTTCCACGCAGCGAGCATCACAGGAGCTGGGATTACGCAACCGGGACATTAACTACTTACAAACAGACGCGGCCATTACATTTGGAAATTCTGGCGGTCCGTTAGTTAATCTAGATGGCGAAGCAATTGGCGTTAATTCAATGAAAGTAACAGCAGGCATTAGTTTTGCCATACCAATCGACTATGTAAAGGTGTTCCTTGAACGCGCCGCAGAGCGTCGTAGAAAAGGCTCCGCCTATAAAACTGGCTATCCGGTTAAACGATATATGGGAATTACAATGCTCACTCTGACCCCAGATATACTCTTTGAGCTAAAGTCTCGTAGCCAGAATATGCCTAGTAATCTGACGCATGGAGTACTTGTTTGGAAGGTTATTGTTGGTTCACCAGCGCACAGGTACGTAATAAATATTTATTAATAAATTTCATTAATTGTATTATTATTAATCTTCTAGTGGCGGCTTACAACCTGGTGATATTGTAACTCATATTAACAAAAAGGAAATTAAAAACTCTTCGGATGTTTATGATGCACTAGCAGACGCCAGTAAGGAATTAGATATGGTTATATTACGTGGTGTTAAACAAATGCGAGTATCAATAACACCAGAAGATCCCTGAACAATAAGGGTATATATATTTCAGTTTTGGTATAATACTATTGCGTAAATTTGTAAAATGTTTGTGTGATTTCCAATATAAATGGGAAACTGCCCTTGTAAGGACAATCACGTCAATGTCACATAGCTTCTAGTAAATTGTCATGCTGCGCGTGTTGCCTAACGTTAAATTCTAATTAATTTATAAGACGAAACTTGCGAACAATTTCCTAAATCTGTGAAATTTTTGTGAAATGTATTTAAAAAAAAAGAACCTGCGGTTGTTAACCAAAAAAAGACAAAAGATAAAATTTTAACCCTTCAACTTTTCATATGGTGCACAAAAATGTTTGTAGGCCATATATAAACTTGGTCATAACGAAGTTGTCTAACAGAGATTTGCATAGATCATGTTGTACTGCCGGCCATTTGAAATATAACGACAAAACTCTTTTTACGCATCAAAAACTCATCGATTTCTCTTTTCATGAATCGTCTCCAAACAAACTGCTTCCTTCTGTACACCCCTCCCCTCCCCCTCCCTCCCCCTCTTCCATAAACCAGCCTTAAGTGTCTGTCTGCGTGTTTGTCCGATCGAACAACGACAAAAATGTATTTACGCTAATTGAAATATCTTGCGTTGCGATCAATCGATGCCATATTTTTTTTCTTCACTTTTTTTTTGTAGGCCAAAAACTCGGACAAAGCAACAACAACAACTACAGCAACAACTACAACAAAAACGTCGAAAACCGAAATGCAAATTTCAATAAATTTATGCAACTGCGTTCGCAGCGCTTCGTTTATTTTATTTTGTATTTTGCTTTTTTTTTTGTGGGTGACACGGCAGACGATGTTGATAGTTGTTGTTGTTGTTGTTGTTGTTTGCTGTCGTTGCGTGAAAAGTGAAATTCTTGTGATTATTAATTTTATTTTCGCTTTTGGCAATGACTTGCCCTGACTACCTTTGACTGCCTGCGCTTGCTACGCTTTTTTAGTCTTTGCACATAAATTTATATATTGAATTCACTTTTCGCTCCTTAACCTCCTTCGGGCAGTTTGTTGTTATTGTTGTTGTTTATGTGACAGCAGCCTTTATGACATTGTTGGCACTAAGTTACTTTTATTGCATTAAAGCCGCACGCATAAATGCAGCTTTATGTTCATAAATTTACCAATATTCGTTGGGGTTAAGCAAACAGACCTTTTTTATTTTTCATTTTATATCGTGGCGCTTGGACTTACTTTCATTTAACTCTTACTACTATTTACCACTTACCACTAAAAGTCTTATCTCCTTACCTTTACCCTCTGTTTAACATTCAAGCAACAACTAATTGAAATATTTAAAATAATAAACCCACAAAAAACTATCGTATTCAAACATTGTCAATTAACTTGCGGTCGACATAAACAATTTTTTCTATTTGTTTTGTAATTGTTCGTTTTAAATTTCATAACCTGTAATTTTTATATTAACTGGCACACCTCTTACTGTCCATTAACTATAACACACAGTTTGTTACAATTTATTATATAGTTTAATATAATATATGCCAGAATATTTGATTCCTTGCAATAATTGTATAATTTATAATTTATAATTTTATACTCGCTATATGACTGCCAATATTTTTAAAGATTGTACTAATTAACCCTTAAATACATATTATATAATAGTTTATAAACCAATGAGAGTATTATTGTTTCAATTAAAAAAATAAATAACAAATTTGTTAAGTTAATTTGTTCGATTTCAAATTAAGATCATAATAATGCCGATTTTGCGGTTGTTTACGCTGTGCACAGCTCATTTTGTGGCGGATCAAGTTAACATGGATCGACTATATTTACTACATCTTTATACATATATATATTATACTATAATATACTATGATGAGCTTTAAAAAACTTTCATTAATGTTTATAAATAATAATAATAATAATAATAATTATGAGGTATGAAATTTGGCGCAGTTTTCAACGGATTATCACACATTATATTATAGTATATAATATATTGATGAGGGTCAGTTGTTATATATGATGTTGGCTTATCTGCATATGTTGATTGAGTTATTAAACGTAATGTTAATTGCAACATCTGACAATCAACTTGAAACCGTGTTGCTTTGTCGCTTTAACCCAAAAATGTCAGACATAAGTTTTTGCACGTGTAATTATGTGTTTGGGTCTGCCATTTGACGTTTGACGCGACCTCAGCACGTCTTCAAACTTTGGCACCAATGTGTACCCCAACAGCATCGACAACAGCAATAGCAACAGTAATAGCAATAACAACAATAACAACAACTTTCTCGAATGTTGTTCCCATGAACTGCTCACATTTAAGGTATCGGCAGGCGCAATGAAAACTGCATAGAGCAACACTTACAACCAAAGCAAGCAAAAAAAAAAACATGCTAAACATTAAAGTTCATGACACACAACTGTAAAATATTTCAGAGCCAACAACTTTTACCATCGATAACAAATGGCTGCGACTTAGCGCCCCCAAAAGTTCAAGTCCCGCATATGAAATGTTCTTCGACACGTCGGTCATGGACAGGAAGTCATCGATGCCAAACGTTGACGCTGACGTTGACGCCGACGCTAACTCATAGTCCAACTTAAACATAGGCAAAAAAAAAAAAAAAAAAAATGTAAAGAAAATACAAAACCTAAACAAAAAACCATGCCAAGAGCAAGCTGGACAGGTAGTGCTCAAGCCAATGGCCAATGCCGCCGCAGGCCATAAATCATTTAAATATGCCAAAACTTACATAATAATTCTGGCAAAGCGAGATCAAGCGCAACAGAGAGCCGCCACATGATGATAACTGACAACAGTACAGGGTATAGACAAAGAGGTAAGAGTAGTTGTAGTAGAGCTGAAGAAGTTTGAGATGAAGAAGGGAATTGATATTGCCATGTACTCGGCATAAGTTGAAACGCGTCTTGGCATCGATCCCGTCATTGGCCAGCATTAATCAAGAAATCAAAGAAAACTCTGTTTATTTTTTTCATCATTCTCTCTCTCTCTCTCTCTGTCTCTCTCTCTGCCTCTCTACAATTTTCTTTTAGTTTTCATTTACTATTATTTATTTTGCGTAGCAGGCAAAACGAGTTGTTAAATGAAGTCATCGTCACTGAAACTGTTCACATTCAAATGTATTTTAATGTGCCATTTTATGCAGCGTGCCAAATCGCATTCAGTTGGTAATGGACACGAAGTTGAGTCCACTAAATCAACACATACAGAGGAAAATTATGATGATTACGCGGAAATGTAGCTGTGTGTGTGTGTGGCAACTATTTGCCAGTGCCAGTGGCCAAAAGATATGAATTCATGGAATTGCAGCGGGCTTTTAAATTACTAAATTATTGCAATCCATTGTCGGGGTGTTGGCCGTATTGCTGTTGCTGCCACCGCTGCTACCGCTGCCGCAAGGTATTGTACTGCAACAGCAACAGCAGCAGCAGCAGTTTTCATTTACATTTGGAAAATGTACAGCTGTATGCCAGCTCAGTGGGTCAGTTTACACATCTGGCTGTGGCAACTGTGGGGGGGTCTCTGCCCCGGTACTTTATTCCATTTTTTTTTTGTTATTGTTTTTGTTATGTTTCTTTTTTGTGTCTCTCTCTTTCTATTTTTTTGTTTGGTCTCTTGCCACTTGCCACTCGTCGTGTGTTGGTCAAATATTTGCGCCGGCATAAAAAGTCATCATCATTAATAATGATGAAAATTTCACCTGCTGGAAAAGCGTTTTGGGCTGCCCACGGCTATTGCCTGCGGCTATTGCCAGTTCTGCAAATACATTTTTATTTTTTTTTTAGGCAAATTCATTAATTATGTTCAAGTTCGTTGCTTAAATCTTTTATTTTGTGGCATTTGCCTCGTTTCGTTCTGATAGAGCTGATGCTGTAAGTAAAACGGCCTTAAGCTGTGGCTCAACTTGGCTATAAATGTAACTACAATATCTATTTTAATAGACTTTGGCTTCTAATAATAAATCGAAATAAATTTAATTCTCTATGATGACCATAGCTAGTTTGATAGAGTATGCTGTAATACAAGGCTAAATCTATGCCTTAACTTGGCTATAAATGTATTTGAATACTACGTATATTAACTGTCAAATGTCAATTGATTCCCTCCACCTCGCAGTTTGGATTGATTGATTTGTCAATGGCCGAGACAAGAGATCTAACGATTTATGTTTGATTTCAATGTCTAAATGTCTTTTGACCATTTCAGACAAATTATGCAAAACTTGTATAGATTGTCAAACTGAGTATACGATTTGCTTCGAGTATTCGATTGCGTTCGAATATTCGTATGATGTCATCACTCCGACTGCCACATTCAATATCAAATTGACCCACAACACAATGGACCATGACGCAGCTAGTATGAGTATTCACTTAGTTAGTTGCTACATTTAGAGTCTAAAACGTTAGAAATCGGGCCAACTGAATCACTTAATTGTTACTATTTTTCACACTGAAGAAAAAAAAAATTGAAACATCTTCCGGCATGGCATAAGGAGAGACAAGTTAACGCTGTAGCTAAAGTTAAGATTTAAAGTTGGTGCTGAAGTTGGAGCTGAAGTTGCAGTTGGAGCTGGAGTTGATGTCGAGCGCAAGACAAACGACGTGTGCGCCGAAATTAGTTTTTCGCATGTTGCCTGGCCTCAGGCGTGAAAAGATTTTCGCATGCAAGGTGCGGCAATAGCAGCAATAGCTTACAACAAAAGCAGCAGCAACAACAACAATAAAGAAATAGGAAAAAAATGTGCAAAAAATCAGCATCAACAGCAGCCGCTAGCAGCGCAGCAAGTGTTGCTCTAATTTATAAAATGCTTTTTGCTACCAACTTGACTACACAAAAAACTAGAGGACAAAAACCACTAAAATGTTTCCTAAGTTAGAAATGATTGACTAAATGATACCCAGCAAGAACAAAAGAAACTCAAATGGAGTGAAAAGTTGTGACGGATGAAGAAGGCGCAGATCTGTTAGATATTGCTCTCGATATTTATATGGCATAACTTTTATATATAATAGACTTATATGTAGTTAATAAAGATCTTAGCTTCGTTTTAGTTATAACTATTAACCTCTTCCTCTACAGATTTGCCTCTTAAAAGTACATTGATTGTTCATTAATTCTTTGCTGGATTCTCTTTGCCAGCATCAACAGCTCATTAGATCAACTCAGATTATGACTTTCATTTCAATTTATTGTAGGCTTATGCTAGCTATAGCTACCCTTATTATGTATATATATGTTGATTGCTGTAGGGTATTTTGTACAAATTAATTGCTTTGCGGTTCTCACACACAAGAGCAACGCAGAAATTTCACTTCTTTTATAAATTCCGCAACTCAACGGGGCGATGATCGCCTCAGTCTCAGCCTCAGGCATTTCTTTCACACTTTTTCTCACTATTTCTAACGCGGCTGTTGTTGATCTTGATTTTTGTTGTTGTTTTAGTTGTTACTGTATTGTTGTTGTTAGTGCTTGTACCTTTGTTTATAGCACATGAATGATTTGAGTTGTATCACCCACCCCTCATCATAAATGCCGTTACATGTTTTAATTAAATGCCAAACTGCAAAACTAGGCCCAAACTCTTAAAAACTTTTTTTTTATTTTTATAACTCAAATTAATTGAAATTACCAACAACAAAAAATGAAAACAAAAACAAAAGCAAAACATGCGTTGCTTTTCTGTTTCTTTTTTATTTTTGCTTCCTCTTTGTGCACCTTTTTGTGTTGTTTTTTTTTTTTGTTTCTGTTTTAGCAATATTTTCGTTTTAACTATTTTCCCGCAGATGTCACAATGTTGACAATGCAACAAATGAATTGCCTACAGAGAAAGTGTTTCTCAGTGTCTCATTTGTGTTAACACGGTAGGCAATTTTATGACTACTTGTTGTTGTTGTTGTTGTTGTTGGTATTGGTATTTATTGCTACCTTGTTCAATTTTATGTTCTATTACTGTCATAAACCCTATAATAGGGTCCAATACATTATATGAATACTTAAAGCTTATAGCACATCGTATTGTATGCTCTTAGTTTATGGCAAAGTTTGTTGTTTAAGTCTTTTGTTTTTATGTCTCCCTTTTAGTTATTTTATGGGCGTGAACTATTTGATTTCGTATATATATTAATCAATCAGTTGAATCAATGTAAATGCGGATTGAATGCTGTTTTCGTAAACAACTTCCAAATTCATGCAAAGTGTCATTAATTCAGTTTCAGCGAGTGCCAAAACAGCTAAAAAAGAAATAATGGTATGAAACCAAGAGAAAGATGAAAAAACATTGAAAAACTGTGCTCCAATCAAGTCGAGCATTTGTCTCATCGCTTAAACATTTCAATTTCACTCGCAACTCGCAACTTGCAACTCGCACAAGTTGGAACTCTGTGAGAGGTTTCTTTTATTTATGGCCACTAAATTACGTATCCGTGCTGCAGCAGTAGTCCAGGCCAGGCGTTTGATTAATGATCTTACTATATATAACTAAAGCTAGATCATGAGACTTCCTAACGTCAGGCAGGTAAAAATATACCGCTATTGCAGTACAGTAGCATCACGCGCAAGCATATGTTGCTAGCAACATGTTGCCAGCCACACGTTAATCAGGTTAATTGTCTTTCAATTTCATTTGACTAACTGCATTCAAGCGCTTCCGTTGCCTAACCTAACCGATTTAACAACAAGTTGACTCATTTTAATGACTTGCCAATTTGTGTTTTTTTGTGGTTGTGGGGCTAACAGCTAATTCAATTCACTTTACCAATACACTGACACACTTAGCCAAAATGAAAAAAAAAAAAAACAATTTTAAAATTTAAGGTAGCAAAAGGCGGTGAAAATGCCTATGAAAAGGAAAGTTTTTTGTGCCTGTTGCAATGTCTACCTGTTGGCTATGAATTATGGCAATTTGAAGTTAGTAATAACAGCAACAACAACACGAATAACAACAGCAGCAATTCATTGGCTTATCGTAGGAAACAACGCGAAAATCCTTAAAGAAAAATGCACATATTTAACTAATGATGGCCACTTAACGCAAACTTTACGACAAATCAACGACGTTAACAGCATAACAGTAACACCAATGCAACTGCAGCTGCAACAACAAACACACCAACAACCCAAAACAACAGCAACAGCAACAGCAACAGCAACAGCAACAACAACAACTTTCCCAGACAAAACGTTGAAGCTGCTGCGTGGGCGTACAAAAATTTACAAAATATATAAACATAAAAATTATTAAATGCATTGCTGATTATGCGAAGGCAGCAAGCAACATTTGTTGTTGTTGTTGTTGTTGTTGTTGTTGTTGTTGTGTTTGTTGATGATGCTTCAGGGGCTGTTGCCTGTTGCTGTCTCTGTTGATGACAACAACAATAATATTGTTAATGATAATGCTTATGAGTTTTCCTTGTAACAGCAACATCAACAGAAAAAACTAAGAAAAACAACAACACCAACAACACCAACAACAACAATGACAACCAAAATGACTGCGACGACAACAGAGAGACAAGCTCAAACAACAACAACAACAACTTCTCGCTTGTTGCTCCTTAGCTGTGGATGTTGCCAGTTGATGTTGTCAGAGTGATAAACGTTGTTCATGTGCAATTAGTAAAAATGTTGCAAAGCAAACTAAAACAACAACAACAACAAGACTCAAAACAATACTATACAACTTTAAGATACCCTGTAAATAATTTTAAGCAGAATGCACAAAAGTATGCTATAGAGTGCATATCAACTAAAGTCTTATATACATGTTGCTAACTGCTCTATATAAATAATATGCCTTTCATTTTGTATATTATTATAAGGTATAAGCAAAACTTGTGTCTAAATCATTTCTGCTGCTGCTGCTGTTGCTGCTTGGATCTTAGTCAAAACGTTGCTCAGTGACTTGGCAAATGTTGCTGCAACTTTCCATCACAATCACATGACAAAGCTAACAAACATATTGACAGTTGAAAATCAAATTGAACATATGCCTTCATGATCTACATATAAATTACGAGCAAAAGTACCAGTAACATGGCAAACATTTCGCGGAAATCGCAACTAGCAATGCTAACAACAACAGTAACAGCAACAGCAACAACAACTAGCACAACAACAACAGCAACAATGTTAGCAACAACATTGAGTACTTTCCAATTGCCTGGATACATTTCATTGGCCGTTACAGTTGGTTAGTCAGCATTTCGTTTGCTTGGGAATATATATATATATATATGTATATATGCATAGAACAACTAACTGAATCAGACGATTATTGGATATATATTTCATATATATATTTGACTATAACTAGGCAGCACGTGCTTGTTGCTTGTGCAACTTGTGTGGCATAAACCTGGCCGATTGCAATCAAATTGGTTTGTTAGTGTTTGAGTAAGACAGTTGCCAAAAAGAAGTTAATTGCCAGCTGGACAGGAGTCAATAAAGAGTTAATACTTGGCTGGAATGTGAATGTTTGTGACAAGGTCAACAACCTCGATAAGATTGAAAAGAGTTTTTTCCGTTTTTTTTTTTTTGTATGCTGAATGCCTTTCTTTTGTGAGAGCCGCTTTGAAATTTTGAACAAATGTTTTAAACTCCATGAATTGGCAGTTTTATATACATATATATATATATATAGAGTTTTTTTTTTTGGGTCGTCTCTGTTGCTTCCGTTGCCTCTCCCTTCTAGCTGAGAATTTGCTAAAGCAACTTTCGAGTGCAAAAGCAGCATTAACACAGTTACAACAAATTGAAATTAACTTATATAAAGAAAAAAAAAATAATTTGTGTTTTCTTTTTGGTCTTTTTATTTCGTTGTTTATCTTTTTTTTTTATTTTCTTCTCTATTTTGGCGCAAATGTAGCCAAATTATGTTGTTTTAAGACAATTAAGTTGCAAGAGGCGGAAACAATTTGCTGGTGCCCACAGCCAAAACAACAAGCAACAGGCAACAAACAAAGGCAAAGACAAAGCCAGTGACTATTTTGGCCAACTGACAACAACAGCAACAACAATAGCAACAATAACAAGCAACAACAATCAACAGCAACAACATCAAAATAAAAGTACGCGCAATTTCAACGCATTGCGCAACGAACATAATTGAAATTGAACAACAACAACAGACAACAATTTGCAAAATCGACATTTAAATGTGCATTAAAATTGTTTGTGTTGTTGCTGTAATTGTTGTTGTTATTGCTATAGCTGTGGTTGTTAATGTTATTGCAGTTGTTGTGCCACAATTTTCAGTAAACCAAAAACTGATTTAGCTATTCTGCCCCAGCAGCTCTATGCCACAATCCTTTAACCTAAAAGTGAGAGTCACAGACAAAGCACTTTCGCATTGAACCCAGTCTACGACTCCTACTTCTTAGCCAAATTGAGCTGCACTCCACTGCAACCCCCTTTATATAGCAACAGTTTAGACCCTGCTAACAACTTGACTGGGCTGGGCAGCATCTCTTCATGACTTAATCTTATCAGACAAGCACTGGCATTAAAAATGCACTTCAAGGTTCTGCCATGATTATTATGGCTTGTTTGTTGGCTGGTTGAGCATTTTGTTAAATGGTTTTTGTGTTGTGTTGTGTATTGTGGCTAGGGTGCATAATTCATGGTTACAGGATTACCACGTGTAAGCTGTGTTTGCTGCTGCTGCTCTTTTGTGGAGAATCAGCAACGCTTGTTTGGGGTTTTTGTGGCCAACTGATTCTCATTATGGTTAAATTAAGTTGTTGTTGCGTTGATGCATAGGCATCAAGGTCGCAATTTGGCCAAGCCTTTGATTTTATACTATGCCTGTGCATTTAGTTAATACACCTTTACCTTGACCTAAGCCAACCCAATGCTTAACTCACAAATGTTGAACAACCTTTCAGCTTATGCGGCTTTGTGGCTTTCGGGCTTTGCGGCTTTATGGCGGGCCCACGCCCTGGGGTCTTAATGCCCAAGTTTATGACTTCTGTGAGTGCGTTTCTCTTTAGAAAAATAGAAAAGCAAACAACAAATAGTGCTACTGTATTGCATTTGCATTTGCATTTGTATATGTCATTGTATGCATGTGTGTGTTCAGCCTTAAGCTGATTTTGTTCTGATGCGAACAAATGCGATTTAAGCCATAAAGTTTTGTATTAGTTGCAGTTGCAGTCAACAGTCACCAGTTACCAGTCACCAGTTAACAGTGGTCAGTGCCCAGTCGTGGGACTCAGCTTGGACAGCCATCGCTTTGGTTTTTTTTTGTATTTTTTCTAAGTTTACTTTGGTGCAGGCAACAAGTCAATTGGCAATGGGCTATTGCCTGGCTTTGGCACTGGCGCAACATTTGCCAAAATCTTGCACAAATCACATAAATCGACGCTCAAAATCCAGCACCATATTTGGTCAAAATGCCAAACTTGTGGCTAATACTCATAACTTTAGTTGTTAGCCATTTATGCCCCGCCCCCCCCTCACACTCTCAGCTGCTTTATAATCGTTTCAAACAAACAAACAGACAACAGCTCTGTCTTAACCAATTGACAACCATGAGAATATTTCAGCCAGACAAATCCGTTGCCGCCTTTAGTTTTATTGCAATGTGATGTATCATTAGATTTCTTGATGTGGCTATAAGCAATTATATGAATCCAATTGAACAATGATGAGAATTTCTCAAACTATAATTACTAATCTACGACTAATGCTAAATGTTGTGCAATTAAATGTTTCAGCAACTTTTTTTTTTTTAGCAATAAGCTGCTGAATATTAATGTTGTACACAGAAAAAAGCCGTTTGATATGAAAGAAAAAATAAAATTTTATGAATTGAATAATAAATTTCGTTTAGTCATTTTGTGAATCATAAAGACTTAAAATTTATCTATAAATTGTTAGGTATAAAGTTAATAACATTTAATAAACTACAATTAACGCTTAAATAACAAATATAAAGAGAAGGGAAAATAGAGACAGAGAGAGAGAGAGACATGCTTTCGTTTTAATTAAAAACATTTTTTTTTTATATAAACTCAACTCACTTTAATTGGGTAAGAGGTAAGCGAATGTATGCATAGGCATAGGGGGTAGAGGGGTAGCTGTGTAATAACTAAATATAATTAAAATTGTATTAATTTTCTATAGAGTATACATTTGCTTACTAATGAAACTACTTTTTTTCTACATAAAAAAACCTAGTCAATATTCAAGTGAATTGTAAATTTTTGTAACATTCATCAGCTACAGTCAGACCTCGATATATATCATTGTTAGAGATATATATCTGCTAGATTTGATTTCCTTTTTGATTTCTTATTAATTATAGCTGGAAAACACCTGCTGAACTCCTTGTTATGGCCAAATGCATGCACTTTAGACCTACAGGCGAGAGAGACAGTGTAACAATTTAAAGAAAGTTAAAAAGGTAGAGAGACACAAAGATTTTAATCGGAGTAAATTACAAGTTAAGTTTTGCGTAGGTTTTGTCTCTGATTGTCATCTTGATTATGGTTTGTAGGGCCAATGAAATTGTTTGGCCCACGTTCAGTTAGCGTTTTTTTTTTTCTGATTGTAATAAATTCAATATAAAACGCAACTCATAACAGAATCACACACAAAACTTAATGAAAGTGAAGCTGCTGCTGCTGCTGTTGCTGCTGGCAGCACAAGAAGCGTATAAACATAAATAAAAATATAAATAAAGAGGAGAAATAAGTAAATTTATTAACATATTACCAACAATTGTTGCAATTTGATTTGCTTTATGGCTGCAACGTGCCTGCGATGCGCTGCCAGCGATAAGCAGCATTCGCAGCACCTCCTTGACGTTAAGCTGAAGTTGTTGTTGGTACCTGGTGCCTGGTGTTGCTTTGATGCTGCTTCTGCCCACGATCAAAAAACGAGAAATTCGCGTTAACATGCTTCATGCCTATGCCCTGCATGGCAGGAAAAAAAAGGGTTACACAATCCATTTCATTTGGTACAAGACATAAATCAGGCCAGCAACAAGCAGCAATTCCAGCGATCAGTAGGATGGGCTGGGGCATGCAGCATCAGCATCAGCATCTACATCAGCAGTCATCTTGCTGGGAGGTCGCTGAGCTATACCCAAATGCTCAATGATATATGATTTTGTTAATTTAGTTTGTTTCAATGCCTCAGCATAAGCGCATGCTAAACGAGTTTGTTGCCTAAGTCTTTTGTTTATCTTCTTTTCTTCTTTCATTTACAGAACTTTTCGGCATCCTTAACTGTAGTAATTGCGTAATCCACCTTGAATTGAAATCACTCACACAACATACATACATATCACTGTTGATGTTATAAGTCTCCAAAAAACAAATGTGGTTAATTGGACCGACTGTCCAGACAGACCACATCAGCCAGTTGCTATAAACCCAATTGACAGGCACTGAACGAGTAAACGCACGCAACTGTTTATTGGGGTAGCTGGGAGCGTACTCTCAAGGTTGCAGTGAAAGTGTTTTTACTTTTGTTTTCTGCTCTTTTATGACCTTTTTGTATATTGACGCTGCATTTCGCAGGCTTCCATAATATAACTTATATATCGTGGCTATATTGCTGCTGACGAATTACATGCTATAAAAAAAACGGGCAAGCGCCGTCCAGCGGCAACGTCATCCACTGCTTCACTTGTCCAGTTGCCAGTTGGCAGTTGGTAGTTGGTTGTTGGTAGTTGAATGTTGCCAGTTGCACATTGCACATTGCCAGTTGGCAATTGCCAATTGCCAGTTGCCAGTTGCAGAAACAAAGCAAAGAAAATAACACGCAAAGCCAATTAATGGGCGTGAAAGTTTATTATCATTTGCTTAGCGCTGCAACTTGCCACAGTAATTTGGGGCAGGGGCAGTCACTACTCGAATTTTATTTTATTTTATTTTTGTTTTTTTTTTTTTAACTTTTATTTTGTATATCGATAACAATGGATAGCACTATATGCATATATATGTATATTAAATATATATCTGTAAATATTTATCATTTTATTTGCTCGCTGTGACAGCCACGATAAATATTGAAATGTAGTGAAAAATTGGCTACCTCACATTGAGCTACATTATAATTAAATTGCCAGATATGGGCTTTCAACATGTTGTACAATCAGTATATGTATGTATATATGTATGTGTTAGTATCATCATTTGGTCAGTAACATATAGCATAAGTTGTTGCATGTTTGTTGCATGGTACAAACTGCCCGTAGCTGTTAATACGAGTGTACTCTATGGCCAATTATAAGTTCATTTACCTAACAACAGCAACAGCAATAATAATAGCAACAGCAACAGTTGCAACTTGGCATGCAAAACCAGAGGGAGGAAATATGTTCATGCATGTGAAAAAAAAGGTAAAAAAAAAATAAAACAGCGCCACCGCATGATAATCAGATTTTTAACACTTTCCATTTGGTTGTTTATTGTTAATGTTGTTGTTATTATTGTTATTGCTGTTGTCGTTATTATTGCTGCTGTTGTTGTTGTTGCTGTTGCTATTGTCATTGTGCCTATTACATTACAGCTGTCCGCTTCTACTATGGAAAAGTTGATTTTAAAACTTTATAAATCTTTGTAATACCATAAAAAAAAATAATAATTTATAATTTTTATAATATACTTTAAAATTATTATTTTTGCTGCACAGTGGGCTCAAGTGTGATATATTATAATTTTTTTGTATTGCAAAATTATGAAAAATTTTAAGCAAATAATTTTCTTAATTTTTTTTTCTATTTTTTAATTTTCTTTTTATATTTCCTGTCGCTCTGTAGTTTCGACCAGATTTCATTCTAACCTTTGATATTTGTCTGGTGCCCAAAGAAATTATATAAGGGAATCTATAAGTAACTCCGCCTCATTCCTAACCTAGCTGCAAATCGAGGGATCAATCAATTATATATCATCGAGCATTGCTTTTACTTTTCTTACGAAAAATATTCGATAAGTCTATTAAATCTTTTCTTATTATTATTTATTGGTTATTTTAAAGCACATTTCAAGACATCATAAATAATTTTTTTGACAATAAATAAGCTTTGATTGTTCCACTGTGGCTTGCTTACAATATATTGTGTTGTTGCATTTGATTTGATTAAAAACCGCAGTTATCTGCTTCATTTTGTCGCTAACTTAATGTTAACATCGACACTTTGTTGTTGCTGTTGTTGCGGTTGCCTGTGGCATACAATGTAAGCTGCTTGTTGCCATATTTGTAATCAGCTGCATTATCCGACTTGTTTTATGCAAGGCCAATACCAAAAGGTCAGCAATAGGCTGTTTATGACAATGATCATTATTGATGGCATGCACTTTATTTAGCATGTCAATAATGGACATCAATACAAATACAAATACAAACACAAATACACAAACAATAAATTCATTCATATTATACGCATCAATAAATAAAACAAATTTCAATTATATATTTTTTTAATATATTTTTTAGTTTTTAAATAAAATTTGCAATGAACTGAAAAAAAGTCTGAATAATTCTTAATATATAATCATACAAATATAATCTCAACCTTGTGGATTCATTTAAATCAAAATTGCGATTGCCACGTTGTGTTACCCGCGGCAAAGTCGTGAGTCAGTCGGCAATTTATTTTCGCCGAATTAAATGCAAATTGACAGTTCCAATTGCATTCTAAAAGTACAACAAAAAAAAAAAGGAATAAAAAAAAAAAAATAATACACAAAAAAAAAGCTAAATAAAATATAAACAAAATCAGAAATCAAAAATCCAAAATGCAAATCGTGTTTCACTGTTGTTTTGCAATTAATCAATTAGGCGCAGCCCCCCAGCTTCGTCAGTGTCAGTGTGTCAGCAATGGGGACGACGACAACAACAACAACAGCAACAGCAACAGCAAGAACAGCAACAACAACAGCAACAACAATAACAAAATCAATGGCGTCGTTGTCACCTCGAGGTCCCCAACCAAAACCAGTGCAGACATGGCACACCCTTTTTCTTATACATCTCATATATACACACACACACACACACACATAATCCCTCGCACACCCCACAATGTATGCAAATTTTAGCAATTCTTGTACCAATTCTGAAAGATATGACGCCGCATGCATAATGAGCATTTATTTAAATGGGTTTTACGCTTTGTTTTATTGCCTCTAAATTGCATTTAGTGTCAAATGTCTCGCACAACTTATACTCACATACACACACATACGAGATACATGCCAATCTTTAACTCTTTTCATATATATGTATATTTTTCTACAAATCACAAAACGAATCACTCAAAATGACAACGGGAAAGATGCCAAAGGTGACTCATACGCCGGTCGCATCGCTGTCTGCCTCTAAAAATATCTGTACGATATAATGTGCTAATATATTAAGACAGAAAGAAATGGTGAGAGATAGAGAGAGAGGGAGAGAGAGACAGCAGATATATATTGGTAACTAAAAGTGTCGATTTGGGTCATTTTTGTTTACATTTTGAATAACCATAACACTCGTTTGATGATATCATGAATAACACTCACAAAGCTCAATTCGAATATTCATTTCTATTTTCAATTGACCTTCGCAAGTGGTTGCCAAATTTTGACGGTTCGCTAATTAATTATATCATTTCACCTGGTTACCTATTAGAGCAAAAACTACTAAAGTGGCAATAAGAAGCGCAATTATTACTACTACTACTACTACTTATGATACTACCACTACGATTCTTATTACTACTGCTCCTACTACACTTACTTCTACTACTACAACTTCTTCTTATACTACTACTTCTGCTACTACTACTACTAATACTTATACTAGTAACTACTACTTCTACTAGTACTACTACTACTACTACTACGACTACTACTACTAATACTACTACTACTACTACTACTACTACTACTACTACTGCTACTACTACTACTACTACTACTACTCCTACTAGAGCTGCTATCTCTACTAAAAGTTCTACAGCTATTTCTACTGCTGATTCTACTAATATTTGTACTATTACTAGTTCTACAATATCATTATTCATATTATAATTTTTTCTATTACTACTTTTTCTACTATTCAGTCTACTACTATTTCCACTACTACTTGTATTATTGTTCATATTAGTTTTCTTCTTTATCTTCTTTTAAAATAAATTTTACTTGTTTATTTACTACTTTTTATACTTCGACTTATACTACTTTTTCTACTACTATTTCTACAACTATTTATTTTCTTATTAATATTATTTTTTTCACTATTAATAACTCTATATAAACTTGAATTTTTTTCTACTACTATTTCTACTACTATGCCTAGTACTACTCCTACTCCTACTTCAAGCACTACTTCAAAGTAGATTTTCAAGATCAATGAGAAAGAAATTACCAAATTTTGTAATAAACCTAACATAAATATCAGCAATCTATATAGAGATATTTCGCATTTACATGCCAGAAGCCTGAGCAAATATACTACTATCTTAGATGTGTACTGAAATTTGTATAAATGCTGTAAACATTTAATAAAATTTGTTTATTGCATTATGTGAAAGCATACAAATAGTCATAAAGTATAAAAATTATTGTTCATTTGCACAGCAGGCGCGTTAATTGGATTACAAAACTGACGCCCCCTAAAAAAGAGAAGACGAAGAAGAAGAAAAGAAAAAAAAAATCAAAAACGAAATAGATAAAAGCGACGTGCACGAGATGCGAGTACATCAGATGCAGCTACAGATACAGATACAGATACAAATACAACTAGATATGGGGATATAGATACAAATAAAGAAAACGAGAAGCTGTGTGTAAGCAGATACGCAGCTACCAAACGTCAGAGACTGTTGCTGCTGTTGCTGTGTTGGAATCATGCAATTCAATAGACACGAACGAGAAACGAGAAATCATCATTAATATATCAACACACAATATGTATCTTAGAGATACATAGATACATTCACGAGCGCGCGTGCAGTTGAAAAGCAACTGAATGACTTTGATGATTGGGAAAGCGTTTTTTTTATGTTATTTTTTATATATATATTTTTTGCAGCTCCCCATACCTGCAACTTGCCCCATGCTAATTGCAACATTTTCGCACATTTACAGCTTTTTGTTGCGGTGTCGCTGCATTATGACTCATGCGTGCTGACTCAATATATATATACATAATATAATATATATATATATAGATGTATATGTATACCATATCGCCATGGCTCATTTAATTAATAATTTACTACACTTATGATTTAATTAATAATATCTTTCAACTGCAACTGAAACTGCAGCAGCAGCAGTAACCGTTTTCTGCTACGTTTTGTATCGATCTTTTGATCAGCTGTAAGCCTGCCACATTTACTTTGCTTCATCAATCTACGGATAAAGCTAAAGCTAAAGCTAAAAGGTACTGTTAATGGCCTTTTAAAAGGCTTTAAAGGGAATATGGTATATGGCTATATGGTATATAAGTATCGGTAATTTGATATAGCATATACAATCGCTACACAGTTGTTGAAAAAGTGCACAGCAAGTCAATATAAGTATTCCATATTAAAGATATATAACCCAAAATGTTGCCCCTAAGGATGAACCATTAAATTGCATAAGCCGCAAAGGGCAAGCGTTAAAAATTACTTAAAAAATATTCAACGAAAAATTGATACAGTGAAAATTTTTGATTTAGCAACGATAATTGACAAATATTGAGTTACAGTGATAAATCTATACATGTATACAGTTCTCTTTACGGTAAAAAAAAAGTGCATGAAATATACTCCCTTTTTGTTGTTGCTGTTAAGGTAAATGTCAAGTAAACTGCATCAAATTGTTTTGTCATTTTTTTTAATACTTCAATTGGCAATGGGAATTGACCTATTGTCCATTGTGTTAACAGCAAGATGGCCTTTTAGTATGTCACAATATTGTGATCAATAACCAAAGCAAATTTATGCATAACTGTACATAACAATATGAGTTTAACATATCTTTCAGATCGATAAGATATATATATCACCTGAGCAATGCCTGACAAAGTCCTTAATAAAGTTATTTCATAAATTTAATATGCTGAGTGTTAGCTTGTCAATATGTTAAGGAAATATTTTTGAAAATTTGGTTTATCGATTTTTGGCAACACTTAGAATATATATATATATGCATACCTATATATTCATATATTTGTATGCATGTATATGTGGCATGATTAATATGCAATCTCAGGCGTGTGCATATAAGATATTGGCAAGAGATTTTTTTAAGTACATGAAAATGCAGTGGTGCAACTCCCTTTTTGGCTGGGGCATGGCATGAACGCAATCAACCCAAAACCAATTTATTTTTTTCTTTTTTTTTTTTTGCTGCAAGACTTTCAGTTCAATATATTGGTAGTTGCAGCAACAGCAGCGGGAGCATAATTAAAAACGTTGCGCCACGGCAACAAGAGGCAGCGACACCCAAAAAAAAAAAAATGAGAAAAAAAATGTAAAAAAAATTATCCCCCGACCCACCCATAAATGACGTGCGGCAGTCGCATTATTTGCCTTTCTTTTAGCTTTGCTTTTTTTTCCTTTTGTTTTTTGCTTGTGCAGAACAACAACAACAACAGCAGCAACAGCAACAGCAACTAGTGGCAACAGCGGCAATGTCGTTAATATTATTTGACTTGATAAACTTCTGCCACAAGACAATCGAAATTACTCAATCACGTTGAGAGCTGCGTCAGGCAATGAGCTGCTGCAGCTGGTGGGTTGGTGGGGTGCTGTGGTTGCTATGGGGCGGGCATAGTGGTTGGTGGTGGGAAAGTTGCTCTCTGTAAGGTTTTTGTTTTTTTGAAGCGAACGCGCGTCAAATGCAATTCAGAAAAGCCGTCAAAGCCGCGCCTACTTCAATTCCCAAAAGGCTTTGGTTTTAGGCCATAGTAGGGTCCTATGGCTATAACTGGTACCAGGAGTCGCTTGTCGTGTAATTGATGTCAACTTTGTTGTTGTTGGTTGCTCAGTGAAAAGGGGGCGCCCACTTTGGCAAACGTTAAATGCCAAATATAATTTAATAGGAAGTGAAAACAAGCAAAAAAGGGTACAAATTATGTTGCCTCAAAATATAATGATTGATTTGTATCAGCTACGAAACGAGCCACAAAATTTGCCATTTACTACTAAACATATGTCTATGTCTGTTGGTATATATGTGTGTGTGTTTGTGTATATGTATGTTTATGGTTAGGAGTATGTCTATTCGATTATGGCCTAGAGGCGGGAAGAGATTGCTCACTGCCAATTTTATGCGCCCAATTTCACAAGCTTTTTAAATTTCATAGTTTTTTTTTTTATTATACCCTCTATATATGTTAGCCAAGTTAATTGGGTGCTATTAAATTTGAAATTAAATATATATAAATCAAATAACATAATTATACAATTAGCCAAATTTAAATTGGTAACGAGTTATGATAAATGAAACTGCTTAAGAAAGTTTGCTACTATCTTTTATTGGCTACTACTGTGGATTGATAGAGCTGAGTTTTTTTTGCAGGGTATCTATAGGCAATGCAATTTGGTGGTAGAGCAGTTGGTTTTTTTTTGGCTATTCGATTTTGGCTGCCAATTTGTTGTGAGGCGGAAATAATAACAATAATTTGGCGCACTGTTTGCCCAAATCGAGTTAACATAATAGAGGCCATTACCCGCCTGCCATGACCAAATACAAATCACTAGCCAAGTCTAAAGCAGTGGCGTCTTTATTGTTCACAAGGATATAAGCTATATAAACACACAAATACAGACATATACACACACACATATACACACACTTATATATACAGTTGTGTGGCAATTTGAATTGCAGTTATTTGCAGTTGATTTGGGGTCTCACATTGCATCATCATCAGTTGCAGTTGCTCAATTTGCATTATTATGGCTAACATTTGTTTGCAGCTTATTAGCCAGGATTCGCATTATTGTTTCGTATTTGTATTTCTTTTGTTTTTGTTTTTTTTTCAAATAAGTTTTTCTTTAGTTTTCTTTTGGTTTGGTGTCAGTTTTAAGCTTCAATGGACTTTAGAAAGCATTCGTTGTATCAGTTGTGATAGTTGTTGCTGATGTTGTTGCTGATGTTGTTGCTGCTGTTGTTTCTGCTGTTGTTCCCTGATATGCCTGACTAACTTGCAGCTATGTGGCACAAGCGAAAGGTGGAAAGGTGTTGCCTTTTAGATTTGAATTGCAACTTGTAACTTGCTGGGACGTTACGCCATGTAACGAAAGTTGTTTGAAGGTTGTTGGGTCACAACTTCCTCATTATGTTTCAGGCCCAAACAATTGTACAATAAATACATATATATATATACATTTATATATTTTATATAGCAGTAGCATTCTATTACAGTTTTGGTTTATAACAGCTGAAACTGTTGAATTGTTGCAGTGCATTAGATTAATTACATTTTAAATGAAACCTGAATAATGAGCACTCAACTCAACTCATTTCAATTCAAAATTGTGCTCGATTACTACAAATTTATAAATGAAAAATATGAAGAAAAAGAAAAAGAAACAGAAACAGTTTGAACCACTTCCACACCCTGCCCCTATATATATATATATATGTATATGTATGAGTTGAGTGGCATACACGAGTTTCTAATTGAAATAAATTACTTCACTTTGTTGCTCTCAACTCCAGCAGCTGAGCCGGCATGCCCTTGAATTAGCTTCAAACTTAGCTTAAATTCATATAAATTGGTTCATTTATGCAATTGAGGCCCGCGTACAAGTTTGACAGGCAGACAAAAGCTGAGCGACATGGCAAGTTTATGGAATTTACACTGACTACAAGTAATGAAACTTCACTTCAAACATTGTTTTTCTTTTTTGCCGGTGACCTTGAGCTCTTATCCGGGCACTATGCACTAGGTAACAACTTGCTACAAAACGTTTAACAGAAATTGGTGAATAGTGTACAGTGAACACTGTACTGTGAAACAGTGTAGTAGTAAATAGCAAATAGCAAACAGCAAACGGCAAACGGCAAACGGCAAACGGCAATCCATCCATTGCAGCCACGATACGATACGAATGTGTGTCAAATGCATCATGCTGCCGTCGACGATGTTGCAGACGTGACTAACCGACTTTCATGTCATAACTTAGTGTGCTCTTTGAAGTTCAAGTTGATACTGCAGTACACTACAGCAGCACCACCGCACCGCCAACTCCTATGATAGCTTACCAACTCTGAATGACCGTTGCATTGTGTCCATTGCTTTGAGCCGGTTCAATTAAGGCGCATAAATTATGCGCCAGCCTCAGTGGCCGCCAAATTGAAATCGTAAATTAACATTTGCCAGACGACGACGACGATGGCAACGTCGACTGCGCTGTTGCTGCTGCTGCGACTGCAATAACTTTTACATTTTGACCAAATATTTTTGCAAATTTTCACTAAGCGCAGCCCACGCAGTCCACGCCCGTTGGGTGAATGTTGCAAGCAACTAACAAACATTAAAAAAGAGCAAAAACCATATTAAAAAATAAAAAAATAAAGAAAAACAACAAAAATTGTCAACGTTGAGGCAAACGAAATGAAAATGGTAGCAATTGGCGCGGACATGCAACCTGGCCAAAAAGTGACAGTTGCAAGTCAGTCAACGGCTGCATGCAACACGCTGCACGCGGCATACTGAAAATTCCTCAATTGCTGTTGCTTTGCAAATCCAGCAAAGACACACACACACACACTCATATAGACTGACTTGAAGTTGGATTGTAGTCGATCTTGGAGTGACTCTTGAAGCTGCTCTTGGACCTGGCCAAGAGTCGTTTGATTTTTTTATGTGTGACAGTAGCTTTATGTTACAATTTCCAGCATTACTTTTTATTTCAAGTGCACAATTTATTGCCATTTGCCAAGGTGCGCGCCAAGTTTGCACCTCAAACGGGCCAACTCAGCTACCGGCTAATCAGTGGCAATGTTCGTTGTCTCTTGTCTGTTGTCTGTTGTCTGCTGTCTGCTGTCCGCTGTCTGTTGTCTGTTGTCTGTTGTCCTCTGTCCACAATACACTGTCCACTGTCTGTTGTTTGTTATTTGTTGCGTTGCTTCCTTGGCTTTCACTAGAAGAATTAGGAGCACTTTTTTTTTTTATTTTGTGCTCATTTAAGCCTGGTCTGGCAGGCCTTTAAATTACAGCTAACTCTATAGATCTGCCAGTTGGCATTGGATTAAGTCTTCTAGTTTATTGTAGATTTGCAGCAAACACACTTCGTACTTCAAACAACTTAAAGCAGTTGACTTTAAATGATCTTAAGTTACTTTAAGTATTAAACAAAACTTTAACTAAGATTTATATGATGTTTAAAGAAAGTATTCAAAAGTTAAGCTAAGACATCAGAAAAGTTTATTAAACTAATTATTTATCATAATTTATTAGCAACCTTTAATATATATTAGTATTTTGCCTTAACTGAAAGTCTTTTATTACCATTTTAATTAGTCTTAAAGTTACCTAAGGGAACTGATCTTTACTTTGCCTCTAACTTGTCTTGATTCGTTGTGCTGTTTTGCATTTGAATCCCTTTTTTTCCTTCGAAACTTATAGCATAAATTTCCAATAGTTATAGTATACATATATATATCTTTTGTGTATGCCACTAAGTAGCTTTCTGTGTGCTTCTATTCCATCTACAGCAACCTGAAATTCCATTATAAATTCAGCTTAAGTTACACCAACTTCATGCAACATATCAACTTTGTCTCTTTTTGTTGACTGTTTATTAAATAAAACAAATGGCAATGTCGCCGATTGCATAATGCATAAATTTTGTGCACATTGCATTGCTTATATGCACCACCCAATTACCACCCCCCCCCCGCTCTGTTATCCCGTAAAGACCATAAAAAAATTCAACGTACTGGCATCATCTACCCCTCGTCATCTTCAGGCACTGCCAAAAAGAAACCAAAACTTTTCCTGTAACGAGCCGCCAACTCGAGTTGAGCTTTGGTAATATGAGCCTGGACAGGCTATGCCGCTAGAGGTTGTTGCCTGGTAATAATGACAGTATGTGTCACATTGCAACCCACACGCATTCAATTTAACTGCCATGGCTTTGCAACAGTAACAGCAACAACAACAGCAACTACAACAACAGCAAACACAACAACAGCAACAAACCAACAATTTTATGAGCCATTTGAACAGTGCCTTAGCCTGGATCCCTCCAGTTGTTGTTGCTGTTGGTTCGTTTAGTTTTTGGCTTCAGTCTTGGCGCAAATTTGATCCAATTGCGCACTCATTTAATCGTGATCTTTATGCGATTGTTCAGTTGGATGTGTTTAGCCTTTTATGTCGACTCGAGGCCCGTCTGTCTACAAAACCGTTGGCTCCTTTGCCAGCGCTTTTTGACCTACATTTGTTGTAGTTGTTGCTGTTGTTGCTGTTGTTGCTGTTGTTGTTGCTGGTGTTTAATTTAATTTGCTGACGTTGTTGTTGTTTTTGCCTGTTGTTGTTGTCTTGACTGTTGTTCCTGCACTGCAATAATTATGTAAAAACCAAAAACAAAAAAACAAAAACATGGTAAACGTTTAAGGAAGTTAATTAAATGGAAAATAAATGTGTTTCCAATGAGCCTGGGGACGCCTTAATTGGCAATTGTCTGTGGGAGGAGATGCAACAGTTGCTTGCATTTTGCTAAGTCGATTCTTTCTTCTTCTTTGTCTTTTTCTTTCTTTTGATGAACTGACTACAAGTAAACTAAATATAAAAGGCTCTGGCTTATATGTGGTCAAGCTTCAAGCGTCAAGCGTGGGTAATCAAGCTCTTTCCGGTAATAAAATGTTCCGCCAATAAACATTCAATGAAAAGCCATTTATGGCCATTTACCGTAGCTTTTCTTTAAAGTATTTTCATTATATTATTACTATTATTTGATGGTATTAATTTCTATAAATTCAATTGAGTTGAATACAAGTTTAAAGCTGCTTTGCATCATTTAATTTACCTATGCAAAAAGGGAAGCAATAATATAAAACTTGCAGTTCGCATATGAAAATATTTTTGTTCTTAAAGGTAAATTTTACTGCTAGATTTTATTTAGTTTTATTTTAAATAATTCCATTATAATATATAAATTAAATGCTTATACTTTGTTTATTGGAAAACTTTACTTTGAATGCAGCTAAATCATGCTTAAATTTCAACTATTTTCAACTATTCGTTCTAGTTTAAAGGAGCTTATTTTATAGTAGAAAATTAAACTTAAAATAAACTAATGAATAATATGAATATATAAATGATTATGCAGACTATTTCTAAAGTAAATCATATACTTTCAATATTTAAATCTTACTTAAATCTATTCAAAGAATTTCCCTAAAATATTCATTTTAAGACACAAATCCAAATCTCTATTCTTTTCATATAAAACTGCCCATAAACAAACTGAATGAAGTTCATTAAGTAATTTCATTGTGTAAACGTCAAGTGAGTATTTAATGAATGATTGTGATTATATAACAATATTCATATTGTACGATTGTACGATTATGAATGAACTTCCCGCATATCACTGAACCATACAATGATCGAACATGGCCAATGCCATAAACTTATGGTTATTTTATGATGAGAAGTTTTTGGTTTATCTGTTTACCTCATCGAAGCTGTATAATTTTATTAAATTTTTGTTGTTGTATTTAAGATTTTTTGTTGTTGTTTTTATTGTTGTTATTGTCAATATATCCACTCAAAAATCGGATTTGACATTAAGGCGTACTTCAAGTTATTGCCAGAGCTGTTGAGGCATTGTCTTAAAGCAAATTATATGAAATTTTCAATGCTGTTAGCCGAAAGAGACAGAGAGGGAGCTAAACATAGGTAGAAAGAGACAGCATGCTGCATAGTTGTAGACGCCTTGTTTATGTAATTAACTCAGTTACCATAATTACCATAAATATAGTCAATAATTTGGCACAAAGATGTACAATTAAGATGCGGCCGGATATCAAAATTGACATGATTAGTTGATGGCTTTGCGTCTATGTGGCATATAATTTTGTATAGTTGCCACAGTTGCAGCTTGCAACAGGTGCGGCAACGACACTTTTTAATAGTGTCAAGGACTTGGCAATAACTTTAATTAGCAAAGAAAAACTGAAAATAGTATTAAAAACAGATTTTATATTATTTTTGCTGTTAGTTTTGAAAGATATTTTGGGCATTGCTGGCGAAAGCCTCTCTGTGGCAGTTGCAGTTGCAGTTGCAATGTTGCTGGTATGAATAAAACATTACGAAGGCGTTGCACCAAAAGAAACAATAACTAAAGGCGTTGCTGCTACCTTGTGCCAGTTGTTGTTGTTGCTGTTGTCTAAGTGTCTGCCAGCGGTGCAGTGTTGTGTTGTGTTGTGTTACGGTGGTGCTGCATTGCAGCAGTGGCTGGCCAAGCGGTAATACGTCAATAACCGTTTAGCGTACAAATTGAAATTTTTATTAGTTACGGACGCTGTGGCAACAACAGCAGCAGCAGCAGCAGCAACAGCAGCAGCAGTAGAAACAGCAGCAACAGCAGCAGTTACAACGGCAACTGCAACGGTGAGCAAAAAAAACCAAACCAAAGCATTGGCCCGCCGGCGCTTCAAACAGAAACGAAAGAAAGAAAAAAAAAATAGGAAAAAAAATAAAAATGAAATGAAATAGACACAGGCAACGGCTGTAGCTACTTAGACAGTTGCTGAGGGGGGTGGAGCAATAGCAATAGTTGGCAGCAGGCGGCAACAGGCGGCAGCAGGAGCTGCTGTTTGGAGGAGCAGGCCAATGAAGCCACACGAATGCCGCTCGCTGAGATATCGCCAGAGATTATGTTTTGTGGCGGTAGCAGCTGCCACCATTGTTTTTGTTTTATTTTTTTTGTCTTTCTTCTTCTTCTTCATGTTGTTGTTGCTGCTGTTGTTGATGTTGTTGTTGTCTGTCGCTGGCCTTTGGCTTGTATCGCGTCTGTGGCATCTGTGCGATGTGCAACACTTGCAGACAACTTGGCGCTCGTTTTTCATTTTATTTTTCCATTTTTTTTTTGAATTTTCTTGCCTTTTTTTTCATACCGCTCTAACTGTACATCAAGGTTCAGGTGGGTTTTGCTGTATATATATGTGCGGTGGGGCGCTATGAAATTTGTTTATAGAAATTAGCCAGGCAGTCGCCTTGTCTGGCCACGCCCTGTTTTTAGCCTGCGCCGCGCTGTCGTCTGCCTATCCGTTTATCAGCCCGCAGGTGATTAAGCCGTCGTCTATGCCATTTGCATGTGTGCTATGCCATGTGTGTGTGTGTGTGTGAGTGTGTGTTGCAATATTGTTGTTTTGCTGTTGTTGCTTGTCGCATTTGTTTCCTGTGCAGCTACTGCAACAAGCACAAACATACACACACACACACACACAGCTGACGGCTGACGGTTGACGGGTGTGTTGCATCCTGCTGTCATTTGGCTACCTCACTTGGGCCACCCCAAAGCAACTAACCAAAAGAAAAACAAAAAAACCGTTCGCACACCTGGCCAACTGATAATGTCTTTGATAGGTTTGTTGATTTGTGAATTGTACACCCCATCAAATATGTGTATATGTGTGTGTGTGTGTGTGTGTGTGTTGCATTGCATGTTGGCAATTGTTTTTCACTTTGACAGCAAACAAACTTATACACTTGATAGCTTTTTTCGGGCCTGGCCAAATACAAGGACGTCAAAACAAGCAAAGACTATGTCAACACAGAGAGTGGGAGATAGAGAGAGAGGGAAAAAAAACAGCTGCCAGTTAACATGAAACCTTACACTTGAAAAAATAAAGGTATCAAATGTAAGCAATTAACACTAGAAAAAGTTGGTCTAAAATAATTTCAGCCACTTGTCGATAAACAATAGGGGAAACATTTGAATAAGTTTAAACAATATGTTAACAATACTTTTTATATAATATACTTAATGTATATAATGTAGTTTTCTATATAGTAAGGTATATAATAACGGATATTAGCTTAGTCTTCTTCCGATCTTAAACTACTTCCCCTTAGCCAATGATTGAGGTAAGCTAAGCACATTCAATCTGAAGACAAAACGTTCCTAAGATATCTGTCAGACTGTGGGTTTACTCCAAATACTATACCTTATATATCTACTATATATACTTAAGGTTAATTTAATATACTCTAGGTAAACTTTATTTACTTCAGTGCTTCCCTTTATATGCTTAATTATGTTATATTTAAAGCCTTTTTATAGCAAATGAATGCTTCAATCGGCTGCCATATTCCCTACAAAGACTGCTCTCCTTCTTCTTCTTCTCTTCTCTTTGCAGCTGAATCTTATGCTCAATATTAACGTGGTATTTGCGCTCCATTAAGTATCAAAATATTTTTCCAAGTGTAAGTTGTTTATCTAGATGTTGAATCGGAAGAACTAAGCTGCAATCAATGGAGGCGCAACACGCAATTCTTAGATGCTGCTTGCTGCTTGTTGCTAGCTGCTTGCTTTTAGTTGCTAGTTGCTGCAACGAGGGCCACTAACTGGGTTAAGTGTAGCTACGCTCGACAACTGCAATTTATGCTATTCGTGTTTACAGTTTTATGATTTTGTTTTGGCTAACAAAACACTTTGGCAAATAAACAAAACAATCAGCAGAACAAATGTTGCAACACATATTTTTTTTTTTCTACTATTTTTTTTTGCCACACTTCACATTTACAGCGCTTCTCATGCTATCAAGGCCGTTTGCAAAACAGTCAACAAGAGTCAAAGAAAAAAACAGTCAAAACAGCTTAATGGCCAAAAGCTTAACAGCCAAACAACCAAAGAGCCAAGCAATTGAACAGCTTTCAGCTTAAGTACTATAAATTACAAGTTTTTTATGTAAACGGAAACGTTCATATGCAAAAATCAACTCAACTTGTTGTTGTTGTTGTTGCTGTTGTTGGTGTTGTTGTTGTAGTTGAAGTTGCTGTTGCTTGTGCCTAATGAGGCATGGCAAAATCTTGGTCTGTCTTGCTCTGTTTGGGCCACCTTTCACAACGCCAGGGTGTCTGCTATAGAAAAAATCTAATTAAATATTATCGTGTTAATAATCAAAAAAAAAAAATTTGTTGCAAAAACTTTCTAAATTCAAAGATGACGCCTTGCCTCAATATCTAACTATATATACATATATAGATGTGTTATAAAAAAGATCACTCAACTCACAGCTAATTATAATTATATGATGTCTAATTACAAAGTTGTTTGCTTGTGTTTTACTTCTTTTTTTATTCAAGCAGAAACGTTAAGAAAAATATTACCAAGCGACGCTTTGAATTGCTTCCAATCTAAAGCTAAAACTAGTTGATTGTCAAGTCATCAACACAGTGGGTGGAACAGGCGCTGCGGTTGGGTGTGCAGGGGTGGGGCAGAGTAGCAGCTGAAATGTGGCTGCTGCCGACAAAAATAAAGTAAAATACACAAAATACAGAGAAGAAAAAATTTATGATTTCAGAAAGCAAAGTCGCGCGTGGCAAGCGGCAACTTTTGGCCGCTGCCTGACTGACTGACTTTTCCGCCAAGCTTTGATTTATGTGGCAACTGTGACACGGCGGCATCGAGCGTTCTCTATAATTATATAGTTATACTCGAACGAGTACACATACTTATACAAACACACACACACATATATACATACACATATGTATATATATATATATATATATATATATATAACCAATGCAGAGGCAGTTGGCAACTGGTAGACTCTGTGGCGACTCTGTGACCAAACAATTCGTACGGTCCGCTAAATTGTGCTTCAGCTCACCGATTGTCTTTTGTATAAGCACGTCTGTATATGTGTATGTGTGTGTGTGTGTGCTTGTCTATAATTGTATGAAACTTAGTGTTGCTTTACATAGCTTAAAACCTTAATAAATTTTAATGTGGCACCTTGAAAACTCATTAAAAATTTAAAGACAGGAAAGCAAGAGCTTTAATTGATGTTAAACCTAGTTCAAACAAGGGTTATATAATTATCAACTCAATCCCTTAATTACATATGTTAACTATATATAGATATGTATATATAAGAAGAAGAGATTACAAAATTTAAATTTTATATGTAAACGATCCTCCAGTTCCATTCAACATAAGATAGAAACCAGCATAAAGATCGCTTGATGCAGCATTGAGCAGCTGTAATAAGCCGGCAGCTGGTAGATTTTGATCAATATTTTATACAGGAACTCTTCAGGAAACCATAAAGAGAAAGAAAACAGAAAAGGAAAAAGAATAAGGGATAAGCTGTATATAAGAAATGTCAAATTTATATGTACTTATGCGCTCCAACACGTTGTCTTCATGAAGCCATAAAATTGCATAGAGCAAAGCCTGCCTAAGGGTGACAAATTGACATTAAATGCTTATAAAATAGTTAAAAAAAATATAATAAAAAATTAAAAATTATATAATAAGGGTATGCTTTGATGAGATAATAAAATAATACTATTAATTTATAAACCTATTCAATATTATTCTTTAAAGACAAACCTCCCTTTCAGTGCTTATTTCGATGTTGATTAATTTTTGTTCAGGACGCGTTTCCTTTGAGTTTCAGGCAGCAAACTGTCACTGAGCCTCAAATTTGACTTCCTAATACAGATCTATTATATATATACAATATATACTATTTCATAGATGCCTTATACTCATTTTTATCCTACATCTTTGTACATCATTGTAGCTTGAGTCATCCCTTATGTGAGTCATATATGAAACATAAGTTTAATTAAGACTGGAACTAGATATTTGCCTGATATTGTTTACAGACTCTGTAGAAACTTGGAATATTTATGTGTTTATTGACTTGAATTTACTTCTGTTTCTTCTTCTTTTAAGTAGTGCTAACATATAGCATTGTGTGTGTGTGTTTGGTGCGTGTGTATAAGGCGCTGTCAACGTATGCCATATGGAATTGGCATTGCAATTGTTTGCCACCAGCTGCTGTCAGCGCATATTGTAGTCACATTGTTGTTGCTGTTGGACTTAATGTTGTCAGCAGCATATTTTCAGCAGCTCATAGGTTGCCACATTTCATGGCATCTCTGAACTTCACAAACAACAAGGCGTATTTATACTCTGTATAAATTCTGGAAATATGAGCTTCCCGGTATGTGGTGGCTGTTGCTGCTGTTGTTGCTGCTGTTGTAGTTGCTGCTGTTGTAGTTACTGTTGTTGTTGTTGTTACCATGGTGTTGATAGCAGTTTTTAGCCATGAGTTGGCGTCAATATGTGGCAGCGACTAACAGGCCATAAATAAAAATTAAATGCAAAACAAAGCAACATCCGTTGTTGTTGCTGTTGCTGCTGTTGTTGTGGTTTGCTTTAGCTGCTGCCAGTGGACTGTTTAAAAAGACGAAAAAAAAAGAAAAATTACCAAAAACAAAAACAAAACTTTCAATACACCTCGATAAATGCGCTTGAATTGCTCAGACGGGCGTAACAAGTACATAAAGGCAGAGCCGATGGCCAAAAGGCTGCCGCAGTTGCTGCTGTTGCTGCCACCAACAGCTGACCCATTTATTCAGATTTCGTGGCTAAAAACAATGCGCTCTGCAGCAGCTGAAACAATATCAACAACAACAACAGGAGTTATGTACTGTGGCAAGTACAGCAAGCGTTTAATACCCTGTAACCGAATGTTATTAAAGGAGTGTTTAAGTAGCAACTAACTTACTGCAAAGTATATTAAATATTTGTGGTAACTATTCTCCTTTTAGGGTATACAATTGTTGTTGCAATTTAAATCTGAAAATGTAGCGTTACTTTCATTGCTGTTTGTCTCTTCTCTCTGATGTTGTCCGCATACAGAATATTTAGTCATTTGTCATGTTGATTTATGCCTGTATCTGCTCATTGGCGTTTAATGTTGTACAAGATTTTCACACGACGGCGGTCAAAGTTGCTTCAACAGCACCGCCTGACCCAATGTGTGTGCCGTGCAACCTTGAGGCCCCCTTCAGCCATTTACTGCGAAAAGCTTGCATAAGTTTTGGCCCGTTGCAAATAACGGCAGCTGTCCATACGACTGATTATATATATATATATACATATATTGTATGTTGTTTACTCTGTTGCTGTTGACACAGACTCAAAGCAATGCGTTGCGACGCGACTGCAGACATCTAGAGCTGCACATAGCACAGTTTTCAGGGTGTTCTGTGGTGGTAACTATTGACCTGAACGTTGTGCTGTTGTTTATAGAGCAATGTGTCTTCCGCCTGTCAGGCGACAAGAGGTGTCATTAAATGCATGTTGTCTGGCATATATAATTGAAAGGATCTGAAGTTTTATGGCTTATCTGTCGATGTTAACCAAATAGCACTTAAAGAAATGTTCTTTTGTTTGTCGCTAAAGTAACAAGTGGCTGGCAAGCGGAAGTGTACACACACACACACACACACACATATACGTAAAGATTAAAAAAGGATCCAAAACAAATAGTCAAAGCGAAGTTAGCTACCTGCTTACCACAAGCTGAGAGCAACAGTGTATAGAGTCATATAAATAAATAAGTGTATAAATGGTAAATAAATAAGTTTGTCATAGAACATGGCAGCAGCAATGCAGTTAGTTGCCAGTTGCAACGCTGTGGCAAACCCAATCAGCTGCATGCATTAATCATGCAATTGTTGTTGTTGCTGCTACCAGGCTAGCCGTTAAGCGTGGCTCATCAATAAAAAAAAAAACTATGCGGCAATAGAAATGCATTTTGCGTATCCTTTGGTGTGGCAACTAAAGCTAAAGCCAACGCTTAACTTGGCTGCATGCGTGGGGTGGCGCTGGGATTAATGAGCGCGCCACGATTAGAATCAATTTGAATTAATGAACATTTGAGGCGTCTTTGATTTTGTTTGGCTACAAACACACACAGCAGGCGGCAGTCGACAGTCGGCAGTCGGCAGTTGGTAGTTGGTAGTCGGCAGTTTACAGTTGGCAATAAGCAATGGTCAATAGTTAAACGGCAATAGGCAGTTAGCTAAAAATAAAAAAAAAAGTTGAGCAAAACAAAAGACTTAGGCAACGAACTTGACTTAGGCCAGAAATTTGACTTCATTTGCTGCGTATCTGTTGCTGTTGGCTATCTGGTTACCAAAGTTTACCTTTACTTGCCAGCCTATCGCTCTGGCATATTAATTTCACATGCTCCAACCATAATGAAAACCGATTTTATATTGCTCGGCCGCCTGCGGTCGTTTATAATCAAGTTAAATGCGCGCATTGCCATAAAAACTTGACTTATCAACTGACGCCGCCAAATGCGTTTTTTGTTGTGGAGCAACACTATAGTAGCAGCAGCAACAACTGTATATGTTAAGGATTGTATAGGATTGCAATTGCAATTGGCAACAAATGTCTGCAACAGGCTAAGAGCGAGAGAGAGAGAGACAGTGTAACCATTAACAGAACGATGTCGCCATGTCTCTCTGACTGAGTGCTGTGCGAGCATTGCCTTTTTTATGGCAATTTTCACCTGGTGGATGCATGGGAAAGCCCCACTACCAAATAGTGGTATGGCTTTATTGGCCAGACACCCGCTGTGCCTACAAATATCAATATGAAAACGAATATATATGTACTCTGCTACACTATGCTATACTTATAACTATCGTTTATCGCCTTTAATTTGCATTATTTATATGCAAAAGATAAAGAAGAAGAAAAGGAGTGAAAAGTGCGTTTAAATTCCGTTCAGATACTAAATGACAGACATATTATTATACCATTATATTATTATAGTATGTCTACTAGTTATGTACTAATTTGAAAATCATATTAAACATAATGTTTATACATTGATTCGACTTTATGAGCAAAAGGAAATGTCTGCAACTTTTTTGCTCTCTAAACATAGCTATTATCCTTACTATAATTTATCAGCTAAGAATTAAGCTAATACTTATATTAATAATCCTTTTTTTCACACACTTTAGCCAGGCTTAAGAGCTTAATAAAAGTATTACCTTAAACAATGATCGTCAAGCCAATGTGCGTGGCTCGCCATTGGCATTGAAAACTATTCAAAAAATGCTCGAATATATCAGCTTGTCATCATTTTTTTTTGTATTCGTTTTTCGTTTTTTTTTTTTTGAAATTGCTTTAAATTTCATTGGAAAGAGAGAAAAAAATAACCAAAAGAAAAAAAAACGCACAGACACAAACACTATCGATCAACATGCAGCGCGGGGATCGCATGGATAACATGGATCGCTTGGATCGCATGGATGGCATGGATTTCAAAACAATGGAACGTCGGGGGTTTCGATTTCAAAGCCAGAACGCAGGCACGTAGGCTGGGGGATATCTGTGACGTAGATGCGCACCTTTGATAAAGATGTGGCTGCCGCCGCCGCTAAAAAAAAAAATAAAAATACAAAACACACCTCAAAAAAATTATGAAACCGTCAAATGAAGACGAAGACGAAGAGAGAACATACCGAAAACGCATAAAACTAATTCTGAGCCGTGAGCTGTGGCAAGGACAAAGACTCGTGGCCTAACATGGCTAATCCTGATAATATATAACCATAAGTTTTTTTTCTTGTTATTTGTTTTAATATATAACATATTGGCATCATGGTATCTTAAATAAAGTCAACAACATGGTAAACATTTCAAAACTATTCATCAACAAATACAAAATCATTCGTCATTTACATCATCTTGCGCCTCTTGCGCCCTTTTTTCGCTCCCGAAGCTGCCTCTTCAGGAAATGCAGCTTGAAGTAGTATTTGCTGTGGATCAATTACCATATCCACAATATTTCGAGAGCATTGTGGCGATTGTTCATCTTGTGAATGTTGATAATCGATAGGTTGTTCATCCATTGGGATATACCCGTTATTGTCCGGTTCAATATTGCGCTTTTTTGACCTTCTTGTGCTGCGTCTTGGTTCTACGTTAAGAATATCCTGCATCAGAACGTCTGTATCATCACGTGTACCGCGTGAACCGCGTGTATCGCTTGTACCGCGTGTAGCGCTTGTATCGCGTGTAGCGCTTGTATCGCGTGTAGCGCTTGTACCGCGTGTAGCGCTTGTATCGCGTGTAGCGCTTGTATCGCGTGTAGCGCTTGTATCGCGTGTAGCGCTTGTATCGCGTGTAGCGCTTGTACCGCGTGTAGCGCTTGTACCGCTTGTATCGCGTGAAGCGCTTGTATTGCGTGTACCGCGTGTAGCGCGTCTACCGCTTGCAGCGCGTGTACCGCGAGTATCATCAAAGCTATCATAGCTTGTTCCCCAGCGTCCATCACCAGGTATATCATGTTGCATATCCTCTATAATACTATTCGGAATATCCTGAACAACTGGTGGTATAGAATCAATTATTTCACGTGCCCTCCGTGTGTGCACTCTATTTATAGATTTTGCTTTGGGAACTTTTGTCCGTTTGCGACGTTCTTTACGTTCTTTTCTTTGTCGTAGCTTTCCTAAATTTCCCAAATCCAATGCATTATATATAAAGTTGATCATATCATCGTTAGCGTCGCTGGAAAGTGCGTCAAACTCCGCTGGCTCTAAATTCATTAAATCATTTCTTGTCTTCTCTTTCGCACAACGATTGATAAGACGACTAGCTGGAGATTCGTCGGCTATAGCCCTGTATTTCTCCTTTTCTTTATCGTCGAGCTGAATCCAAATTTTATTGGCATGTTTTCTTAATTCACCAAACTCCTTAACGGTTAAACGGTCTTTGTTTGAATCTTCCAGTGCCGTAAGTCGAAGTTCATTCAAGAAATTCTTGAATGGTACAGGTGACGCGGTTTGACGCATTATACGCTCCCGCTCAGATACGATTGTACTCTTTGTAAATGTAACATGTTCTTTACTTTCAAATGGCAACTTAAAGAACTCATAAATCTTTTTAAAAAATTTATACAAGCATGTCATTTTTGACAATCGAAAATTACACTGATATGAAAATAAATTTTTATTAAATATTAAAATTTTAAAGAGAATTGCTGATGTGTTTATGGCTTTGATTTGTAGTCGAATGAACAAAACACATATGAACTGAAGGTATTAGAAATCGGAAAATTTCAAATGTTGCTGAGATTTAAAAAAAAATTCATAGATCAAGTTTAAAACAAATGGCATACTGTGTCCTAATCTATATAAACAAACATGGGAAAGTGTTAAGACCATTTCCCAGAAATTCAAACTTGACAAAATGCATGTTAAAGACATAGTCATAAAACCGAAAAAAAACCCACTGATACCACAGACATACTGATAAGAACTAATGATTTAAGACAGTGATAAATACTCGGAGGCTGTAACAATAAGAGATGAAAGCAACAGCAGTTGCCTTCTGCCCAAACCATAGATAGTTCCATAAAACTCCGTGTACATACGGGATGCATAGAGTCATTTCATGGTGTTTTATTGCCGCTTGTTAACATTGGAAAGTGTGTAAATTTACACACCAAGCCATACAAAAACAAAAAGAAACGCCACAGGTGTAGTTTTTCCCTTTTATTTTTGTGTTTCACTTTCAATGATGAAATGTTCTATTAACCGTTTCATTGAGTTTTCTTTTAAAGCAGCTGTGCATGGAAAACGAAACGGTTAAAGCAACTAAATAAGGTTCGTTCTGTTAAAGTCTATAGCATTCGGCTTACGCTCTATGTAAAGATTATCCAATTGGCTAAGGAACATATAAATAATTTTACGATTTTCTGTTTTTTTTTTATATATTTTTTATTTTATTTTTATTATTAAATATTAATATAAAATTTATTATATAAATAGTAAAAGAAAGTTTAATATATTAAATCTTTCATTCAAAAATAAACTGTTAAAAATTTAACATTGCAGTTACATGTTCGACTGCAACATGTTCGCTTGCAACCAATTCGCAACGATCGTGCTTAGTATTTTGCCGTTTGGTTGGCACCGTTAGTCGGCAACCGCTTGCCAAGCTGAATTGACGTGCGTACGGGAAGAGACATTGTCTCTGTTCATTTGGAAACGGGTATATACGATTTATGAATGAGCGTCGCGCAGCGTGAGACAAACATTCATATTCTCTCCTCCCCCCCCACTGCTCTACGACAAAAGGGGTCCGATGACGAGAACGTGAACGAAATTACAAAACAAAATCGAGGAAAAATACGATAAACAAGTAACATATATACACACACACACACCCCCATACAAAACGATAGCAAAAGCGTAAAAGTTTATTAAGAAAGAAAACGTTTGTTTAACTGCAACAGCAACAATAACAACAGCAACAACAACAACAACTGCGTTTAGTATAAACAAAAAGAAACGAGCGCGGAAATTACAGTTGCAAACAAAACAAACGCTTCGATTGTCAAGACGCGGCGATTTCGCGTGTATTTTTTTTTTTTTGGTTTTGGTTTTTCATTTTTTTGGGCTTAAATTTCGCACACTAACTGAAACAACAACAACAACAACAACAGCAACCCTTTTCCCTGCAACAACTACTTCATTTCTACAACAAAAAAGTACATAGAAAAAGAAAAATAAGAAACAGCAGGAAAAACGTTACAGAAGAAAAGAAAACACTAATATAAAGCTAAATAGTGCGTAAAACTTTGTTTTCTGTACGATTCGGTTCGTTACGGTTACGTATGTGTGTGTGTGCCAGTGTGTGTGTGCATCAGTGTACGTTTGTATATGCGGGAGAGTGAGAATCGCAGAGAGCGCAATCGAGTGTGTTTTTATTGTGTTTTATTCTTCTAGAATTATAAAATTCTCGCAATAGAAAAGCATTTTGTGTGTTGAAATCTTCTGTTTAAATGTGAAAAGTGTTGGAAAAACATATGGAAAATCAAGTCAATAATCAAATAGATATTGCAAAAAAAAAAAATATTAAAAAAAAAGAAAAGTTTTTTAGTGTTTTTGTGTTTTTTTTAAAAACTTGAGATACGAGTTGAGATAACGCTCTCTCCTTCTTACATTCTCTCTGTCGCCGTCTCTCTCACTCATTCTCTCACTCTGTCTCTCCTAAAACAAGCAGCTGCAAGCGCCTCGAACAGGTACGTGCAAGTCCATGCTATACATTTTTTTTTTACCCGTTATCTATAGCCCTGGGGTAAACATTAGCTTATCTGTGCGGCAATAATAACAGCAACAGCAATAGCAACAGCAACAGCAATAACAACAATAGCAACAGCAATAGCAACACTAACAACAACAGCTGCAGATGCATTTATTAAAGGCAAAACATTTCCTAGAACACGACTTGTGCTTAGTTGTTAGTTAAACATTTAGTTGTTGTCGCTATGTTTGCAGTTACTTTCACTCCAAAAGTAAAACTTAAAACAAAAACCAAAACAAACAGCAGATAAAATAAATAACACGAAAGAACAGCTATATCTATATATATATATATATATTTATATATATATATATATAATGCAACCTAATGAGGGAACAAGTTAATTTATGTTTCACTTTTTTCCCTGGGTGTGTCTTAACCCATATATTATAGAAAAGATATAGATATTGTCGCAAACATGTGCAGAACTGTGTTTAAAAAGTGAAATCAGTTGAATCATGCATACTATATATGGGTAGTATATATATAGTATATATATATAGAAACTTGATCTTAAGCAAATCTGATTAGAATGTATATATTATATTGTAATCATAAATTTTGTCAAAGAAACTTTATTCTTCCACTATTATTATATAGAAATGTCTCGTAATGAATCGATTATGGCTTTGTTTATCATTCTAATCAAGGTTCTCTATATATATATATATATATTTTATATAAGATCTTGAAACTGCTGTTGAACATATTGTGACAATATAAGGGTATAAAAAACCTAAACATAAAACAGAATTTATTCAAACCGGCATATGCCACACATGCTGAATATACACACGCGCATACTTACTCTGTCACACACACACACACACACACACACACACACTTACATACACATACGCAATGTGCTATCAGTATCGCAATTGCCAGAGCTGCCTGTGCTCTGCGTCTAGGTCTCAGTTTTAGTATGAGTTTTGGGTTTGGGTTTTGGGTTTGCTTTCTGTTAGTTTGGGCTGTTAGTTGTCTCTCCTTATTTAGTGGACTAGACTTGCGCTTTATCTTGTCATTTCGTCTCGGTTGCTCGAGTTGCGACTCCAAAATGATATAGTGATAACCTATATAATATATGAGTGTGCCAACAGTTAGTTAGTCTCTGGCATTATCTAGCTCTGTCTTTTACAGTTTCATCAGAGCGATTCCAATCGGATCAGGCAGCGACCTTATCTCCCCCATACAACTCTTTTTATTCTGTTTTATTTATATATATAAAATATTTTATTTCCCTCAATTGTTGGGAATGGTTTTTTTTTGTCAGCATTTTTAATTCATAAATCAAAATATTAAAAAAAAAAAAAATAAAATAAAAAAAACATTTTCATTCTCCAGTTAAAACCCAAAAAAAAAAACTCAGCTTATTGGAATGTCTCTTAAATGTTTTACCGATTCGTTTGCTTACCATAAATTTATGGTATTTTGTTGTAGAAAAACACACACACGCACACACACACACACACATTCAGAAATGCTTAAATGAGCTGAGAGTTTCTATCGAGATTTGCATCTAAAATATTTCCGGTTTTATTATAATTATTATTGTTTTTTTTTTTCTTTTGTATGGGGAGTATGCGTCATCCTCTTAATGCAAATGCAAGGGAATTTACTTTTATATTTTTTATGCGAGCTGTTCGAATTCAGCAATATTATACTACTAGTACAGTAGAACCCTAGCTATAATGAATGTACATGTATCGTGTATATAAAACAGGTTTTGTTTTTGTTTTTTTCTTTTGTTTATATACCACATATGTGTGTATATAAATAAGCCTATAAAAAAACACTTGTGCGTGCGAGGTGTTTAATTTTTGACGGCAAACTCGGTTAATAAGAAAAAACAACTTTTTTTTGCTCTGCTCGAGTTGAGGCCCAAAAAGTAAGTTAAAGTTAAGCCATTGCAATGAGTGGGCTATATAATTCTATATGTTATAGTTAAGTATATAATTCTATGCAGATCGAAGCTGTCTTAAGTCTAGCATTTATCACACACAGGTTCAACATTTTCGTGGGTGATAAATGTCTTACAAGAATTTACATAAATACCTTCTCCAGCTGCCGAATCAACTTGGTTTGACAATATGATTTGTATGCTGTTTGCGTTGTCGTTGTTGTTATTGTCAACAGTATTGTGGGGTGACACTGAGCGCCACCCTGAACTTACACCAAATATATATATATCTATATCTATATATATATAGATATAAATATACATATATACAGATAGACATAGAATAGCAACACAGATGTTGAGATGCTACAAGATTCTATCCAAAAGCAGCAACTAATTCCAAACAATGTAAAGTATTATTTATTTTTAACTGAGGTCATCAACGTCGTTGTCGTTGTCGATTACAACGTTGCCTCTAGTCAACTCACACCATACACCTCCATTCTTCTCTATATACTATAAAGGCAGTCTCCTCAACTCTCCTCTCCTCTCATCATACCACACACTGCTCTTAGTTTTGTGTGTTGTTCTTATTTCAAGTTAATGTGCTCGTGTTGCGTTGTTATTGTCGTTGTTATTGTTGCTGGCTGTTTTTCAGCTGTTGAACTCGAACTCTCACCAAATTATGCCACACAACGTTGACTGTTCAAAGCATTCCGTATTCCGTAGTAGTATACAACATAGACATAGAGAGCATAGAGCATAGAGCATAGAGCACATAGTATAGACCCAGACCCAGACCCACTGACTAGTGCCCAGTGGCGTTGTGAGGCATCGACCGGGGCCAACAAACATTATTTGAAATATTTATGCTTGACTTTTGCGCCTCAATGACTTTTGAATTGCCTTGCCTTTGGCTGTTGTTAGTTTACCATACACCCATACTTACGCACACTCATACATATATATATATATATATATATACACACATGTGTGTGTGTCTGCTCTGTTGTTTTCCGTAATTTTTGTATATTTTCTTTATGCCATAGGCAAATGCACACATGTTGCATCAAATTGCAAGCAGATGCAATTGGTATATTCATTTTTTTGAAATTTCTTTATGCCTAAATAAAAAATTTAGAACTTTCTTGTATTTAGTACACAGATTACACAGAAATTTCTTATAAATAATGATAACTATGAAAAGTTTAGTTGAAATTTATATATCAAATTGAAAATCGTTTTAAATTTGACTTTTTCATTTGACAACGAAAGCAAATGTGTTAAGTTGAAGGGGAAGCAATCCATCAGCAAACAAATTAAAAGAAGAAAAATGAAATTAACATATGGAAAATGATGTAAGCATAATTTGCTGCATAGCTGACAGCACTGTTTACATACACAAATATAATAATAATAATATATATATATATATATATATATATATTATATGAGAGTATTTGAGTTATAGGTTGGTCCATCAAAAGACTCCATGGGGAGTCTGTCTTTAAAAAGCGAAACCAATCGAACAACAACATAAACATACACACACACATACACATACATACTGCACACATTAAATACACATTAGCCTGTATTTAATTTGTCAATATTAGCTCGTCTAGTAGATTGCTGGGGAGAAATGCCCTGAACGGTTCTCAGGCTGCACTTTTCTTTTCTTTAAGCCATTGGAAAGTGAGGCAACTAACAACAACAATAGCCGCAATAACTCTGCACGACACACGACAGAAAAACAAAGGACAGACTGACAGACGGACAAACAGAGAGTGCGAAAGAGATACACATATATGAAGATAGACAGAGCATGTCTACTCTGTCAGTATGGTTAAATGGTTTGGTTTTCTATGTTGACCTTTTCACAGCTGGAATCATCATTTCACATCATATCGTACAGTTCTGCTAGATGTCTAGTCTGGGACTGGTCTGGAGCATGCGGCTCCAGCTTTTCAGTCAGATCTTAGTATGCTGCTCCCTCCCTATACACTAGTAGATATTTGTATGGTTTTGTATTGCTCGTGCGCTTGTCAATTTCTGTCAGTTACTTGTCAAAAAAATACAAAAAAAAAAAAAAAAATTTGTTTGGCTCTAAAAATGCAGTGAAAATGTAGAAGGAAAACAGAAAAAAAAGCAAAAAAAATACAAAAAAATTCAAGAAAAGAAAAACAAGTAAAAAAATATATATATATATATATATACCACAACAACTACAAACAACAAACACGATTTTCATGTGCAAGTAAAGCGCAACCATTACACAAAATGATTGACGAACTGAATGATGGACGAAAGCGACCAGTTTTATGTTGAAAATTTCATTGTTTAAAATACCCTGGGCCCTGCATAATTAACCTTTTGCCATACTATGCATATTTGCCATATATATACATATATACTTCGTATACCCCGTATTAGCCATACCCATACCTGTCCTATCACCTGTCCGATATGTCCAACCTGTCAGGCAGTCAGTCTGTCCGCCTCGTTTACTTTTGTTTACGGCGTAATTTGTTTATATTACAATATATATACTTTATATATACTTACCTTATATATACATATATATATATATGTACGATCTGTTTGTTTATTAATGTGAAAATTCAAACAAATCCCTCAACAACCGTGCTACGCAATCAACGACAAATGCTGACTAATGTCTATACAACATATAAGGCTGTTCTCCCGGACACGTAGCAAATATATATATATATATATATATATATATATATATATAAAGCAAATGTATATGTATATAATTAAAATTTAGGCATTCCCTATATCTATCATATTTATATGGTATGCCAATTTTTCAATAACTGACACGTCTGTAGTGTAGGTGCGACTGTAGGGAAGCAAATCAAGTGTTTTTCATGCCCTAATTTGTAGGATGAGGGCGTTAGATGAAAGCTAATTTTTGTATATATATATTTTTTAAAATTTTTTGTTTTTTTGTGTTGTCTGACATTCAAAATATTAAAATATGGCAGAATTAGCATTTTTAATGAACTTTATTATACATTTTATTCATAATTAACTGTCATTTTTTTGGGTAACACAAAATATGCCACAAATGTGTCGCTGTATTTAATTAGTAACCTTTTTTTAAATATACCCTTAAAAAGTTTAAATTAATTTTAACACTATTACCAGCTATATTGAATATACTAAAAAAAAGTTGTAATTTCTATTTTAAATTTCTTGTTGAATCTAAGATTTATTACTACAGATTATAAGAGACGATTTTGTTAAGTAAAAAATCTAGAAATTTTTATAATTACTTAAATCGTATAAACCGTATAAGGTAGCTAATTTGAAATAAATCTCAGATATCCAAGGTTAATATACTACTTAATTAAACCATAAACTGCATTAGGATGCTATATTTAAACAATTTTTATTATACACATGTAGCAGAGACTGAAAGATTAATGATGACAGAAAAGAATATAATTGCATTAAAAATAATTTTCAATTTGCGTTTATTTATTTTTAGAAAAAATCTATAAAATGATTTTTAATTATAATTGGCCTTTAAATTATTGCCAAAAATATGCTTAAAATAATTTTAAAAATTAAAATAATTTTCTATTATTTTCATTTATTATAAACACACAGAAATCATTCAAAGGGAAAGTTCTTATAGGACTGTTTGGATGCATTTTTTATTTGGTTATATTGCTTATGATTTCTATAGTTAGTGTATGCAAAATTCGTTTAGTTTAAGGTTTTTTATGTTTATGTTTGCGTTTATATATATTTTAATTTTCATTATATTTTTTTTTTCTTTCTGTTATTTGCGTTTGAGGCGATTTTTCTTCACGCTTGGCAGTGCACCAGGTGAGCTAATCGCCAGGCGTTCAATTGCTGTCAATTTTCGGCAATAATTAAGTGCAATTAATTTTGCATATAAGCGGAAATGGAAAATTCACTGCTTGCTGAGTGTATTCATTGATAATGGCAAAATTAAAGAGAGATAGAGAGAGAAAGAGAGAGGGTAAATAAAAAGGCATTTCCTAATGATAGACATTCACTTTTTATGGGCGCGCGAGGTGTGTGTTTTAATGGAGTGAAATTTCTCGTAATTGAACGCGACGAGCTTTGACTTTGGGTGCGCATTTGATGAATCTTGAGTATAGTGTTTTTTGGCAAATAATTTTTTTTTTTTTATTTTTATTTAACTTTTTTATTTCTTGATGTTTTATTTTGTTTGTTTTGGCAAACAATCTTGAGCTGCTTTTGATATGCCTCAGCGAACTTGGCTTTTTAGCTGTTGTTGGTTTTTTTTTTTGCTGCTGATGTTGCTGCATTTGTTATGCAAATCAAGTGCTGCCATATGCATATAGATGCATATACATATATATATATATATATACATATATTTGTGTATAAACTAAGAAACCAAAACGTTGTCAGAGCCAGTCCATAGAGCCGGCCAGACCAGACCACAGACCAGAGGCACAGCACAACAAAATTGAAATCAACTGAAACTGCGAACTGGTTGTGTAGGCAGCACACGTACAAGGTCTTCAAATATGGCTTTTTTTGTTGCTGTTGTTGCTGCTATTTTCTAAGCATATTTTGTTTTTTTTTTTACTTCTACATAGTATTAACCGTGTGTTGTATTTTAGACGCTATAATAGCATTAATTTACCATACCATTTCATATTTATGGCCATTGTACGCTGTAGTGCAATCCCTCTATCGATACCCTGTACTCCTACAAAAATTTGTCAGCAACATTTCCTACAAAAGAAATTCTCTTTGTGCCTATAGTGTATATATGTTCCTGAGTAATACAGCAGAACTGGTAAAGCCTCATTTCTGATAAAATGTCTGTATTAATGCAACATTGTTGTCGCTTCAGATATGAAATTTTCAATGAATTTTATTCATTTTACTTAGCAACATTTTTTATATAAACTTTTGTTTGTTTGCAATAATATTTATTGATTTCTCATTTCGTATTTCCTGCCTGTTGCTTCGGTTCAACAAACAATCAAATTCATTGTGAAATATTGAGAGATTGAATCACGCTGCTTGAACACTGCTTTCAGTTTATACTTTACCTTAGTCTAAGGTATCTTTGAGTTAAGTAAACTTAAAGTTATTTTTAGTTGGTTTTTTGCTATTTTTTTGTTGTTATATTTTCAATTTGTGCAGTTGCTTGCTGCCACTGCAGTTGCCTCTGCCACACGGCTACTGTGTGTGGGTGGCTTGTGCACCACATTTTTGATTTTTAATTAAGTTTGTTTGTTGTTAGCGTGTTGCTTGTTGCATAGCTAACCCTCTTGCTATTCCGTTTCTATATTTTATATATTGTTTAATTCCTATGAAAATATTTTTGCCTTTGCTGTAAAAAAATGAAAAAAATAGCGTTGGTTTTTACCTATTGAATGTGTGAATCAGCATTCGTGTTAAGCAGCTGATAATTGGAAACTAATACAAATAATATGTATATATTATATTTATGTCATATATATATACATATATTTGTATTTATATAGTAGATAAAGATAAGTTAGCTCACGTTCACGTCCAGCTCCAATGGATGATTAATGCGCTTTAGTGGCGCCTTCATAAAATTTTATTAGCTTGAACTGTGCAAAATCGAATGATCTATCTGACGATTATATATATACATTTATATTAATCAAATATGTATACTAAGTTTACACGTGATGCGATTAGTTTTAATCTCTTGCTGTTACTAATTGTATGAAAATATTATTTGATTTTTAAACATTAAATTTAATAATTGCCCATAAGAATTAATTATTTCCTATTTTCTGTTCTTTGCAGGTATGTGTGATTTGTCATAACCTATAAAATAATAATCGTAAGTAAGAAAAAAAAAAAAAATAATTATGTATATATGTATTTTTTATGCCATTGCATTAACACATGTCACATGTCAGCTCCAACGATTCTTTGTTTTGCTTTAAGAAATGAAAGAAAGAAAAAGACAAACAAAACAAAACAACTTAAAATAATAAAAACAATGACATTTTTTTTTTATTTTTTTTTTTGTAAATACAATTTACTAAATGTGCATTTTCTGAAATGTGCCATCGACAGCAACATGCCACACCATGTAGCGCCACATGCGACTGACAGTTGTCAGACCAAAAGAAAAATAATAAAAAGAAAATTTGCTTTCTGTCTGCAAAATGCATAATGAAAACGATATATATTATATAATATTTGTCTAGTTCTTAATGCAGATAATGTTAATGTTGTTGTTTTTATAGTTTTACTTTTTGATGACGTCATTTATAAGCTGTAAATGACAAACTAATAAACAACAACATGCAACTGTTGCTAGTAGAAGCGTCGATTTAAAGGTTCCGTGAATATCGTTTGTATATATCTCTTACGTACGATATTCGTGTAAATATCTATATATATTTATTGTATATATATATATATCATATATATATGTTCTTCATGTTTATCGCTATAGAGCGCGAATTAGTCATCGACTGAGTCAAAATAAAGCTGAAAACGACGCACAAATTGCTTTTACTTTGATCTTTTTCTTTTTTTTTGCACGTTTTATTATTCTATATTTTGCTTGTTTGCATTTCCTCTAGTGCCCTTTCTGCAACGTTTTGAAGTTCCTTTCGGTAGAAGACCAATAAAAAGCAGCTAAAAACCATTAGGCCATGTTAAGTAAGGGGCACATTTTAAGCAGTCAGTCAATAAACCTAAAGTCAAATCTGCCTCAACTCTGTTGCAATAATTACAAGAGAGATCAACTGTCATTTTGGGCCATTGTCTGATTTATACTCAAAAGTTGCCAATATGTCAGATATTCTCTGTATTTCGTCATGCCAAGTGAAATGAGTTCATCGTCAGTGTTAACGTATTGCCATTTTAGCCGGCTGCGTTTTGTTTAACCAAATATAATAATAATAATAAAAGATGCGGTCAGAGTTTGTGTTAAACGTGCGTGGGGTGTCCAACTGACAATTGTTAGTCATTGCCAACGCAATTATAACCATCATCATCATCATTATCATGTTGATGTTGACAGTCATCATCATCATTATTATTATTAAGTGCTTTCTTGGTAGGAAGCACAGTTGCAGAGTTGATTGCACTTTGTCAGCTTTGAACTGACTGATAAGCCCACTGTTTAGATTCTTCTGCGTCCAGCAGCACAGGACGGATGGACAGTTGGACAGCTGTATAGCTAGTCAATAAAGATAAGAAACAGGGACAAACTCAGACAGAGAGAAAGAGTAAGAGATAGACATTGTGAGAGAGAGAGTGAGACAACTTCTCAATGGATACTCTGCAAGCAGCAAAATACAAAATAAAAAAAAATATTTTCTCATTTGATTTATGGCATGTAAATTTATGAAAATTTACTGCGCTTCTTGGTAAACAGAATCCGAGCTCTACTGAGCTGAGCCATACTTGATAAACTGTGTAATACAAGTATATAAATATATATATATATATATATATATATACTATATATATGTGTGTGTGGTTGTCGACCAATTGCAGCACATTCCAATTTTATTATATCATGTGAGTTTGCAACATTATCGCATATGGTGCAGCTACACATTATCGCCTGAATTGTGCTTGCCGCCTTCTGCCTGCCAACGACGTCTGTTGCCTACAATCCAACAGCAACTTATATGCAATTCTAGTCTATACTATATATACTATATACTGTATACTGTATAGTATCTATAGATATGTAAAAGAAGAAAAAAAATAAAAACAAGTTGTAGAACAAGTTTCGAAACGCCTTTTTGAAGCTGGAAGCATCCAGTACACACACACACGCAAACGTATACATATACATATACTTAATTACCCAACATTTATTTGTGTTTCTCTATAGTCTATACTATATACTGTATATACAATAATCAATAAATAATAAATGTTAAAAGTCTATACTTAATGCTATACAAATATATGATACAATCATGCAAAACTTTTATGCATTTTATCATTGGATTTTTTGTATTTTGGCAGCAAAAACAAAATTATTTTACACCCTCGCAAAACAACGGCAGATCGATAAAAATATTAAGATTTACAGCTATAATTTTATCAGTTGTAGTTATATAAATATATATATGTATATATGTATAGAGATTGCTGTTACAGCAATCGTTAATATTTTATAGCAAACAGCAAAGTTATTAAGGAAACAATTTGCCATAACAAGGAGTACAAGGAAATTGTTTAAGTTTGCCACTGTAATTGCCTCAGGCATGTTTTGCATACAGTGTGAATACAGGGTATTTAAATACAGGGTATATTTAATTCATACACACAACGATAAGCATTCTAACTACTTATTAAACAACAATTTTTTTTTGCCTTTCTCATGCGCCTGCGGCACTAATGAACTCCACGTCTTGTTAATAATTATTAAAATTTTCAGTTTGTTGTTTTTTTTTGTAATTTTATTATTATTTTTTTGCGGTTGTTTTTTTGTGGTTATTTTTTTTTTTGTTTTTTTTTTTTTTTTGGCTGCTGTGGCTGCTTTTAACGCGTTCAACTGGCTTTTGAATTGATTTCGGCAATTAAAGGCCTCTAAATGAAATTGAAAACGCTGAAAGCAAGCAACAAAATTTCAAGTTATTATAAATATTTTTGTGAGACACTCGAAGCGCTTTGATTGATGGGCGTTCAAGCAGCGTCAGCGAATTGTTATACAAAAAAATATTATAAAAAAAATATATATATATATAATAAAATTAAAAAGAAAAACGGCAAATAATGCCAAAGTGTTTAATGAAACTTGGCCATAAAATACCCTGTATTAATTATAGTTATTAATAAAAAAAACTAAGTAAACAAATTATATTTATTAGCTAAATTTTAATATAAAAAATCAATTTTAGTTTTCCTTAACTGATTTATATAGCTAAACTGAAATACCTTTTGATAATAATTTTAATGCATATAGAAAAATATTTTTTACTTATTCTCTTATAGACATATTTTGTTTTCTTTTTTCAATAGTTTTGTGTTTTCTTTTGTTTTTGTTTTTCTTGTTTTTGGCAGCACACGTGCATGGCTTTAAGACTCTTTGGGCACTCTTATCACTGACCAGACTTCATTCATTAGCAGCTGATAAACAGTTACCAGTTTTTGACTCTTATGTCGATTATCTACAGCCTATATATATATACGTGTGTGTGTGTGTGTGTGTGTGTTAGGTTTCTCATAGATAGCGCGGGGACAACTTATGGTCTTTGTTGTTGTTTTTGCTGTATTTTTTATATATATTTTATTTTATTTTTTTTATCGTTTTGATAAAAGTTGGCGTTATGTATATGCGACTTAATTAGTTTGCTATGCCTATTTACGTGGGCAGTAAAGTTGCTGCGTCGACCGGATCTCCACTTGGACATCGCTTCAACAGCAACATATGAGATAGCAACAGAGTGAGAGAGTGAGAGAGAGAAAGAGAGAAAAATTAGTTAGTTGATAACCAAATCGATAAGCAAACAACAGGTAAAAGTTCTGCTTCAGAACTTTCTTTTGATTTGATTATGAGGTCAATAACTAAATAATATATTAGTATATGTATTAGTTTATGCTCAAGTCTATAGCATAAATTAATAGTTTGACTTAGCAAATTAGCTTTAATTTGTTTTAGTTTATTTTAAATTTTACCTATAAGCCTTTTCATGATATGCGTCAGCCTTGAACAGTTGCCAAAAATAATACCAAAAAAGAAAAAACAACAAATTTTTTGCCAGTTTGTTTTTATTGTACAAAATTTTATATACTAGCCAAAAGCAACAAAACAAAAAGAACAAAATAAATTTAAAAAAATATACAAAAATCTCTATATATCCATCAGACAGATATATAGTATAACCGACTCTGTCTGTGGCGCCCTGTATGGAGCATCGTTAAAAATTTATATTGAGTCAAGAAGGCAACAAAAGTCGCCACTTCTAAATGCCTCAATAAATAAGCAAAGGTCATAATGTATATAAAACTGTGAGGTAATATATTTAAACCACAGATATCTCTATATATATATATATATATATACATGTGTATTTATATAGATAATTTCAAGCAGTTATAGAGAAATTATGAGCCAGTTATGTGTGATGTATTTGTTATTTAATGTTTTCTATCAAATGTTGCTTTATTTTTTATGATCGTTTTATATAAAGCCTAAACCAAACGCATATCGCATATTTTTAAAAGACATATAAATGCTTAAATTAAGTATTTTTTTTTAGTATACAACTGTGACGTCAGCTGTTGTTCCTGTTTGCCGTTTGTTGTCTACAACGGGTAGCTATAAATTATGTAGAGAGTTGTATTTATATGATTTACAACACAAGTGCAGAGGCTAAATACTTTATGTAAATATGTGCTATAAATATATATATATATATATCTCTTTATATTCATATATATATATATATATATTTTGCATGCCAACAAGTCAATCACCATATAAAACTGATTAATTTAATCGCCCTCGAGCAACTACAGGCAGCAGCAGCAGCAGCACCAGCAGCAGCAGCAGCAGCAGTCCAAAGGGAGTCCAAGAAGGAAAATGCATGGAAAAGATTGCATGCAAAATGATATGTGCTGGCTCATTATAGAATTTATAATTAAATGCAATATTTCTTATAGAAACTAAACGAGGAGCACTGACCAGTACAAAACTAAGTGAAGCGATTGAATGCACACACACACACACACATATATATACACTAACACATACACATTGAGAACGTCCGTCAAATAACCGCAATTGTAATTATTTTTTTACAAAATGCGCCCGATACGCTCTGTTTGAAATAAACAACGAAAACAAATGATTAGATGCGAATGCCTTATAGGAATGGCTAAATAACAAAACTAAAAACATACACACATGTGTATATAAATGTGTGTGGACAGTGTAACAAACGCGTTTGCTGATAGACGCCACAACTGGCCGCCTGACTGACCATTACAAATGTTCACTTAGTCGGGGCATAGATATGAACACTATAAGCGAACCTCGTAGCGTCTCTAAAGAGATACTCAACGGAAATTCCGCATCGTCTGCCGCTTGCCGCTTACCACATGCCGCATGCCGCATGCCGCATGCCGCATGCCGTATGCCGCTTGCCGCATACCGCTTACCGCCTGTTGCTTGCAGTTTTTTTACTTTTTTTTTTCATTTTTGGTGTCGTTGTTGATTATTTCTACAAAAGCCACTAATGGATTTTGATATGCACAACACAGCAGCTCATACACACACACACACACACACACACACACACACACACATACATATATATATATATTTCTATTAAAATGATGTGCCTTGCCACTGGCAACTAGCCACTAGCCACTGTACACTCTCCAATCCAAAGCCAAGCTCTCAGCTTTAAGTTGCTTGCCACTTTTTATGCCTGACTCGTGGCTCGCGGCATGCAGCGTGCCAGATAAAGTTCTTGCGCTTTTCGAGAAAGTGCAATCGTTAGAATGCGGACTGTTGTGCCATGAATTGTGAGAAGTTAGGTGTGGGGTATTGCCAATGTATATACAAAAGGAGAAAGAGAAAGAGAAAGACAAAGAGAGAGAGAGAGAGAGAGAGAGAGTGTGTGGACACTGGACACAGTGGCAGTGAGTTGGCCCGCTTAATTATCAAAGACATTTTTCTCAGCGGCCATCATTTTGGGGCTTGGTCAGCTGATAGCATTCAATGAGGAGTGGCCTGAGACCAGTTCGATGTATTTAAGGTGAGGTCAAAGCCAATGTTGATGAGCCAACCGAATGTTGAGTACCAATCGACTGACTGCCCCAGCGACTGACCGACTGTCCGAGTGGTGATCTAATGTGTGATCCAGGAAGCATTGCTGTTGCGACTCCAAAGTATATAGCAGTTGCAGATATTTGCCCAAAAAAATAAAAATAGAAAATAAGGAAAGATAAACGAAAAAAAAAGGCCCATCAAATAGTAGTTGCAGCATGGCTTGAGAGGCATGTGGCAAACAAAGGCAAGCAACTGAACTTACCAACGTGGGGTTAAACATTAAATGCCAGGCATAAATATTGCCGCATACAGCAAATACACAAAAGGGCTGCCAGTTGGTTTTTTTTTTTTTTTTTTGGCCAGACTCATAGGGCGTGGGCGAGGGGCATACAATTTGGCAGCGGCTTGGTGGTTGCTTGGTGGCAGCGTAACCAACACTAAACTAATGGCTGCCGCGCTGGCGTAGCACGGTTCAATGAATTACTTCATTAGTGCAGGCGTGTTCCGTGTGGCATGCGTTGGTCGCAATGCTGCAACGTCCATACTTATATATATAAATATATTTATATATATATATATATACTTATTCGTAGTATGTCTACTATGAACATGAGTATCTCAAAGATACACAGCCAAAGAAGCAACCATCCAGGCAAACGTCTGGCTGCCTCACTGACTGGTTGCCTGGTTGACTGCCTGGCTCCCTGTCAGACAGTGCCGACATTGCGAGTGGCAAGTTCTGTTCTGTTCTGTTCTGTTCAGTTGTTGCATTGTCCCTGACCGTGCTGTAGCACTTTGGTTGCCGCTGAACGCGTCAACTGTGCGTGGAAATTAGCTGCTGTTGCCGACTCCTGTTGGCCTCTTGGGAATAGGATTCTCCTCTCAGCTCCTCCAGTGACTCTATCAGCCTTAATTGCGGAAGTTATGAGCATGGAATTTTAATTATTTCACTCGAGTGCCTGCTGTCGAGTCTCTGCTTGTTATTGCTGCTGCTGTTGTTGTTGCTGTTGCAGCCTACTGATGTTGCATTGTTACTTCGTTTACAGTTAGTCAGTTGCTCTTCTATTTCTTCTTTAACTATTTTACTTTTCTTCTTTTATTTTTTGGGGCGCCTTTAGTTTTAAACTAACATCCGCAGAACCTTTTTGTGGCATCTCTAACAATTTGAAACCCAAAGCCTGTCTGTTTGCATTCTTTATTTGTGCGGCGGCGGCAACAACAACAGCAACGACGACAGCAACGACGACGGCGTTAGGCCATGTGGCTTAGAAAGTGTCAAGTCAAATGATTGCATTGCAGCTGTACCCAATTTTCTCCATATTTAGTTCTAGGCATTCTGGGCAAACGTGACACTTTCAAACGCTTTCAAATGTCGACGAGCATGACGATTTCCCAAATGTTGTCAACAGCAACAGCAACAGCAACAACTACTTGTAGTCATAGCTTAACCTAGAGCCATTGCTCTTAAGAACTGCATGATCCAACTATCCAGCCATCAATCTATCCAGCTATCCATTCATCCAAACATGCTGAATGTGTCTGTCTACTTGTTGCTCTTGGACTTTCTGTGCCAAGCTAATTTGTTATAAGTGCGATCTGTTTACTTATTTGTTGTATGTGTCGCAGCAGCAGCAGCAGCAGCAGCAACAGCAGCAGCACTAACCATGCAGCAAGCAGTCATGCAACTTGCGTTGGAGTTACCTTCTAAAGGCCTTTGTCTGCTTAACGCATACAGCATTCGCTTGTCAATTCTTCATTCCGTCAGTCTGGCAGTAAACTTCCTTGCTTGTTTTCAAATGCAAGCAAACAAAAGCAGAAACCAGCAACCAACAAGAACAACAACAACAACAACAGCAAGAAATAGCTGCAAGAACACTTGAAAACTGGCTAAGAGCTGCCACTGACCAGCTGATGTTAATGCTGTTGCTGTTGCTGTTACTGCTGTCGATGTTGTTAGTGTTGGTGCTGTTTTTGATGCTCTTACTGTTGCTGCTACGGCTGCTGTTGCTGCTGCTGCTGCCGCTGCGGCTGCCTTCTGAGATGGATGGAGACGTCGTTTAAGATTAAGACGACTTCTTTTTACAGCTGCGACGACTTCGTTCTGTGTAGTTTTAGTTGCAATACTCTCTATGTCTGTGTGCGTTTGTGTGTGTGTGTGTGCGTGTTGCTGCTGCTGCTGCTGCTGCTGAGGTGAGTGATGATGATGAATGTGTTACAACGAAGGTTAACGACTTTCAGCTTTATAAACAACAACAACAACAGCTGATAATACTAGAAGACTCTCTTCCATTGTGTTTTATGACTCGCAACTGGTTAGAGAGTGAGAGAGAGAGAGAGAGAGAGAGAGGGGGGAATATACAACAACAACAAATCGAATTGTTGGCATTATAAATAAACATCTACTATTGCAGCTAATTAAGCCGACAACAGGTCAATAATAAATCTAGTCAATTAATTTTTTTTTCAACTTTTTTTCTTAGTTTTTTTTTTATTGCAATTTAAATAAATGCGACAGAGTTTGGCTTTGGTTGTTGCAACCAGTTTTTGGTGTTTGGCTAAAAAGGCGCGTTTTAAATTTCAATTTGTTGGAAGTCAACATATTGTCAATGTTTGCTGCAATTGCCTGAAAGTTCTCTCTCCCTCTCTTTCTCTCTCTCTCTTTCTATTTCTCTCCTTGCTTAGTTTTTCCTGGAGTGTCTAGTGCTTTTAACAACTAAATTACACTTGTCTGCATGTTAACAATTTACTCACACAAACACATGAGCAATAAATGTAGAAGTGATATCTAACCAAACGAGCAACACTCAGCAGCAACATCAGCAGCAGCGGCAATAGCAGCAGCAACAACTGCAACTCAGTTAGTCACATTGGCCAGTCAGTTTGTCTGTTAACTCGACTTTGGTTTGGGCCATGATTGCAATGAGGTTAGCAGCGCAATCTGCTCAAATATAGATAGCTAGTTAGACGCATGGCAAATACAACACAGCAACAACAACTATTGCCAACTAACTACTAGCAACATGTGTAGCCATGTTGCAACAACAACACTAACACTAACAACAACAACAGCAACAGCAACAGCAACCAGCCGGCTGCTTGACTATTCTAATTGCGCACAAGCTTAGCAGCTTTTAGTTACTTTGTAGACTTTTAGCTGCCATCAAAATTGCTTGCTGCTTTTAGCCAGTTTAACAATTTTGCATACAAACACACACACACATACATATATATTTATATATATATATATGTGTAGAGATATACATATTTAGATAGTTAGGGTTAGCTGTTGTCGGCTGACAGACATTGATATAAATTGCCTGCCAAAATGTTTCTCAATAAATGTTCTATTGAATTTTTGGCTAACACCTTGTCCAAAACAAAAAGTGGTAAACTACTGACTAACTGTTCTGTCAAAATGTTGCTCCTGCCCACATTGACTCCAGCAGCAGCCCACAATGCCAGATGAAGCAACAGCATTAACATCTACAACATCTACAACAACAGCAACAACAGCAACACCAACAATAGTCCCTGCATTGCATGTGGCATAAAATTCAGTTGAAAATAATGACACACCCGTTTCAATTTATAGTTGTACATACACAGACATACACACACACATACACATATATAGACTCTGCACACATACAGTTACAGATATACATCTCATAGATTTTTCACTTGAAAACAAAATGAAAATTACTGAACTGTAACCATATGTGGCAGCCGTGGCCGCCCGGCTGATCTCAAGCTGCTTTATGGCTGTGTCAACTCAATACACTGCCACAACATGAATTTACTTAGCTATAAGATCTGCTTTGTAAAATCTATCAATATATATATATATATGTAGTAGATATAGCTGCAATTCAATAGCTTTAAATAGTGTTTACTTAAGCGAAAGCAATAAAAGTTAAAAAACTATTTGAGGTATACGAAACTTATGCATAGGGTATAAGTTACTATATATATCGATATCGATATCTTTGCTGCATAATTCAATAGTATCGATTAGTTAAAGTATTTCATATAACATTTGCATATTAAAATGTAGCTCTTTATATGGTAAATTTATGCTTATTATAAGGTCTATAAGAATCTTGAAATCACGTCATAAAATTCTATTTAATTATGCTATTAAAAACTGTTAATATAGCTGCTGCAAATAGTTTTAAAGCCTAATTATCGTATAGGTATATATATAATTTAAGTTTATATAAAAAAACAAAAGAATTTTATGCATTTTTTATGTATTTTAATTTGTTTATCCACGCCCATTTTTGGCATACTAAAATAGCTCTCAGTATTTGCAGAGTTATTTTTAATGTTTTTATTTCTTTTGTGTATGTGTCTGTGTGTGTGTGTGTGTATGTTTTTAAAGGTTTTTCTTTTTGTATTTCTTTTTTTATAGTTTTTCAATTGGTTTAACCCTTTTCGGATCTATATCATTTGCCAAACGACCGCCCACAATTTATTTGCTTTTGTAATGTTAAAAAGTTCAATTACAACTTAAAGCCCATCAAATGTTTAAATGTTGTTGCTAACGTTACGCTCTCTTGCTTGTAACTGTTGTTGTTGTTGTTGCTGTTGTTGTTGCTGTTGCTGTTGTTGCAGTTGTTGTTGTTGTTTGTATTGAGGTCTAGTCAAGTCTGGTTTAGTCTATAGCAAGTCCTATGATCGTACAATTTTGATTAGCTGCAAACGACAGGCGACGTCAACAATTTAATTGCACATTTGCATTAGAGTGGAAAGCAGACTATGAACAGACTCTACAGCTGCTGCTGCTGTTGTTGTGGCAGCTTCTGGTTGCAAGTATCCAATGCAATTGCTAGTTGCTGGCCAGGTTTGATTTCTTAATTGTCGCTAAATGCGGGACTGCCAAACATTGTCTTTAACTGACATTGTCGTCGTCGTCGTCGTCGTCGTCGTTGTTGTTGCTGTTGTCTCTGAGTTCACATTATCGTTGATCATTTTGTTCGCAATGAGTTTTTGTGGTTGCTGGGCACACGAAATGAATGTTTAAACACAAACACATAAACACACACACACACAGACACATATATATAGAAAGACAACAGCTGTAAAGGAATTGTCGAGTAACGATCATGGTGGTAATTTCAGCAACCACGGGCAAGGCAATTGGAATGGGTCTTTGGGCTGTTCAAATGGGTATGGGGAAGTGGAACCACATGCGCAATTGTCATGACTGTTAGTGGTAATAATGGTGGTGGTGGTGGTGGTGGGAATGGTACACGCGGCTACTGCTGCTGGTTGTGCATGTATTTTAATTGCTTCAATTTTAATTTATTTTTAGTTGTTTTTTTTTTTCACTTGAGTTAAGCGCATTTTTTTTTTGGCATACTTTAAATTAGGTTCTTATATGTCAACCCTTAATGATCAACCCTCATATGACGCATTGTACACTTGAAAGTAATTGAGATACCTGCATATATTATTAGCTTAACATAGCTCACAGATAACTGAGACTTAGTATATTTATGGCAGACATAAACTATGCTTTAATTATGCATTACATGTGGCATGCAGCACAATAGCTTGAATTGGCACCCACTTTACTTAGTGTCGATTATATGTATATATATATAATACTTTCACTACTTAAAAACACTTAAATACGTTCATATTTGGTAATTTTTTGGCTCATTTCATTTACATTTAAATATAATTTTATTTTTGTGTTGAATTGTGTCGATTTTTTTTTTTTGGGGGGTTTTTTTTTTAATTTTAATATTTCGATTGGCTCTGCCGACAGTTTCTAATCTCTTTTGGGTTGCCCGTTGACATCAAAACGCAGTTTTCAAAGCGCTTTTTTCTCCCTCTCTCTCTCTCTCTCTCTCTCTCTTCTTGCACTCTCTTTTCTTTTGCTTTTTCTTTTTTCTTATAATCGCCAAACTGTCACATAAACTTTACATTTTATTTGACATGCACGCTTGGCATAAAAAAGAGCCAAAAAGTCTGGGCTAAATACAAAAAAATTTCTTTTTTTTTTAATTTCTGTTTTTTTTGATAATGTGCAACGCGGCGCATACGCAACTTGCGTCTTGTGACAAGTTGCTGCGTATTGTGTCTCGTGGCACATTAGTTGAAATTATGACAATTTTTCATATGATAATAATTCAAAATTATTTTCCATATGTTGGACAGCTATTGGATCGTTATTATTAATTCAATTTGCTTTCGATTATCAGCAGCTAAGCTAAAGATTTTGTTTATTATTTCATTGGAAATGTCTTTGAAATGTTAATGCGCATTTGTTAAGCTAATCTATGTGATTTCTATGACTTGACTTTTGTTTTTTTTTTCTGCCTCTTTTTTTTTTGGCTTTATTTATTGTAATTATAATAATAATTTTATGCAAATTACGTAAAATGTTTGTTATGCAATGAGTAAACGTGTTTGTAGCCTCAGCCAAAGGAATTGCTCAACGCTTTTTATCGTTTTATAAAGAATGTGACAGAAGCTCAAAGACTTTCTACTGATCAAAGAAAATATACACAATTCTCTTCTCTTAATACTCTATTTATATATTAAATTAACTGTTTCTATTCTGCTCTTAGATCTTATAAAGAAATCAAGCTGATTATTGGGTTATATAGAAGTTAAATGTGAGCGCTCATGCAAATTGAGCTTAAGTCTATTTAACGGCAACTTAGGCTTAAGTTAATGAGAATGTGGCCTAAATGAAGTTATATTCAAAATTCTTTTTATAGGGATTATATACATATATTCGTTGGGTACAGTGAATCCTTAACTTGTTCTACCTGCAAAGCAGCTGGCCATTGGTTCTTGGCAGGCGTTTGGCCAATAGCCTTAATTGCTTTGCTTCGACAGGAAATGGTGTGCTGAATAAAACCGTTTAAAAAAAATCAAAACACAGGGAAAAAACATAAGAATATATATACATATATATAAATCCATACAAATCTGAGAGTTAGACAATTTTGGTCGGCGGATATGAAACTGCTATAACTCATGTGGTCGGCCACAAACAATTTGATATCAAAGAGTGTTTGCCTGCAGATCGCATAAATTACGAATGCTGCGAGTTGACTGCAGCCCATAAGATGTTTTTTCTTGTTTTTTACTGATTTCGAGTTTTAGTTGAGGTGTTAGAACCTTTTGGAGTTGGGGTGTTTTAGGTTTTTAAGAATTTATGGCGCCTTAAACAGACAGATATTGTCGATGGGATTAGTGATTTATTGTGGGACAACAATCGATTGTGTGCCCGATTTTTCCTCTCTCTCTCTCTCTCTCTCTCTCTGGTTGTTCTCACACTATCTTTCTCTTTTACACAGTGAGCTTAAAACTCCAACTTGACATTGAAAACAAAAGCCAAGTGCCGCTTGTATATGGGTTGGCTATTGTTACTATTGTTGTTGCTGCTGTTGTTGCCACACATTGTTGAGTGGCCAAGCGTGTGAATTCTGTTTTCGTTGCAACTTTCAAAGTAAAAAGAGACGCTGCAAATTAAGTCAAGGCTATATATATATATATAGTATTGCATACATTACTCATAAACTCAACTCTGACATATCGAATTTCATATTGTTTGCGATTGCATTAAGTTTCCATTTAGAAAATCAAGATACTCCAACAAAATGTGGGTGACTGTTGTTGCATATAGCGAGTACTGCCCGTATTATTTAACATTTCAAGGTAATCTTTTTGCAAATATAATCCATAATATTATCAAGGTTCTACGCAATTCAATATAAATTTAATATTAAAAATTGTTTCTGATAATATACATTTTTTTCTATATAATGTACAATTATGCCTCGATAAGCCCTCTGTATATATATGTATATAGGCTGCATATATTTTTTTTTCTGTCTTCATATTGATAAGATAAAACACAGCTAACAAAGAGTGAAAGAGATAACACTATATTTTTGCCAATTTATTTTGTTTTTCTCTTTTTATATATATATTAACTTTAGCCATTTCTAAAACTGATGTTTACGTCCACAAAGAAATCTTTTAGTGTTTGTTTTAATTCGAATTTTTCATTAATACATTGATTTGTGCACTCCAAGGATATCCTTCTAGCACTTGTGCTACTTTCTACCCTGGACATTTGTGCTCTCCAAGCATTAATCATTTGTACTACAGATGTATATGAATCCATTTCAATGATCAGCTCAGTGCTATATAAGACATTTGCTTGATTGATTTTATATTTCAAATGATCCAAGTTCATTTTTGATATAAATTTCTTTGTCCAATCCACTGGATCCGTTATATTAATTGTACCTCCATCACGTCTTCTATATACCATTCTTGGACTTAGTTCTACAGCTTCATCCTCTACAGCAAAGCTTTGTGAGTACAGCCAAAACAGTATTAATACACACAAAAGTCTCAATTTTTGCGCCATTTCTTAGAAGTTCCGTAACCATAGACAGCTTAAAAGCAACTAAAGCCATACGTTCGCTGATAAGTACAGCTTTAAATATTATACTATAAATATAAATTTATATATATATATATATAATGCTCTTTATACCCTTATCAGCTGACCCTATTGCTTTGGCCTCAGCAGACGTCATTTGTTTTTATTTCATTTTAAAAGGTTTTTTCTTGACTCTTTAAATTCCGCTGCTAAATTATCGTATTGCTTGGAGGTTTTTTTTTACAATTTAAATAAAGTTTTTTCTCTCTTTATTTTAAGAAAGTTGCAGCATTAAAGTAAAAATAAAAATAATAGAAAAAATTACAAAATTTTCGCTGCTGAAATTATAAACAAACTCAGAAGCATCCAGCTGTGCGCGTTGATTGCCATACGACACGATGCGTTTTCAAATACAACAACATGCAACACAGTTTATATACCCTGTAATACTACTAATAGGGTATAAAATACTCATAATATATAAATATTATTCTTTCTTTATCATAACATATTGTATATATAGAGTAGCTTTGCTGCGACTTAATATCTAGTACTTGCTCATATAAAGCATACGCCGAGTGCGCCCTGGTTGTTGTTCAAGTAAACAAAAATAGCAAAGAAAAAAAAAATAGAAAAAAAAAATTGTTGTAAACATTTTATTGTACTAGGAGGAGCAAGCTATGAACACAGAAGAAGAAGAAAAAATACACAAAAAAATTACATTGAATTAACAATTAATTTTGATTGTTGTTCGCGCTGGTTTCATTTTCAGTTTTCAAGCGTTTTCCATGGATTAAAATGCATTTCACATTTTACAGCAGGCGGTCAGTTGTGTGTTGTTGTGGTTGTTGTAGTTTGTAGTTTGTTGCTTATTATTTGTTGTGTTAGTTTTATATTATTTTTTTTCACTCAATTGCTGTACGTTGTTCGCCCTGGGCGCATGTCAATCATACGCAACGTTGTACAAGGCAAATCAATTGAATTAAAGGTGAGTTTGCATTTATAAACAAAATTATTTATTGTTCGAATTATGCATTGCATTTTGCAGCATAGAAAGTGATATTGAAAATCATTTTTATAGAATTATTTTTATTACTATTATTGCGTCTGTGTGTGTGTGTGTGTGTGTGTGTGTCGATTGTGACATTGAACCTTAAACTCTATATAGCAATCATTCATGCCGGATGACAATTATATGAAAAATGGCAATAATAAATTTAATAAGTAAGAAATCAGAGCTCTATTTGTATCTCTTTCTGTTTCCTGTCTCTCTCTTTGTCTCTGGTCTTATAATTGCTTTCAACTATTGAGTTTTATCTAGGCTTTTGCGTATCTCTTTCCACCTTTTTTTTGTGACTTTTTTCGACTTCACTCAACTGCTGTCAATTTGGCTAAAAATAAATGATTACTGCGTCTAGTATATAATATGATATCATGCCGCTTCGTTTTGCCAATTAAAAAACCAGAAAATTTTTGCTGTTTTTTTTTTTTATATAAATTATGACTAGCGATAATCACACAACGTGCTAGTGTTGCTGTTGTTCTGTCTTATTTTTTTTATTTTTATTTTTTGCTTTTGTTTTTCGTCTTTATTCAGAATCGTTTGCCAGCTTTTGGTTTAGTCTAGTAATTAGCTGGTGGAACGTCGCATGCGTAGCTCAAATTTCAAAACTACATGCACTTTGCACAGATACTTACTAAGCAGTAAACAGAGAGTGTGTGTGAGAGAGAGAGGGCGAGTGTGAGTGAGAGAGTTAGTTGGTTTTGCGCGTTGGGTGTGAAAAGATTTATGTGCCTGGCGAGCATCTTTGCTGGAGTTATCAATGCGTTGGCCCCACAGCAGACAGAGTCATAGTCTTAGTCTCTTTGCCAATTGCACTGTCAAGCAACAGCAACAGCAACAGCAACAGCAACAGCAACAGCAACAGCAACAGCTGTAGCTCCAGCTTTAGCAGCAGCAACTGCATATATGCAGCCATTCACCCGAGAGATTCCAGTTTGTGGCATTGCTTGTTGGTGGCATCTTGAGACATTTCATTGTATGCTCTTTTATTTATGGTCTGCACAGCTTTTTATAACTCTTCGATTTATATTGATTTGTAATGCACATAAAAAAATAAAAAACAAAAAGAAAACAACAACAAAAACAAAAACAAACGGCAACAACAACAACAAAAGGCCAGCGATTTTATATATGCAGTTGACCTTGTCCCTGGCAGCAGGCAGGATCGTCTGTAAATTGTTGCTGCTACTTTTCGTTGTTGTTGTTTTTGGTTTTGGTTTTTTGTTTTTAGTTTTTTATTTGTTGCTGTTTTTGTTGCTTTTGTTGGCATGTAAATGTGCATAGTTACAAAATATCGAAGGTCATTTACAGCATCAAAGCTTAAACAAAAAACTATGCAAAATGCAGCTAGCAGTTAGCAGCTAGCAACCATCGAGCCATCGAACCATTGCAACAACAGGCAAGAGGCAACAGCAACAACAATAACAACAGCAACAACTAAAGCATCGTCTCACATTACCAGGCGTGTCAACAACAAGTGCAACATGGCATTGTTGCTGTTTGTTTTGTTGTTGCATGTTTATGTCTGCAACATGTCAAAAGCAACGCCATCGACCGTCCAGGTGCAGTCCATGCCCAACCGAAGGTGACATAACTCGAACTTAGACTGAGTCTGCATCTGCAACTGGCAGGCAATGCACAAATATTGTATACCCTAACCAAAAAGGTAACTATGACTAAGTCAAGCTATTTGAAAGAACTAGATTGAAGTCAATTTTAATGCCTTATCTGAGGCATATAAGTTGCAGCAATTGTTAGTGTATATATATTTGCTGCATGTGCCACCTACGTTTGTGCCAAATTATTGAGTGAACATGCCACAGATAACTGCAACAACACAGTCGAGTGTAAAACACTTGTGCATGTAAATATTTTATGAATTTGTTAGCAGAATTTGTTAGAAAAAAGTAAAAGAAAAATAACCAAAATTTTTGCCTATGACAATGTGTAAATTTATGACAATATTAGTTGCTGTTGCAGTTGTTGCAGTTGTTGCAGTTGCTGTTGTTGTTGCTGGTGTTGCATATTGCATAAGTTTGCTATTTGCGTTTAGCTTTTATGCTTTTTTACAGCAAATACAAAAATATTTGTTTTATTAATTAAGCTTAACTGCAAATGCCTGCAATGTTTTCCCAATATAAATATTTATTTAAACGTTGAAGCGATTTCATTATTATTTGGCAATGCATTGAGAAGTGGCTAAAAGGCTTTTGATTAACTGATTTATGCGTAAACAAAGAGTTCATAATAATAATAATAATAATAATAATGGAGAGAAAAGATAACGAGAAACAAAATGCATTTATTTGATTTATGGCTGACGATGCGGAAGCCGATCAACTGTCGAACGATGTCACAAAAGCATATGGACAGCAGGTATATATACATACATATATACACATATACATATATACATGCATATACATATATATATATATATATATATATATATATGGTTTTTCTTTTGTTATGGTTATAAATTATTGGTAAACGATTGCGTAAAAGGAAAGGAATATGAAAAGAAAGAAGAGAGGCCAATAACCGAGAACTGTTTAAGGGGGAACCAGGAAATACATCAAAGTTGGCTTAAAAGCGGCTTCCAAGAACTTTATTGTTATTCATTTTTCTTCTGTTTTCCTTTCTGTTTCTATTGGTTAGTAAATTAAAATTTTAATTATGCATGTGTGTGTGTGTGTGTGGGTGTAGTTGTAGTTGTGGGTGTGTCTATGTAGTATATAGGTCAGAGTTAGTTATTAGCATTCGAGTTGCACTTTGGGGCATTTTTCAATGAAAATTTTAGGCAAAGGCCGCACTGGTTGCTGATTAAAGGCGATTTGGTTAATGCCGAGGCTTTCACCGCATGTGGGTCACCTTTCGCCAGCCAGAATTTTCCATTCTGGTAACACCAAAAACACACACACACACACAGAGATATATACATATACATAGAGTGTAAGAGATGAAAGAGCTCTGCTCCTAATGAACTTGTTCCTCATAGCCAATGGTAGCAAAAGTTTTTCCAACTTGTTTTACAATATTTCATTTGTATGTGTATATGTATGTTTGTGTGTGTTGGTTTGTCTAGTATGCTTTAGGTTGTAGGTGTTTGACCCTCAACAAACGGATTTGTTTTTAAATTATGTTAATTTCAGTTGCTCTTTTTTTTTGTATTTTTTTAATTTGTTTTATTCTAATTTTTTGTGGTTTTTTTTTCTTTTTGTTGGCAACAAAATTCTTATTCAATTAGCCGCATTTGCGGCTCAATCAATTTCGAAAATAACATTAATCAATACCCATGGTGAACATTTGTTTCTATTTGAGTTTTGTTTTTCTTATTTATTCATTCATTGTTGTTTTTGTCTCTTGTGGGTTTTGTGTCTTTTGTTTGATCTGCTCGCAAATATAGAGGAAGAAAAAAAAAAAAATAGCGACAATTTAATTATAAAGCAAAAAAACGGCAGCAACTACACGAATGTATCTGAAATTGATATCGTGACTTTGTGTAATTTGTAATTTACGATGAGATCACTTCCTTCAACAATGTATCATTGTATCAATGCTCTTGCTCTCTCTCTGTCACTCTCTCTCTCTATCTCTTCCTCTTTCTCTTCTACTATTTCTATTTTCCTTTTGTCCCCAAAAAACATACGTCAATTCGTCGCCAAGAGTTGTGTTAGCTGTGGCAAGAATGGGGGGAAGATAGCCATGAAGCGAAGCGGAACGTATCTCAGTATCTCTCTCGCTCCCTCTCTCTATCTCTCTCTCTTTCTGTGTGTGTGTGTGTGTGTGACAAGATAAGTCTCGTAGTTGTCGGCACTGGAAACAGCATGGAATCCCATAAGCCAAAGATCTCATTGCAATGCTTCGGTTTCAGTTTCTGTTTCTGTTTCTGTTTCTGTTTTTGGCTTGTGCCTGTTTTAACATTGCCTGACTGACAACAACATCCTGCGCATCAGCCATTAGTACAACAGCAACAGCAACAGCAATAGGAATAGCATCAGCATCTACGTAAGAGTATCTTTTAGCATCAATGGCGCAAAAAAGTTCAAGTGGTCCAAGACAACGGCAAATTTGCATTCGCAGTTGCCGTTGCCATTGCCATCGCAATCGAAATCGCATCCCGAAAAGCCATTGGCATTGGCATAGGAATTGGCTTTGACTGCGACTGTGGCAGCGACTGTGGCAATGGCAATGTTTTGCTGCATCCACAGCTGTTATTTGGTTGGCTGCTTTGTTTTGCAGCCTGGCTATTCAAATCGCATAAATTAGATTTGGCATTCGGCTTTTTTTTTTTTCTTTTGCAGCGCATACTAATAAATTCAGAATGTGCAATTGAAATGAAAGCAGCAGCAGCAGCAGCAGCAGCAGCAGCAGCAGCAGCAACAGTTGCAGCAACAGCCACAGCAGCATAAAATGTAAATCAAAAGATTTTCTTTTGATTGGTCATGCATTTAAATCACAGCTGAAACTCTGGCTCATTCCAACTTATATTCAATTCCCCCAATCAAACAAATTTTCTTTTTCCCAATTCTCAATTCTTATTGCAGGCAGTAAAGTTGCTGCCTCAAATCTCAATAATAATAATAAAGAATTGAGTTCTATATAAAAGAAACCAGGTAATTCCATAGATTACCAAATATATGCCAGATATTGTCTATAAAATATAACCAATTAACCTACTCTACTATATTTTAATAAACATTTATTATATAATTTATATATTTCACTTGATTCTTTGGCACATTTTAGTAACCAAATGGAAATTTATAGTTCTCCTTTAAGGATTATTTTATGTGAATATATATCATATAATAATTTTCTGATATTAAACATAAATTTGGAAACAGTTTTCTTTATCTACTATATATACTTATTCTATATAATTTTGATTCATTTACCATAAGTTCTATCACATATGAATGGAATTGTATGACGCAAACAGCTACAAGTTTCCACTTCATTCTTGCCACTATTGCCGCATTTCATCTACTCATTTGCCCTTGTTTTTCAGCAATCAACTAATTTTGCTTTATTTTCTATATAATTTGCTTCATTTTGTAAATCATTCAATCAATTTTCTAGAGTTAACTACAGTCAAACAACTTCTGTAAGCCATTTACCATAACCGATTCACCCACAAGCTGCTGTTGCCTCATGCTGCAGTTAAATCTAAATTTGCCCCATCTAAAACTTAACTTGCAACTGTCTAAAGCTATCAAAATCAAGCTTGAAGGTTATTTTAATCTATTGTTGACCCATTTCCGCTTAATTTTTTAACTCTGAAAATGGTCTAACGGCTCAGTCCTTGACCTTTACAACCGTATATAAGCTTAGCTCACGTCCATTTTTTATGGCTACCGCTTTTAAAATCTATTACGATCATTATATATATATATATATATATATATATATTGTTATTGTGTATAGAGCTGTGAGTTGAGCTCATTAAGTTGTAACAAGGTTTGTGTATTCTGCGGCATTTTGTCTTTTAACTCTATTTTAAGCGTTTTTTATAGGCGGTTTTTGAACTCATCAAATGTTTATCGTATTTCTCTTGTTTTGTTTTGTTAACAGGAAAATAATGATATGGCTAAAATGTTTTTTTAATTAATGCCAAACCTACGCCAATATCTAGATTCTTGATAATGTTGCAATATACAAAAGTTTTGCCTATTTGATCAGATAGATAGTATCATATATACCTTATTGCAGCCCCCTCGACGAACTATGTGACAGATTTTAAAAGTGTCAGCAGAATATTTTTTTTTTTTTAATGCCTACACTTGGTCAAAGAACAGGCAATTGGCAATTGGCAACTAGTAACTGGCAGTTGGCAACTGGCTAACTAGCAATTGGTAACTGGCAGTTGGCAACTGGCTAACAGAGTAGCTGCTTCGGCTTGGACTTGGGCTGAAAGAGATCGGCCTACGTTATGGCTATTGATTTGTCACTGGATGGCACTGGCTGGCAGCTCTCTTTAAGCAGCTCTGACAGTCGCCCAAAGCTGCTTTACATGTGCAACGAAGCGTGTGGGCAATATCTGACAGTGCCCCTGACAGGTCGCAAGTTTTCAGTTACTTTGTAGCTTCAGTTGCAGCTACAGAGAATGCCGCAAAACAAAAAAAAAAAAAAAAAATTCTAAAATGAGAATGTGGCGCGTAGGTTGCTAATCAGATTTGCTCTGATGCCTCGTTGATGTTGCATGTGAAAAAAAATGAAAAAGACCTGTTTTAATTACACAACCACCGATAGGCAATTAAACTTTGGGTGGCCCACTGACCGCCAGTGACCAACCACCGATGTGGCTATATAATATAACCAGCTGACTTGTCCGGAATTGTTAGACGGCCTCATAAAAACAAAAAAGTTCGTCATAAAATTCAATTGAGAATCGAGTCTCGCACAGAGACTGTCAGACTCGCTTTTCATATGTGCCGCGGGTGCAACGCAGTTGCTACGATTGCATAATACACACACACACAGAGATACACACACAAACACGCAAAGGCACAACACAGAGATAATTTCAGTTAAAGGCAAACAAACCCAAAAGCCAACTATAAGACAACGCAATGCGATTCAGGCTTGGCTGTGTGGTCCAGACTCTGGCCAAGCCCAGGCTGTTGCAAGTGGGACTCTTGTTGCTGCTGCTGCTGCTGCAGGCGACGTTGCTTTGCGTGCATACAATATACAGCATACAGCATTCAGCATTTGTATTTGTATTTGGAGTTACAACTTGCAACTTACAGCTTACAACTTGCAAGTTGCAACAAAAACAAAAAAAGAAGCAGAGAAATAACCTAAAATTACCGCCGCCAATTTAATAGTCACACTTGCAACAGCAGAGCGCCCCAGTCTCAGCGTCGGCCACAGCCCCATTTTCAGCGTTAGTCCCAGACGTTGCAACAAAAGCTGAAATTACAAAGTCTTGCTGCAACAACAGCAACACGCATACCCCGCCCACTTGGCGTCGGCGTGTGAGGGCATTAAATGCTTCTTAGAAATGTAAAGAAACATTTTTTTTATATATATATATATTTCTTTTTATTTCTTCTTCTTTTCGGTGCAAGTATCTCTAATGCTGTGGCAACTGGGTGGGTGGAGAAACTAGCGTTGTTGACGTCGTCATCGTCGTCGTCGCGAGCTCAATACTGCCCGATGCCGCATGCCACATGCAGCATTGTATAATTTTGTTTAGTTGCTGTAATAGTTCTTAAGAAAATGTGCAGCATCATCGTAATGATGCTGGTAAATACACAAAGTGGCAACAAGGCAAGACCAAGGCAGCAAGGGGGCAATGCGGCAAGCAGCAAGCAGCAAGCGGCATACAGCAAGCGGCAACCCAAAAGGTTTGAGCTTGGACCAGCTGTTAATGGATTTTTAATGGAAACGCACTTCAAGGTTATACACCAGTTCCCAGACCCATCTAAGGGTTGTCTAACCAAACAAAGCTTAAGGGTTGCCACTGTCTTTAGGGGCTAATAACAACAGCAACAGCAACAGCAACAGCAGCAGCTGCTGCTGCAGTTGCAATCTCACATTTCTTCTACAAATAATGCTGTAATTGAGCCTTTAATTTTCATTTGGGGTTTTTCTTGTTATCAGATCTAATACCTATATAGCTAATATATACATATTTGTGTATGTATGTGTGTGTGTGTGTGTGTGTGTGTGTGTGTGGATAATGCTTGATATTTCCTTAAAAGCGAATGCGACCAAATTATATTTTCAACAGCGATCGATCAAATTCAAATGGAATCGCATAGTATACAAACACAAATGCAGCTAGAGTATCGTATGTCAAGCATTGCATTCGCACAACCACACACACACACACACTACAACACACACACACACATAACATACTGCCACCGGGACAATGCGGACAGACAGACAGTCGGGACAGCCAACCCGGTTAGATAAACAAGCAAAGAAACAAACAAACAAACGGGCGGATCGACTGATAGGCAGACAGACGAACAGACAGACAGTGAGCGCCATATGTGCGTACACATCTTTCTCTTCATACATAAATATGCACATATATGTGTGCGCATATTCCTGCTTATATATATGTATATGTATACACACATACATTGGTTGAGTGTGGCATAGAAGAGACAAACATAAAACTACCGTTTGATCGATCGTTTTGATTAAAAATGCAACACATTTCTGTATGATCTGTCACAGACATCAGACACAGACACACACACACAAACACACACATATATATATACACTTATATACATTAGGCTGAAAGCCGCAAAAGTCTTCGACTGCCTCTCGCTTAGAGCTGAGCTGAGCTTGAGCTGAGCTCGAGTTGAGTTGAGGCTTTTGGCTCATAGCTTTGCGGTTGCCAGAGACAAGCGAAATGTTTGTTAAAGTGAAATTAACGTCGTCAGCTAACAGCCTACCAATCAACAATGCCAGTATGTATGTGTGTGTGTGTGTATAACACACGCATGCCATTGCGATCATCATATATATATATATATACTTAAAATATTGTATATATATATATATATAACTATATCCATAGTTGTCTATGTCTATAACCAAACAGTCTATGTCGTTGCGCATTTTCCGCCTGATTGTTGCCTTCTGCTTCCTCAAGCTACTACATACAGCGGCTCATCTGGGTTTTGTGGCAGCAACCAACCAACGTGCAACCAAGCAGCGTGCAACCAGTTTATTTTACAATTAATGAAATTCGATCGATTTATTAACTGTATATATATATATATATATATATATATATATAATATGCATTACATATCATACAACCCCCTCCCCCCAATCACGACACACATACACTAACACTCTAATACATATATACACACATACGTACATACATTTAAACTCAATTCATTCAAAGCATTTGCTTTAAGTTTTGACAATTTTGTTCAGCTGCTGCACTTGGTTGTCCATTAACCTTCATTAGGCTTAGCTATAAATGCCATATATTGTGCTTGATGTTGTTGTTGTTACTGTAGTTGTTGTTGTTGTTGTTACTGTAGCTGTTGTTGTTATTGCTATTGCACTCGTTTTGGTGTGTGTGTTTTGTTGACAATTTCGAACGTCATCGATTTCACAATTAAAGTTTATTTATTTATTTGTTTGGCTTAATGAACTGTGTGAAACAAATTCGTTGTGCTTAAAGCTTTGTTTGTCTTGCTGCAGCACACAACAACAACACCACACAGTCACACACACATACACACACACAACACACACCACCCACCCAACACATAAGTAAAACGCGCTTAGCTACCCCACATTTCTGGTCAAGTCTTTAAGCTGAAACAGTCGCTTTTGTTGCCTGTTTTTAACTGCTAAAGTTGCAGTTGTTGTTGCTGTTGCTGTCAATGTTGTTGTTGTTGTTGCTGTTGTTGTTGTCGCATTTTTTGTGCAGCTCAAATTGTTATTGCACAATTTTCGTTTTGGTTTTTTATTTGAGTTGAGGGGAAAATTCAATGAAATCGCCACAACTGGCCACAAGTCTGGCATGTTGCAGGGGGAATAGCAATGGTATACGGGGAGACGACTGAAGGAGGGGGGGGGGGGCAACAAGTTGAAAAGTGTCAACAACAAAATACGCCTAATTGTCGCCCGGCAATTGTCGCGCATAACACTTTGTTTTTGTTGGCTAATTTTATGACGCCAATTGCGTCTATAATAAATTTTTGTATTTCTATTTGTTTTTGGCTTATACATACAGACGATTACATATATACTAAGATAGACATATATGTATATAGATATATATATATATATGTATGTATATGTACATATCATAGCCAAGTTGCGCGTTGTTAACGTTGCGGCCAATAAATGTGATTTAATGCAAAAAGCCATTCAAGTTCAGCACAAGGCTTCATCTCTTGTGGCACGTGAGTAACTGTGGCAGTTGAGTCATATTGCAGTTTGTTGCCCCTTTTATATATGTTAAGCTACTGTCTATATTATCTATATAACACAACACAACACATTAGCAACTATCTCTTTGTTTGTGTGTGTGTGTGTATTACACTCAATCAATTTCCTTTGGCTGTCTCCCACGTTATTATTTGTCTCTTTTTATGCCACAATCTTATTGTGGCAACGGACAGCGTGCAACCGTTAAAATTGCATGCCTTGGCATTGGCTATTATCAAACTGAGGCATCAATCTGATGGTGCAACGTCCAACACAATTGCAAATTGCAATTGGCCTGGCCAATTACCAGGGGAGAGAAAATAGAAAATGGAGCAAATGTTAACCAAAAAAAAAAAAAAATAACAAACTCGTTTGGCTAACACAGAATCTAACAAATGCATTAGAAATTGGCCAACTTGCTGTCCAGCTGCTCAATGATTATGCAATTTACATGCTCTTGTTATATACACTATATACTCTATATACTCTAACCAAAGGTATTATGACTATGTCAGCAACCCAAATGCAATCGAAGATCAAAAGATGCTTGAAATAGACAAAAGAACAGAAGCAAATCGAGAGAGAGAGAGAAGTTCTTTTGTTGCTCTTGCTGCACTTAGAATCAAAATCATTTTTCAGTATCCAAATTATAGACTATATAATCTGAATAATCATAAATAACTGGGTTAATTTGTAACGCTTGCATGCATGCGTAATGAAGCGTTTAACCCGATTAGCAATGGAGCTACAAATAGAACTCGACTAGATATACGTAACACTGTAGGGAAGGAGAGAATATCTAGTTTCCAAAAAGATCTTAACGAAGCGTAGACAAACAGAATAACAAAAAAAGGAAATCGAAATGGCTTTACACATGGAAAATTTAAATGAAAATGAAAATCAATTAACGCTGTCATACCAACAGCAACAGCAGCGGGAAGAAAAGCTCAAAAAGAGAGTCAATAGGCCAGAGAAAATGTTGGCCATAAAACGCGATCTTTTTGGCCCTCTCAAGTTCAAAGTTATATTTGTGTAAATTTTGTTGCGCGGCGCGTGCAAAGTTTTTTTAATTTTTTTCAATTTTTTTTTACATTTTTTATTTGATTTTTTTGTTTTTTGTTTTTTGTTATTTTCAGTCGCTGCCAGCATATTAAATCAGTTCAGAAATCGTGTGTTGCTTTAGTTTATTTTGTGTATTGTTTGTGTGTTTCCTGTGTTGCATTTGAAAGTCACAGAGAATTATTCTGTCATTGGCAAGGGATCAATTACCTTTCGAAACCAATTTGCATTTGAAATGCATAAGAAAATCGTGTGCAAATAATATTTTGGCAGGTCGCACGCTGTGCCACAGTCTGTGGCATATTGTTTTTTTTTTATGTTTTGTTATGGCCAGCTGATTGGCAGGCTTTCAAATTGAGCTAAGCGAATGTTGCCTACGTATGGAGGCGCATGCAGGTGGCTTCAAACTGTTTCTTGTGGCACCCACACACAAATACACACAGAGACACACACACACACACACACAATTGCAACTTATCTAACAGTCAGTTTGCTCATTATTGCCACAGCAACTAGTTGTACAAGGTGTGTCAGTAGTTGCAACTTACAATTGCAACTGTTGCTGCTGCTGCTGTTGCTGTTGCTGATTTGATCATTTGGCTCTGATCAATATGCTTCAGGCACGCAAAGGCACTTCTGCTCTTATGGCCAAAACAAAAAAATGGGTTAATGCGCAGTCAGCGATTATTTGTTTTCATTGTTGATTGTATTTTCATTTGTGCTCTTATATATATACATCTATATATATATATATATATATATATGGATATTTGTAGTTGTTTATGCTGTGACTTCCAGCCTGCTCTTGGGTTTATTAACAATTTCTTTACTCTTACTTTTGATTAGGCCATGACTTGGCATTATTTTGCATTGAGCCAACGGATTAATTCTTGAAAAGTAAATCTGATGATGATTTGTCAACTGTTTTCTGCCACAGACACTTGATTGCCATGCGAGACATCTTATATATATATATATACATATATATATATATATTTTTAGGTTAGAATAACAAAAGAAAAAGAAACAACTTGAAGCAACAAATTTGATTTGATTTGACAAGCTTTCATTTTCAGTTGTGCAACATTTGCCATATGTGAAATTAGTTCTTAAATGTTTGCTTATATCTTCTATGTATATATATATTTATATAAATACAGTGTCTGCTGTCAGTCTATTGACTGAACAATCTTTTACTTTCATTGCAATGTAAATTATGACAGACTCTACATAATTAATCAAAGCCCTACGGCCGCCGCCAACAGTTGAAGCCCAGCTTCAAGGCAGCAATTGCCAGTTAACATTTAGACTCAATTAACACAGGCAAATTATGCCAAGCTGCCAAGTGGCAAGTGGTCAGTGGTCAGTGGCAAGTTGTTGTTGTCTGTGAAATATGCGCGGCATTTGAAAGTAAAAATAGTTCAGCACCTAATGGAATTTTTTTGTTATACTTGCATTTAGTATAGAAAATTGAATCCGGCCTTTTGTCTGTTCACTGAACCAGTTTAGAAATTCTGCCATTGACGTATTGATGTACTGACAAACTACTGAATTCTATAGCACTCTATATAGTTGGCCATGGTAAAACCTGATATGCTACGTGTAGCGATTTGTATATAAAATGATGTCTGGTTCCGTTCCATTGCGATTGTCTCTACCAATGTCAGCTGATTGAATTGCTAAATTTGAGCCAGTTGTTCTGCAGGTATATATACATACTGTATATATTGATATATTGAGGTATTTGACAAACATCTTCACATATCTATTCCATACAATATCGTATAAGCAATGGCCTTTCAATACCAATCAATAATGTATTCCCAATCTGTTGATTCTTTTCGCTCTCTCTCTCCTCTGTCAATTTTAGAATACTAATTTTTTGTGCATTTAAATAAATGTATACAACAGTGTCTAAAATTTATTGCAAAATATTTATCAAGTGTACAAAAAACAACATGTTGTTGTTTCTTTTTGTGTTGATTTTCTAGCAAAAACTTTCAGGCAAATCTTATAAAATATTCTCAAATTTAAACGCCCAAATACCTTACACAAACTATCGCTAATATTGTCACATATATGAGACCTTTTACAGAGTATCTTTTAGTCGATTTATAAATTGTATTTTAAGTTGTTAATTTTAGGTATTAATCAGTTAAAAAGATTTGTATCAAATTTCTAATGAAGTCACTTTACCATTGTCTCTCTCTCTCTCTCTGTTTGCAGCTTGAAGCTTTGAGATTTGCATGAAAATTGCCACCAAAAACAACAACGACAAAGAAGAAAAAAAAATAAAGGTATGTAACAGATTCCATTATAAAAATCGTTAAGAAACTTTCGCAAAATGCCAAAAGACTAAAAATTAACAAATATGCCAATTAAATCAATAAATATTTGCCAGATGCTGTTGCTGTTGTCAATAGATATACGAACCTATACGAATTTTGACACCAAATAGCAATAAAGATTTTCAATATAATATATAAGAGACAACAGCAACAGCAGATGACAACCAATATACAACAACAACAACATCGTATAGAAATCATTTATGTTAATCAACACATGTTTTCGAAGTCATTGGCCAGACCAGGCCGTAGACCAGACTGTAGACCAGGCCCGAAAAACTTGGCTAATGTAATGTCTGCCTCTTTCGATAGATTTTTTTTGTGTGTCTCTTGTTTTTTTTTCTTTTTATTTTCAGTTTTGTGTTTCTATATGCATATTAAAATGCCCAAAAAACCGAAACAAAATAAATATATACAATAAACGTGTTTCTTATTTATATATGTGTGTATGAGTATGTGTGTGTGTGTGTGTGTTTTTGTCGCACAACAAAATCAAATTCAAATTGTGCGCCGTTGAAATTTGCGCTAATGTTGCCATTTGTGTTGTTGTTGCTGTTGTTGTTGTTGTTGTTGTTGTTGTTGCTGCTGTCACTGTTGCCGCTAGCGGCGTTGATGGGCCAGTTTTGTTGCTGTTTGTTCGTGTCGTCGTTTCTTGTTATTGTTGCTGTTGTTGTTGTTCTTGTTGTTGCCGCTGGTATTGCTGCCGTTTGTTGAAGGTGTAGACACGAGCGCTATTTTAGTGTGCCGCAAACCCAAAACACTACAAACACCACAAGCACCGCAAACACCACAAACACCACAAACACCACGAACACTACGAACACCACTCGTATATGGCCGCCCCATGCCATACATGATTTCTGCGTGCCATGTCGCTCTGCGGGTTTTCTAATTCTTATGCAAATATGCAACGAGTTGTTGTTGTCTGTTGCTACTGTTGCTACCTTTGCTGATGTTGCTGCTGCTGTTGCTGTTGCTGCTGCTGTTGCTGTTGCTGCTGCCTTTGCTCTCCAACTGTTTACAAACACGATATGTACCAAGGTATTCTACAGCTGAAGATTCTTGCGAAATTTTAACTGTGTCTCAAAAATACACACAACACACACACACAGCACACACACACACACACACACACACATGCAGAAGATGCTCATCAAAGTCACCAAATACATTTGAAAAACGAATTTCGCATTAATTTCTAAACGAGTTAAGCGAAAAAGGTGAAAACAACTTTTTTTTTTTTAAACTCAAGTCAAGAGAGACAACAACAGCAACAACAACAACAACAACAACAACAATGATAACTAACACTTTTAAATAACCATAAGTGACAGGGCAGATAAAGTTGGCCCATAAAAAATGCGACAGCTCCACTGTCGCCAAGAGGATCACAAGCAGCTTGAGGAGGAAGTGCGGCAAGGGATGCATGAACGGTAAAAGCAAACAAAAACGTACAATAAAATTACGCATACGCAACGTGGGGCGTTTTTGTGTGGTTACAACAACAAATTAAAAGTAATGAATCATACAAGATGACTTGATAAATGTGATGAAAGACAGAGAGAGAGTAAAAGAGAGTGAGAGGGAGAGCAGCAAGAAGAATTGCAAAGATGCGTTTGTTCTTCTTTTTTTTTTGTGTTGTTTATTTAACATTTTTCATTCCATTCAATGTTGAAGTTATTTATTGACGTAGCGATTTCCGTTTAGATGAATAATTCAAGAAGATTGTGAATCAATACTGAATCAATGCTCTGAATGATCTCCATAAAATTTACACTGCATTAAAAAGAGAAATAGTTTATAAACAAGATTTTATCAGTGTTTATAGACAATTTTAATTTTATTTCGCTTTATTATGTTAATGCCTTTCAGATTGAATTGCTTTCAACTAACTCTCTCTCCCTCTCCCTGTCTTTGTATATACTTCTCTCTCTCTCTCTCTCTGTATCTCTGTTTGCTTTCCTTTTAAGCAGATCATATACAAATATTCATATGGCCGCCTGTTGCTTGATTTGCGTTAATCTTAACGCCGCTTTTGTTATGCTACTCCAAGTATGGAAATCCCAACCAGATCTGTTGGCCCCTTCATTACAGATCACAGCATGGTTTCATAGCAATCCTCTTGCCAATGTTAATTGTATACGCTGCTTATGAACTTGACATGCAGCATAAGTATGCAAAGTTGAGCATATAGTATCCTTTTGGATACTATAGCAATCGTTATGGACTGAGTTCCTTTTGCATTGTGATTGGATCAGGCACTACATAAACTCACACTTAAAATCAATAAACGTAAACTGAGGCAACGCCTACCCACCTACGTACGTACGTAGTATGAGTCCATTGGACATGTGTAAGCAATAAAACTATAAAATAGCACAAACTTATGCTTACAATAAACATAAAGAGCCTATGGAGCAGAGAAACCCTTAACAGATAGTCTACTAAAAAGCGACAGTGGTTGGCTTAAAGGAGCCTTCGTCATATGAAGTTGTTGTTACATGGGTAAACAAGTATTTTTATTGCTATGCATTAAAGGATGCCCACTGGCTATGGAACGTTGGCCGAAACACAACTCCATCGTTCTGGCCATAAAGACACTTAATTGCCATTTTATTACTATAACTATTAGGCCACGTTAAGTCTGTCTGTCCTTCATTAGAACTCGCCAAGAACACTCAAGCTGAAAGCTCACGTCTTGTGCTTCATTTACGCATCAAAGGAAAAATGAATAACCCAGCTCCATATTGCACCACAATCAGCAACCACAACAACCACAAGTCTACACATATACATATACAAAGATCCATAGTCAAAGTCAGAGTCACAGTTACATCCGTTGAATGCAACATGCAAAGTGGCCCTGGTCTGTGCACCCTTCAACAACCAAACAACAAACAACAACAACTTTAGCTTGATTCAGTTCCAGACTCAGTCGCAGTCGCAGTCTCAGTCGCAGACCGCGATATTCGTATCTTTAATGAAATCTGCATGTTTTGTGCCTTAACAAGCATTTTGCTTGTCTACTCATGTCGCTCTCGCCCATAGCCTGTATGCGATCCTTTTGTGTGGGATTTGTTCTTCCTTCCATGGCAGATGAACAGCCAGAGCCAAGCTAACAGACACTCAGACAGTTGGACAAATGGACAAATGGATAGCTATATGTATGGACAGACTGACTGACTGAATGCAAACCATTGGCTGATCTCAACAACAACAACAACAACAACAGCTTTGTGGCACAACCATTGTGAGGCACAGGCAAATCTTGTTAGCGCAAATATTAACTTGTAAATATGATGATGCCCCATGGAAATTGTATAAATCGCTGATAAATATCATTAGGTCTCAACTCTGTACAGCTCTGTCTAGGCTCCATTTTTACTTGTACTTGTCTCCTTTCAAGTATTTGTATTGCTCTGTCTATTTGTATTTGTATTTGTTGTTGCTTTTTTTTGCCATTGCAATACGCCTTGCAATTCTATTAAGATTTTTATCTAAAGTGCTTGTAGTGCAGCCTATTTGCAGCTCTGCCACAGAGCCTAGGTACGACTACACGTAATTGTTTAGCAAATCAGTTGAGTGGATTCCACAAAAAAAAAAGTATATTAAAAACAGTTAAGTGTTGCTAGCTGTTAAGTTTTGCTATTGTTTTGCTTTGCTTGCCTGATTGCACAGTAGTTCGAAACAATTTGCAATCACTTTGAAGTCAGGAAATGCATTTAACTCAAAAGGAAGTATATCATCATGATTTAGACGATTTGTAAACTATTTTCAGTTAGAAAATAGGAATAACGAACGAGACTATCATCATTCTAAGCAGACAGCACACGCTCTGTGCTCGTAAATAACTGTCATAGTCAAGCTGAGAACAAACCAACGGAAAATAGTTACAAAAGACGTGACAAATGCACTAAACGAGCTACTTTAAAGCGTGGGAGTTACATACTGCTAGCTTGACATGGCCCTAGTTCATGGGAAGCAGCAAAACACAAATTTACATGCTACAGTGGCGCCAGTGACACTATCCCTAACTCAATTCCTGTCTCTGACTCTTGTATATATCTATAACTATATGATATAGTCACTTAGCTGATCATATTTCAACAAAAAAAAACGTGCACATAAACTTCCTACACACATGCATAGAGGAAGGGGGGAGGAAGGGGGTAGGCTACCAATTCATATACACATTCAAAATTCACATTCAATTGCCCATATGAAGGCATATTTTGGCTGCTAATCAGAGCCAGTGCCCTATGGGGTATCATAGCCATTCGGTGGTAGTAATTTGGAGCACTCAACGCTAGCAGCGGGCCAGCAGTGCGACACAGTTGGAAATGCAGCACTTGGCTAACCAAAGAAGTCAACTATATATATATCTATATACATATATATATATATATATATATATATGTATATATATTATATAGCACTGCATGGTGCACGCTGCGTATGCGCATTATTTTCAGTTGGGTTCAATAAACGATTAGCTGACCGCCCAGTTCTAAGAGACATTGTTGCTGTTGTTGCTGGTGTTGTTGCTGTTGTTGTTGTTGTTGGCGGCGAGCGTGTGTTGCGTGTGCGTCTGCCAAAGTTATCGCGGCTTTTTACACTAAGACGAAGGCTAATATGTCATTTGGTCATTGATACGTGCGACGACGAACGATCCGCCATGCACATGCAGTAGAAGAGTAACAAAGTGTATAGCGTATATGTGCAGTGTGTGAACGAAAGAGTTGAAGATGGTAGTAGTAGTGCTGGTGGTGGTGGTGATGGTGAAGAAGAAAGAGAGCAGGGTGTGTATGGAGACAGTGTGAGGGCAAAACGCGGCACGGTGCGACCAAAGCAAAGCGCTTACTGTCAGTGTGAGGCGCGTATAATTAATTGCGCCTATCAATATCGTTGGTTGTTATTGCTGTTGTTGTTGTTGGTGATGTTAATATAGCCAGTGTTAAAGCTGCACGCATATAGCCAAAGCTAAAAGCTGACTGCGTGCATGACCAAGACAACCACGGCCATTGGCCATTCCGGCCATCGGCAGCAGCTCATTGAGATAAGCCTGTCTGTTCGTACGCATTTGAATTTTGCATAAATCATTTGCTATGCGAAATGTTATGTCAGCGGCTTTTAAATAAAGAAATAACAAGAAAAAGCTTTTCTATGCGATTTAAATGGATTTCGATATGGTTTTTATAACAAGGAATAATCAAAAAATAATCGAATTATTATAAACTGTTAATTCATATACATAAAAGTGACTTCAACATGGAACTCTTAACTGTTTTCCAAAGCAATGATTGATGCGTTTTAAACTGAAGCAAAAAAAAAAGGTTTACTGCATACACACAACACACACTTATGATACTATCTAAACACTTTCAACTATCTACAGTAAAAATAATAATAAGTGTGTCTATTATTATCAGTATGATAATAATAATGAAAGCGACAAAGAAAGTCACAAGCGACTTGTAGATACAATTTTTAGTTAAATAAAAGTTTTCTTTTAGTTTACCCGAAAATATCTCGCTTCAAGTTGTTCTACAAGTTGTTGTTACTCTTGACCTTTATAACAAATTATAATTTGGTGTGGCTTTTAGCAAATGTTAAATGCAAATTTAAACAACAAAATTGCCAACTACCCACTGTATGTATGTATGAGTCATCAGCCAAGAGCGGATGTGGTCAATGGGATCGCATGGGTATGTCATAAAACTTAGTGTGGGTGATTGAGGGAACACCTTAAAGGCAACAAAACAACAACAGCAACAACAACAAATATTGTAAGCTCTCATGCCAATATGAGGAGTAGCTGGAAATGACAAGCATAGGTTACTCAAGTGGGCTAAGAGTGAGTCATGCGTTGACTTGGTCATAAAATCAACGCAAAACTCTTAGCCATATTGGCAAGCATATGCAGTTCAAGTTGTTGGCCAAATGTCTTGAGTTGTTTGCTCAATGGTCAGGGTCGTTCTAGTCAGGAAGTATAACAATGGCTATTATTGCAATGGCTGCAACAAAGAATATGCCACAGCAGCGTGCAATATGGTGCAACACGATGAGTGCTCTGACTGAGAGTAGCAGCAAGTTGCACTTTTGGCTAATTTATGTATTATTTCAATAGTTGCTGTTGTTGTAGGTCTTATTGCTGCTACGCTACTGTCGGCTGCTTGATACAAATGCAAAGTTCAAAATGATTGATGTGGCCAAGTTGCCTGTTGTATGTTGCTGCAACAATCAACTGCTATTATACAGTCAAGACTACAATATACCCTAAACAAGAATATAGCTTAGGGCTTGCAGTTGCCACAATTGTTGCACAACATTTCTATATGCCTTTTTTTTTGTCCATTTTAATGGGTATCAAAAAGGAAAACAAAAAGTAGCAAAATAAAAGACAACATCGAAAAAATTCTCTTTGTGCAAAATGTTGGCATTTTGAAGTGCGAGTAATTGCAGCTGCAATAGTTTTTCATGTTTTTTGTTTCTTGTGTCTTGAAGACTGACCAAGTTCCTTGGCATTTTGGCAATACAGTTGCTGCTGTTGCTGCTGCTGCTGCTGCTGTTGCTATTGCTGCTGTCTGCCAGCAACTTCCTTTCACAAGGCAACCAAGAAAAATGGCTCTGGCATGCCGACATGATGGGCACTTGAATGTTTGAAAATTATAGACTGCTCTGTCGTATACATTTCACAGATGTCGGTTCAAACAAAAAAAAAGAAGAAAATCAAATTGCAAGCTATACAAATACTAATATATATATATATACATACTATATACTATATATACTATACATAAACCAGAATATAAAACGAATCAAAAACTTACAAATTTATTTTAAGCCAAGCGCCTCACCTTGACAATCAAATTGTGTATTAACATTATGCAAACAACTTATTAATATTATTTTTATGTTATTTTTAATGTTATTTTTGTTTATTTTTTATTATGTTTTCTGTTATTTAACAAAATACCTGTACAGGTATTAAATATACCTTGAGACAAGGGCCTTCATAGCGGAACAGCAGTTAAAACTTGAAATAAAAAATGCGCCTAATTACGCGATCGGATCCCAAAATATTTGTGTTTATATATGAGCATCTGTGTGTTTATATGTGTGCGTGTGTGTGTGTGTGTGTGTATGCGTGTAGCTACAGGTAATTACAGGCCAAGCACATGCCACATTATTCTTTTGTGCAATGAGCACGATACCGCAACTTGCCCCATACCGCAGCTCTCTGCCCTGTTGAACCCACCCGAAAAGCGCGACTTTTATTTTTTTTTTTTGCTTACTTTTCGTGTAAGTAGCTGTTGTAGATGCCAACACAGATGCGAACACAGACGCCAGCATCGACGACACTTGTGCGCATGTGCAGACTCATACAATATAGACTCACACACACACACACATACTTATATATATATTTACAACTAAACAAAAACTGCCGCTAGCAACATAAACGTCAGTCAGACTAGCCGAAAAACCGGTTGAGTTATGAAAAATTATGATTGTCACTGGACGGTCGATCGGTTGTTGTTGTTTTGCTGATACTGGTACTGTTGCTGCTGCAACAACAGTAACAACAACAACAACAACAACATAAATGTGTAACAATTTCAAGTTAAACATGCGCTTTGTTTGCCGCTCTCATTGCTGCTGCTGTTGCTATTATTGTTGCTGTATTTTTGCATTTACGCTAAAAGCCAACACCAAATAGACAACAATTACAGTAACCACAACAACAGCAATGCCAAGTGGATCTACCTCTCACTCTTACACTCTATATACATATAAATATATATATATATATATATATAAATATATATATAATTATTTGCCCACGTTTCGCATGTTTTGCCAGACTTACTGTCGTCTCAGTCGCAGTCGTCGTCGCAGTCGCCGTTGCCCGAGTTGTTTAAAGGTGTGTCTATGCACTGATTGTTGCCATATTTACATATACTCTGTACCTAAATCAGATATAGGCATAACAAGCTGATGTTATATCTTACAGTTGCTATCAATAACAATCTAAAGTTGGGGCTAAAGAGTATCTTATATTCGTATATAGTTTATGTATATAATATTTAGTATAACTTGCCATATTTAGTAGTCACACATATATTGTATATTTGACTAGGCACAATGTGTGCGCAACATGTGCAAAGCAAGTCAACAGCTGTTGGCAACATGTTGCCAATGCCTCATTTGCTGGTGGCAATCATCAATTTGTATGCTGCGCGCAGTTGCCGCTAATTTAAATGATTGTCTCTTGAATTGCATTTCTATTTTAATGCATCCGTTGTTGCTGCTGCTGTTGCTGTTGCTGTTGCTGTTGCTGTTGATTATTTTGCCTGCTTTGAAGTACAACTGAAGTTTGTTGCAATTACGCGTGCAACATTTCAATTGCAAAGAAATGCATTGCAACGACATTTATTATGCGGCTGTGTGGAAAGGGTAGAAAGAGTTGCATTATGGAGGGGGTAGCTGAAGATACAAGGAGTCTAGAGTTGCCCCCAGACGACATAAATTCTTCTGGAGAAACTTAAGGCGCAGCTCACTTAAAGCTTAGCTTTTGCTCTCTTTCTTTGTCCCTTACAAGCGGCAGCTGCGTAAATTGTCATCAGCTGTCAGTGTCACTTTTAATTAGTTTGTTTACAAAGCAACAAGAATAACAGCAGCAACAACAACAACAACAATAATAATAATAATAATAACCGCTACAAAGACAATAAGACAACACGCACTGTGGTTGCCTTTTGCCTCAATCATATCAATTTGGCTTTCAACCCGCTCAGTTGACTTTTCCGCTGGCTTCTTTTTTTTTCTGTTTCATTTTTCTACTGAAAAAAACTTTAAATTGTTTGTGCGTTATAAAAATTTTGTATTCCTTTTATTTATATATACATACATATATATAGTGACAGACAGAGAGGGGGGAGGAGAGAGTATATTGAACGGTCAATAATGCACTGGGTTAATTACCCGTCGCCAGTCTTCATTTACTGTCGCTGGGTCCAATGATTGAGTGCTGATTACAGACAACGCAAATGGACCATGTTCCCCAGTTCTTATCAGAAGACAACGACAAAAACAAATTCTATAAAGAAAAGCTACATAAACTGTAGACTGAGCTGCAGAAGAATAGAATTAATGGCAAAAGTCTGAGTAATGAGCTTTGTCTTCTCTATTTTTACATATTTCCTTTTTTGATACTTATAGAATGAAACTATATTTTAAGCCGATTAAGTCTGGCATAGGCGGGGTATAATGAGTGTATAGAAAGGTAGAATAAACCAGCTGTTTTTCATAATTAACTATAGAGTATACTAGATAATAATAGAATTTATATATACCTTAATATATGACATTATAAAATATATATAGATCTTTTGTACATTACTCAAAATATTTTGTAGTAAGAATTTCAATTGCAATATCATAAAATTTTATGACAAGCAAATTGAATATCATTTTATGGCCAAGTTCTATTATTGCCAAGCTGTTGTTGTAGTAGTATTTGTTGTTGTAGTTATTGTAGTAACAGCAAACAATAAATGTTAATTAGTAAAATTTATGTGCTCTGGCCTATTGACACTTTTTTTTTGCGTTTGCCTTTGGCTCCCTCCAGCCATAGAAATAAAAGCACTTCAAATAGCTAAAAACAGAAATGTTGATATCAATTGTTATTGTTTTTGCAATTAAGCGAATTTTGTTGTTTTGCAAATAAAAAATAAATAAATAAAAAATGTAAAAAAAATAAAAAATAAAACCAAATAAAAAGCATAACAAGTTTTTAACCTGTTTGTGGTATTGAGTTCGGAAATTTATATGCATATCATTGTCAGGGTTTTTCCTGCTTTATTTTTTGTGTACTTAGCTGAAAGACAAAGGATCCTTAAATTAAATAATTTATGTAAAATTAACTGGAAATGTAAATTCTTTATTCAACATAAAAAAAAGTAAAGTAAAGTCAATATACATTTTGGAACGTTGTCTGCAATTTAAGAAAAAAAAAAAATTATTGTAAACTTTACCAAGTGGAGCTTACGACTCCTTCAATACGAATCGGAGCTGAACACAGAGCAGAGCAGAACAAACAACATGGGCTAAGACCCTGGGCACATTTTTCATTACAAATTGAGTCATTAAATTTATTTATACGCGACGAAAGGCAACATTCATATAAAGATCATATACCATAAAAAAAGCATATAGCAAAACCATTTCCGTGTTACTTTAACTTTAACTGCAACTGCAACAGCAGCAGCAGCAGCAACACCAAACAGCAGCAGCAACTCCCAATTCTGGGTCAAATTTGAAGATGTCTGCTGTGTTCGGTGGTGCTCGATTGTGCCAATAACTGCTATGGGGGAGCTGGACTCTCTCATGCTTATACAAGTATCATTTTTTATGGCTTTTCATTATCGTTTCTTATATATACTATATATATATATATATATATATATATATAGTGTGTATATATGATTCTTAATAAGAAAGTTGAGTCTGCTGTTTGTTGTTCTCAGCGTTAACTGGCACAAGTTATTGGTATAAAGTATTATATTTTAATAGGCCATATGAATTTCATACTGTCACGTAAATTGTTTTTGGGTCAATTGAAAATTTTTGATTTCACTTTATGCAACAAAATATCAAATTTTGATCGGTGTGAAAAACCATTCAGTTTATATGTTGATAGCTATCAATGTGCCAATGATTTATGCTTGGCTTGAACACTTGACAATAATTTACTTAAATAGCATAATTCGCAAACAACAACTACAACAACATCATGATGATGTTCATTAAGTTGTTGACTGCTCCTGCAATGACTATAACTACTATGTACTTAAGGAGGAGTGCTCGACGCGCTTTCAACGCCAACGCTGAAGTTGCAACGTGCCACGTTCAGGCCTAAGAGAGACAGTACCAGTCTCAGTCCCAGTCCCAGACTTAGACTGAGACTCCGAGTCAGACATTGACTTTGACTCCAACTCAAAGAGCAGAGATGATGATATTGCAGACTAGTACGCCTAATGAGGCTTTTGTCTGTGGGCTGTGCACAGCCAGATGACTCACAATGATTTTCACTTGTTGATACATGGAATGGGAATGGGAATGGGAATGAGACTGGAACTGGGAATGGGATTGGGATTGGGATTGGGAGTCAGACAGTAACTGGGCGTGCGTTAGTTATTTGCGTGCTGGCGCGGCAATCGACTTTTGCATCTTCAACAACAACAAGAACAACAACAACCAACAGTAACAACAAACAACAATCAAAACAACAACAAGCTGCTTGATAAGCAAAAAGATTTAACAAAAAAAGCGCCGCTTACATGCACAAAATTCATGCTCAAAGATTGCAGCTGTGTGGTTGGGTTTCTTCTTTTTAATTGCAATTGCAGCAACTTACAATTCCACGCACATATTCCATACACACACACACACACACACACACACACACACACACATCAGATGGATGGGGCTTAGAGATTGGCGAAGATTGGTTAAATTCTACAAAACAGATTGGCGATTCTACAATTCCGATTACTTCTATAGCCTCGCGCCATATCAAACGTCGACATCTCGGCGCACCGCCGCCAACCACCACCAATCGCCAATCGCCAAACAGCAACCACTGAAACCACTTCAAATATCATCGGAGTGCACACACCTTAGAATTATTGGCGCTAGACATGCAAATCCATGCTGCACGGCATACAGTTCTATAGCCATTGAATGTTGCACGTTGCACATTGCACATTGCACATTGCACGTTCAACGTTCAACGTTTAACATTGCTTGTTGTTCTCCTTGACTGGCTGTGCCGCTAGCTTGCAACTGCAATAACATTGCAACAATTCTAACGAATTTCATAATCATTCAAGCAGCATAAATCATAAAATAACTTTATTTATGCGACGACAGTTGTTACAATTCTATCAGCAGACAAAACACACACACACGCACACACACAAAAAATAGGAAATTTATAAAAAAAAAAATAATATTGGAAAATTTTCCAAAACAAACAAATTGGATTTATGTGATGCGTCCCCAATTTGCAGAGCTGCCAAATGGTTTTTCCCCTCAACTTTTCAAACGAAAATTTATTGAAAATATGTTTCACTTTTTTCTTCTGTTGTGGTTTTGTTTGTTGTTTGTTTGTTGTTGCTTGTTGTTTTTTTGGGGTCAGCAATTTCTTAACAATTGTTGAGCTTCAAAATGGACCCAACAGCTGTGTTTGTTTTTGGCGTAGGCACTGCGTGTGTGTGGCAAGCATTGAGCATGAGTTGATTGAGTTGTTGCAAGCTAACAAACACTTGAAAATCTAATTAAAATGAGAGTTACAAATAGTATTCAATTGCAGGTATTATAAATATTCAATTTCTTAATTGAAAACCTAAAACGAATAGAAACAAAGATACCCTTTACCTCTGATTTCTATACAAAACAAAATAGAGGCAAGGATACCCATTACCCCATATGAGATATAGTTTAGATTTCCTATAGAATAACTCTTCCAACTTTAATTTATATATAGTCTTAAAATTTGCTCCTTATCATATCTATATATATATATACTTTTAATACAGATTTGATTCCTCTTCAAATACCTCAAGTCTTCTTCATAATCAGCTCATTATTTATGTTCTATTCAGTTCAAAGTTAAGCCTTCTTAAGTATCTGTTGACACGCGTATATAGACATGCATATAGTACCAATATACCCGCTATAACTGTAAGCAGTAATGAGCATACATAAACTTTTAACCCATAACAAAAATAAAGAAAGAAAAAAAAATAACAAAATCTAATTACCAAAAACATGCTCGTCTCAGATTTAGAAAAGCTCATTAAAGAACGCAGCAGTTTGTCGGGGAAGAGCAAAGAAGATGAACAGAAATAAGAAATAAGAGAGAGAAAAAAAAAGAATTAAGACAGCTAGAAAAATCGGTTTATGTTTGTGCAGCTTATTTACCTTTGGCACCTCATTATAGCGACGACCCCAAAGCCACATGGCGTAACCACAGACGACGACAAGGCCTCACCCAAACGTTTAGAGAACAATTACAAGCAAAGCTCTTCAAACGGATCTCTCAACGCACTTGCGGTATGCCATTGTGGTATTCATTAGTAAACAAAATACGACTAAGAAATGGAAGAAAGCAGAAAGCAGAAAAGTAGAAAAAAGAAAGAAAAAATAGTTGAGAAAAATAAGGAGAAAAAATAAAATAAAATTAAACTTAAATGAAAATACAATTACAAATAGCTTGGGTGCATTCACCTGCAGAAGTTGCACTGGAAAAATGCTTTTATCTTCAGTACTACAGATATATTACTTTGATATATAGATATTTATATATGTATATATATATATATATATATCTATATATGGAGTGTAAGTGAATGTATCTCTATCTGGCATAGAGTCAACTGGGTCAACTAGCAGATTAGCGTTGCATCGATTACAATTTCCAATTGCTATGGACTGATTGATTGCGACCAATTATTGATGGGGCTGTCTATTTGTTGTTAACAGGGTTATATAATAAATTTACATGTGACTTTGATCAGTGATCAGTGATCACATCACTACAACAACAACAACAACAACAACAACAACAACAACAATATAAAATAAACTAAACAAAAAATAAAAATGTAACAAGTTTTATATCGAGATTTGAGTTTTATATGAAATGAGTGCTCAGTCGAATGAATGCGCAGGCAATCCGTTGTTTATTTTGTTGTAAACATCCGGACGTGCAGCAAAATGTTGCATATTGTGCAGGAAGCCCAAGTCTTGTTATGAGTGCTGTTTGTTTGCCGCTTATTGCTTGTTGCTTGCTGCTGTCGCTGCTGTTTCTGCTGCTGCCGCTTGAGGCAGCCTGCACGCCCTGCATTTTATTTTATTTTTGTTTTGTTTTTTTTTTTTGGGAAACGAAAAACTTTTTGAATTTATTTGTCAATGAAGTTGCCGGCAGTGCACACGTCTTCAAGACGAGTCGAGTCCATCGATATCGCAAAACGCGTCAAAAACTTATCGTTAAAAATTGTATTTCATTTTTTTGTTGTTTTTTTAGTGCATTTAATTGCTATGTGTGTGGCAGCAAAATGTCTACAATTTATTGCAAAAGGTGTGGCAATACTTTTATATATAAATATATTTAATTTTTTATATATTTTTTGTTGGCAAAAATTCAAAAAAAAAAACTAATTTATGTGTCTGTTGTTTCATTGCAGGTAAATAATGCAAATATTTTGAGCTGGTTTTTACTCTCTGATCTAGTCAGGAGATATGTATATAGCCATTATATAACTTTACCTATATATATATATGTATATATATGTATATATATATACATTAAAATGTGAGTACTTAAATATATGAGCTAAAGAGAACTGTAATTAGCCACAGCGCACTTAAAAGTGATCAACGCGATATTGCGCATACGCCGCGTTGCCGGTTGCCGCTTGCTGACTTTTGCTCCAGTTAAAAGCTTTAAAAATTTAAAGCGATACAAAGTAGAGTTCTTCTGTAAATTACTTTAAAAGCACATTAACTTAAAAAAACAAATTGCAGATTTTTGCTATAAAAAGAAAAAAGTCATTAAACGATAAAATCAAGTTTTTAATACTGCTACTAAGTTAATGCTTGAGTTTAGATATTTGCAAATGTTTTCTACTCTATTCATATGTCATGAGTTGTCATCAATTATTGGAGAGTTTAACTTTTGTTTCTTATCAAAGAAAAACTATGCAAAACTTAACCCAATTGTGTATAATATTATGCATAATACGCATACGCAGCGTGTGCACACTTAACATTTGCATATGGCCAATAGCTGAAAGCAATATGCCGCTGAATGTTGCAATATGCCACTGATAAATAGTTGTAAGCTTCATTTGAAGAGTGCGCGTTAATTTGTAACAATTTAAAATTCACTTGACGTCGCAAGTCCTTGACACCTTTTTACTGCATTATTTTAATTACCTTCAAGAGTGTGGTGTGGCAACACTGGCAACATTTTAATATGCGCAAAAGCAACAACAAATACAACATACGTTGTGCGCACTGTGCAATTTGTCATCCTGACAGTTTGTGCAAAAAGTCAGTGGCCAAAGTGGCCCAAGTGTCTGCGCAGCTCTGCGCAAGTGTCTGAAAGTGTTTTGCATTTGTCTTTTAGCCATTGTCTTCAACTTTTCGTTATTTCTCTTTAACTTTGGTGTTAGTTTTGTGTTGTTGTTGTATTGTTGTTGTTGTTGTTGCTTAATATTTATGCTATTTATGCATGTGCGCGCATGTTTAATTACAAATTCACTAAAACTGTCACAATCATTGAACGCTAAGCATTTATCAAAATGACAGCTGCTCATAGATTGCTCACTTTTGCGCCTAATCTTGACGAGCTCAACTCTTCTCAACGAGGATTGCTATATTTGTGCATATTTGGAGGAGCACGCGCGGAATTTAAGCTGCCGTACTGTGTGAGTATTGTAACTGTGTGAGTAATGCACGCTTAGCACGCACCTCGCCTTGCCTTGCCATTTAATGTCTAAGCCAGTGTGCGGCTCAATCCCATGCCATGTCGTCCACACCCTAAGAAGTGCTCATATTTCATGAGTCAATAAACTGAGTGGGACACGCGCACATCTACATATATATATATAGCTTTATGTGTGCGTGTGTGTGTGTGTGTGTGTGAGTACAAGTTTTGTTTTGAACGTGAGATTTAAACCTTATGTATGTGTCTATATGTTTGTTGTATGTTTGTTGTTTACTTGGTAGATGAAATTTATTGTTACGCTCTCGGCTAAATTGTAATGATATTTTCATTAACTTGGCCTTTGCTTTTTTATTTTTATTTTTTTTTTAACTCCAACGACCACGCACCAAAGTCAACCAACAACCAACAACCAACAGCCAACAAACAACAATTGAAACTCTATTCAAACAGCTGCAGGTGAAACACTTGGGCTCCACTAATCGCTGGAACGTTGAGTGGCTATCGAAAAGCGTCGAAGAGTCAACACCAATGCTCACAATTTTGAGTATGTATTTTGTTGACTTGAGTATTTGCACAAGGCGTCCTTGTCCTTGTCCCTGAGTGTATGTGTGTATGCTGTGTGCATGTGTGTGTGTGTGTGTGTGTGTGATATATGAAATCAATATGCTGGCATGCAGGCGCAGGCAACATATCAACAGTTGCTCGCGTGTTGTCTTTTTAACGGATTTACAATTAACCAAAAAACTTGCTGGCCAACTAACCAATTGACAGGCGTCAACATTGGCTCAAAGATTTGTCAGTGATAGCCAGATGCTTGTATACAAGTTTATTGACAACGCAATCCACTTTAAGCCAATTTTCAATAAATTCAAGCTCTATACACATAACACCTTCGATATCATATGGAAATCAATAGATAAAATCTGTATAGTTGAATCTATATCCCTTACAGTTCCAGTTAATCAGAGGTTGAAATCTTATATGTATCTGGATTGGGGTTATGGTAGATTTATCCGATTGTAATAGATATTCATAGTTACTATAACTATTTCCATCTTATATGTCTAATTATTATAATTTGATAAACAATATTCGATTACAGGGAATATATATATTTATATATTATATATATATATATGTGTGGTAAAACTGTCTGTGGCCTTTGGCATTGGCTGTACGTTGGCTAAAGATTTTGGCTGGAAGATAAAATGCCGCCCAAAAAGTCAACGCATGTTAATGTTACCGTTGTGCATTGGCTGACTCATGACACGGTTGTTGGCTGCTGTCATTTTGGCCATTTGCGTTGTCAGTTGTCAGTTGTTGGCCATATAAAAGTGCACGAGTGCATGCGAGTATACAAAAGGATTTGTCTGTGGCCAAAGGCGCTTTGATTAATTGCCGACTTAGAGCTGCAGCATTCTCGTTAGGCCAAAATGACGCTGAATGAAGCTGAAACCAAAAGCTGTAGCTGACATGCAGAGATGTTTGTTGGCCTTAGTGATGGTGGGATGTTGAGGTTGTTGGTTGTTGGTTGTTGGTTGTTGGTTGTTGGTTGTTGGTTGGTGGTTGGCGGTTAGCGGATGGCGTTGGCGTGAATCACTTGAGCCAAAAGGTCAGGCAACAAGGTTGAAGAAATGCAAGCAACAAAATTAATTGCCAAGTTTGTCTGGGAAATGCGGAAATTAATTGGGCGACTACCAAAAACAAAAGTAACAGCAACAACAACAACAACAGTGACAACATTTTAAGGTAGAAAAAAAAGCTTTGATGTCTCAGCAAATTGGCAACAAATTCGAGTAAAGCTTTACTACTAACACTGGGCCAATACTCGTACTCGAACTTGTTATAAATGGCAAATGGCAGATCGCTAAGCGTTTGGCTTCTGCACATTTTTGCGTGAAGAGAGCGCCAGGAGAAAGAGTGAAGTCATTACCAGCTGGCCACGCAATGCAGCAGCCAGTCAATTCCAGGGGTCAACAGGTTAATGGGCAGCATTAACAGGCCAACGTACGTGGCCAACAACAACGACAACAGCAGCAGTTGCTTAGCCTCAATCGTTGTCGTTGTCGAATGTTGCAGTCGAATGTTGCAGCCACAGTTTGAGCTTACAATGATTGCCTCCAGCTGGAAGAAAAAAAAAAAATACTTTTTCTTTGCATTAAACGAATGCGTGTATAAATCTATTGGATATATTTCTTCTAATATTATTACTATTACTATTATTATTATTATTTATATTATTATTCTCTATATTTCTCTCTCTCTCTCTCTCTCTCTTGGTTAAAAAAAGCGAAACTCTTAACTGCACATTAAATGCACTTATAAATGCCGTTGATATTGCTGCAATTTGTATGCGCTCTGTTGACTATTCATGCATATGATTGACTTATTGATTGCCCGTTTGATTGATCGATGGGCCGTTGGTCAAATTGACAGACTGCCTGACATAAACTCCCAGAGCCTCAATTAGCTTAAGCTGACAGTTGCCTGCGGTTAGGTTCATAGAACTTCAGCTACCGTTACACTCAAACCAATAACACAAATATTTAACAACATTTGCCATATATCGTACACTTATATATAAATATCGTATATTATATATATATATGTTAATAATAGGTATGCCAAATCGGGCGTCTAGACTCCATAAATAACCCCATCTATCAGTGCTACAGTGCTACGTGTCACGCATGCGCTTAATCAACAATTCATACATAATTATACAAGTACAACTCCAATATAGTTATTTTTATATACATACCATATAGATACGAGTACATACATATGTATACATACATGTTATGTATTGACAGTTCTATATATATATATGTTTATATATATATTTACGTTGTCAAACGCGTCGAAATGCATTGCAAATGTGCAAATATGTTTTTTAGCTTTCGATGCAATAAATTACGATTTAAGTATTTTAGCAGAAGGGAAATTCTGATACCCTGTAAATAGTATATAGTAAGGGTATAAAAGAGTTTCAACATATATGTGTCAACAGCATAAAAAGTGAGGTTTTTTCCTATATTTATTTCCTCTTTAAGTTCTTTTAAACTATTCCCTATAAAATAATTTCTCTATCTGAAGGAACTCAGTACTAAGGGATCGTCTGACTAGACTTCTTCATAGATCAGCTAAAATTTCTTTAAGAAAAATGCATGTATTTCTTTATCTTTATCATAAAATGAAGACCCCTTAAACTATATACTTTCTTCAGAAGCTGCAACATCAATTGTAGCAAATTATATCCTCCCCCGAGTCTTACTGCATTCAATGAACATTTCTTCATATGACTTCACCTTATCAAGGATATCTTATAGTCGCTATTATTTAATTGTAGCATTTTTAGTACATTTTTGTACATTTTTTAGTACATTTGTTGTTATTGTGCATACAAATATCACAAGCAACAGCAGCGGCAACAACATCTGTATCCATTTGTGGCAACCTATTTAAGTTTTTAATTTATGCGTAAATCTGGGCTTAATAAGTTTTCAATATTAATTTTATGCTCCTTATGGCAACAACAGTGGCAACAACAGCGAACATTGAACATTGAAAGACAAACATAAATCATAATATCGTATATAAGGCATACGATTATATGCCACATTTGGATTTATTGTATATAGTATGCATGGGGCACATTTTTGTGGCATATTTTGAGTTGCGTTATGTCGATATTTTTTATGTTTTTTTTTTTTAGGCATCTGACAACATATGGAATAAACCATAAAAGTGGAGAATTGAAGGGTTATATAAGAAAAGAAGAAGAATAAGATAAAACCTATATAATTTCCGAAGTTTTTATTGCAATAATATCGAATGTCGCTTACAATCGTTAAAGAGAAAGAGTTAAGGAAAGTCCAAAGAGCGTTCTCATTTGCTTATGATCAGATATTGAGTAGTGTGCTTGGTTCATTTATTAAATGCCACAGAGTCCATAATATGATTGTGGCATGCAACATTTGAAAAGATATATAGAAATTGATAAATGGTTGGTAGCATTGCCATTGGCAGCTTTTCTATGTAATTTCTCAACATTTTTACAAGCGTCTGGTATAAACTATTAATATTGTATGTAATATGACACCCATTGGCGATAAATAGGGCGCCACAAAGCAAAGCAATAATAATAGCAACAACAACAACAACAACAACAACTATATAAACAACATAAGCAACAGAACAACAAATCAAAATAGCAACAAACAATCAAATCTCACCTGGGGCTTAAAGCTCATTGTATTTATGCCAGAGCCATCAACAGCTTAGGCCATACGAAATCCTATTAGAGCTGTCCAGCTTCCCAGGGGCTGGCTAAAAGCCTTGGCAAAAATTTAATAAATAAAAAAGTGGAAAAAAAACAACATAAAAAAAATAAAAAATATAAAAAAAAAAACAGAGAAGAAATAATAATAAATAAATACAAAGAGCTCTGTGCAGCTGTGCCGCCAGTTAGTGGCAAAGATCGCAACACTCTATGGCAGCACGGGTCCGGGTCTAAACCCGGGGCTCGGCCCTGGGTGTACCACACACACACACACACACACATATATACACATACAGGGAGCTGTGTGTTGTGTTTGGCTTTTAGGCTTTCGCCTGTTTGCGTGGGTGTGTGTAATTTGACATCTTCATGAAATAATTAAAATTATTTATTGTTAATTTATTTTCTCTGTCGATCAAATAAAAGATAAGGCAAATGCATTAAACAATTGAAATTAATTTGTCAAATATTTGACACGAGGCGTGGCACACACACTCTTATAAATAGATAAAGGCTAGCTGATATAAAACAGCACAATAACAGCAGTAACAGCAACAGCAGCAGCAATGGTAGCAGCAGCAACAGCTTTGCTGGTGAAAGGAATTTCAGTGTGTCTCGCAATACTTTCACAAAAGCTTTTAGCCAGGCTCAAAAGGTCAACATCAACCCCAAGGGTAGTTTGTCTAGCCAAGTTTTGAACCTCTCCCAGTTAGTTGGACACATGGTTGGCTAGACAGACAGAAGGAGGTGGCAATGTGGGCAATGCTATGGCTATGGGCAAATAGTTCGCATGTTGCTGCTGTTGTGTGTTGCTTGCCGCAACGAATGCAATTAAATGGTTGCAGGCCATTCGCCAATGGCAGCTAAATGCAGCAGTTAATCATGCATCGACATGTTGCATCGAATGCTGCTGCTGCTTTTGCTGCTGTTGCTGCCGGCTGGCAACATATTTGGCGGTCACTTCTAAGCGGCATTCGAAAGTGTTGCGCAAAAAGCAGTTTGCAATTAAAACATGTTGGCATTGCTGTTGCAACAACAACAACAATTGCTGGTTGCCTGCCTGCCTTGCTGCGTTGGTGCTTTCCTGCCTGCCTGCGTGCTTGCCTGCTGTGGCTGTAGTCGTCTAGACGAAGCATCATGACGCACAGATGGCGCTGTAGTGCCGACTGATGTGCACAACGAATTGCCTTTCAACGTTGGCACAGAGGGCGACGGAGCAGGTGCCTGGCATGAGGAAGCTTTGGTGAAAAGCTGAGATGCGTTAAGAAATGTGGTTAATTGATTTTTTTTCTTTCTCTCTCTCTCTCTCTCTCTCTATCTCTTCACAGTTGTCTCTTTGTCTTGACAGTTGTTTGGTTTATGCAATTAATTTACGTTTCTGTTTCTGTTTCTTTTTTTCACATTTCCACATTTCATTTCATTTGCAGAATCAGACTCCATGGATATACAACAATGTCCAATGCTCGTGAGTTGGCATTGATCGAGAAATGGGCTGACATTGCAACGCCGCCGACGCCGCCAACGCTATCATCGCCAACATCGCCGCGTGCAATCATTAAATTTTGCTGTTGCCCACAACGGAGGCGCTACAATTTGAAGCAGCCCAAGTTTAATACGTTGCATGCTAGAAATATCTTTGTTGATAACGATTTTACATATATTGATGATGTGCCACGTGCCAACAACAGCAGCAACAACAGGAACAAGCGACGCCAAGATTGTGATAGTGATAACGATTGCAATGATTATGATGATGCAGCAAATGATATCGCTGAGATCTCTGGCAACAAAAGCAACAACAGCCACGACGGAAATGTGGCGTTGATATTAATGAATCAACGAAATGTGCCCGAACAATGGCGGCAGGACAACAAAGGTAGCAGCAACTACAAGCATAGCAGCGATCTAACAACAGTAGCAGCAACAGCAACAGCAACAGCAACAGCAGCAACACAAGTTAAAACTTGCGCTGTCACAAGCAAACAGCAGAGTGGCAATGAGCTACAGCAACAGCAACAGCAACAGCAACAACAACAGCAGCAAGAGCAAAAGCAACAAAAGCAACAACAGCAACAACAAATCCAAAGACTTAGCAATAGCTTGCAACAGCAACAGCAACAGCAACAGCAACAACTGCAACATAGCAATAAGGAAAATACACTAAGCAACAACAGCAACTACAATAAGCCGCGCTGTAATTATTGTAAATTACCCGACGACGCCGAGCCCCAAACGAACAACAACAGCAGCAACAGCAACAACAACAACAACAACAACAAGAAAAACTCGAAAATTGATTCACCGAAGTCGTCGCAGAATAAAATGACAATTACGACAATAGCAACAACAACGAATGTGGCAGCAACAGCCACAGACAGCGAGTGTGGGTTGACACTCACAGCAGAAACAGAAATAGCAACAGCAACACCAACACCAACAGCAACAGCAACAGCAATGGAAATGGCAACAGCAACAGCAGAAGAGTTTGTGGGTGCTGCCACAGAAGTGCTGTGCAGCGATAAACCAACATTGACAGCAACATCGATGTCGCCGTCGCCATCGCCGACGCCGCCAACATCAACACCAACAACAACACCTAAGCCCAGCATAGCAGCACGTCCAACCACGCCCAGCCGCCTCAAGACTGTGATCAAAACGACAATGGTGAAGCGTAGTCCTAGCCATGACTCAACGCAGGCAACATCAACGTCGCAAACGCTGCTGCAACCGAACAGCTGCAACAACAACAACAGCAACAACGGCCAAGACGAGCCCAGACGTTCAGTTAGGGAGCGCATCGCCGCCTTTGCGGCAGGAAATGGTAAGTTTTCATTTTATATTTATTTTTCCATTTTTTTTTTAATTTTTTTTAGTTGAATACTATTTTTTTTTTTTGTATTTTGTGTTTTTTTTTCGTATTATTTTTTTCGTATTATTTTTTTTTGCTCTCAGTTAATCAGCTTTGGCAACTAAGTCGCAACGTTGTCGCCAGTGCCTGGGCGGAAATGTTGCAAGTTGCTGTTATTGTTGTTGCTGTTGTTGCTGTGGGAAAATCGAGCAAACACTGGGCACACAGTAATCAGGCTAGTTAATAGCTAACAATAAGTTATTAATTGATGATAAAAAAAGACTCATGACCAGTTCCCATATCCCTCTTACTCTATGCATTATGCATCATCCCTAAAGGGCGTGGAGGATGATGGGAGAGGGTCGCATATGAATTGAAGGTCAACCAGCTCATTGTCCAGTCATTTCCTGTTATCGAGTGACTGTTGCAACAGATACTTATTACACTTCAAGCCAATTAAACTAAAGATCAGTTCCCAAAAACTTGCAATCTGTTTGTGAATCACAGCAACTGGCCAATTACTTAAAACAGGCACTGTAATACCTTAAATGTCAACAATTAAATGCAATTTATGCACTGATTAATGCTTTACTCTAAACAAGATTTACTGCATAATACTAAATACTTATAGCTAAATATACATTTAATGTCAAGCAGCTGCAAAGGGCATTAAGAAAAATATAAGAAATTTACTGCAATTTTATTTTATGAATAATTCATTGCATTGTGCTTTGGATTTCCGTTAGCCTGACAAATACACTTACACAGACACACCTTGTGCATAGTGCATACATAAATACGCACACACACACACACACACACACACACACACACCTACAAAGGAGACACACTCTATTACAAATCAATTATATGCCGCAATGTTTAATAAAAAGCCACTTAAAGCCGCATAAAAACTTCTCATGAAAAACTCACTTCAAATTGTGATTAATAGCAAAAAAAAAAAAGAAAGAGGGAAAATTAATAATAATAGTAATAATAATAGTTATAATAAAAAAACGAATTTTATTATTAGTGCGTCTGCATTTGTCCGGCAATTGGAAATGTCGTTAAAGTGCCGCCATTTCACAGAGTTGCATAAAAACTTATGACCAACCTATGCATGGGTGCAGTTGCGTCTCTACAAAAAACATACACATACATACACTTACACTTATATATAGACAACACTCCCTCAGTTTGGCTTTGTCACCAACAGTAAAGTGCACTTCATTTGACTTATGACACGCCCCAAACCCCACAGTCTGAGCCACAAAGCAAACTGTCAGTTTCGCACAACAAAATACAGGAAACACGTAGTAAGCCATGATCGACGTCATGAACGCATATTATATCACACTTTGATAGGCAAATGAGGCTTGAAAGCCGCACTGAACTCTCCAACTTTAACTTCAACTTCAACTGGAACTTCAGCTGGAACTTCAACTTCAAGTCCAAGTCCAAGTCGAAGCCAAAGTCTTCAGCTTTAATCTACAATCCTGCCCTTAGCCTCAGCTGACGTGTGACGGCTTAAGGCGCCAATCTGCTGATCACAACGCACCAATAGCTTGAACCTAAGCGAAGGCACGTCTGCACACATTGTGAGTTGCGGCTTTTTTCATTTGGATTTGCTCAGGCATTGGTAATCATCATCTTAATGGACAGCATGCAGCACATCCTCTACTTACTTCTGACTCGATTCTTATGGCCAATTGCCAAGTTGGCAGCTTCTTTTTATTAACAGGTTTTTTACTCTGTTGTTTCTCTGCTCCATATACCCTATAGTCACACACAAAGGGCTTAATAACTTTGCTTAGTCTGTGACTAGGAATGAGCTAAGTCCATTATTAAGTATACAATAACTTTTTAAGAAACCCTCGCATACATTTGATTTCTGATTGTCACAAAACCCAATGAGCAATTAATCACGTTTCGTATGACCTCAGTCACCGAATCAATCAACAGCAGCAACAATTGTACAGCCAAACACACACACCCAACATCATATACAACATATACAATATACACATACAACATCTGACGGACAGTGGCCATTTAGTGTGGACACACCCAGTAAACAATTTCATTTAAAGTAAATAGCCAAATAACCAAATAGTCAAATAACCAAATAAACAAACAAGTACAAATATTTTATCTTCTCGCTAGATTATTGTTTAAATAAATACGAGCAAAGTCTAAAATATATATAAATATATATATATATATATAGATATGTGAACAGCTATCATATAGAACAAAGGCTAAGAGAGTTGTTTCCGTTCGTAAACTTGTGCTAATTACATACTTAAATAGAGAGTCAGAAAGAGAGAGAGAAAATATATTTTCAAATTGGCAACAACTGCGCATATCGCAAGCCATTTTGGTGTACAAATGTCGCCAAGACAGAGCACAGTAGACTGAGGACTGAGGACAGAGGAGTGACAGTTTGAGCATTGGGAAGACCTCCCATGAACTTTTTTGTGTGTGCCTCCCACACACACACACACACAATCACACACATGCCACAGATCAGCAATTGGCAAATGTACCGTTAGCATTGCACAATTGAAATATTGCCAAAAAGGCAGAAGAAAACTGTAGCCCAGTGTGGGCCTAGTCTGGTCTGGTCTCGTCTGGTCTGGTATGGTGTGTCCCAGCAAGGCTTGCCCTGGTCTGGCCTGGGTTGGCGGCCTGCCAATCGCCATAAGACGATCAATTGGCAAACGTTTTCCAGCTGACTTTAACTCCAACTCCAACACCAACTTTAACTTCAATTCCATTTCCAACTTCAGCTTCAAGTCCAACTCTGATTCCAAGTCCAAGTCAAGAGCCAGACCCCCATAAAATGTAGCCAACTGTCCCTGTCTTCGTACTGACTGACTCGTTTGCACCGCTGATTTACGAGCTCGCCACGGGTCGTTGTCGTTGTAGTTGTTGTGTAACGCATGCGATTCAGAATTTTTAAATGCCAACCGTTGACCAGCAGCAGCAATAACAGCTTATACCTAACCAAAAAGATTGAGACCCGTTGTTGTTGTCGCCAAGTCACAAGTCGCAAGTCGCGCCGGTGGCGGCGGCGACATTTTAATCAAGAAACTCAATCGAACGCACGCATGCGCAATAAAAACAAAAAAAAAAAACAAAAAAAAAAGTAAATCAAACCTATAAAATCAACAACAAAATACTTAACCGTTTCACTTACATACTATACACACACATACACACACACAGACTACATTTCGATTACCTACTGAGTTCTGTTTTGCGTTTGAAACTGATGAACGGCAGGAAAAGTTCACTTGATCTTCAGACGCTTAGCCCCTATGCGAATTTTTAATGCGATTTATGTTGATACCTTCGCCCATTTGCATATCCATGTGGGTTGTATGAGTACAACAATAAATAGAATTCAACTGAAATGACTAGGCTATACATATAGATATCTATGACTTACTATCACACTCTCATATATATATATATATATATATATATAGAGTAAAAGTGTATCTCTTAATAGAATTTCTAGTGCGAATAGTCGAAATACTTTCAAAAGTGAGTTAAGGCTTGTGGGTGGAGGTAGCAGCTCAATGAAAAGTGATTTATGTGATACGACTGAGAGTTTTTCCTAGAATTACCAGAACTCAACTGATTTCCAAGCAAAATTATATAGTTATGGAATGATTTATTTGATATAAGTAATAAAAATGCTTCTAGTTTTCTTTTATTTTGCCATTTTCATACTTTAAGCTAAAATTTGAGGCATAAAGAAAATTGCATATTATCAATGCTATTTCATAAAGTGATTTACACATTTTACTTAATAAATAATAATAATCAATTGCTGTTAATTATAATATAAACAAACTTTTCCATTGATAAACTTTATACGCCAAACTGATATGAGTTGCTCGCAGGGTTTTTTTCGCTCAAGACAAAGAATTTTATTATATTACTTCAGGCATTGGGTGCGTCAGCAAAGAGTTAAGTAAATAATATAAAAGATATGTATATTATATATATATATATATATATAAAATATATATAAGCAAACAAATTGAGGGCAGAGATAAGTTATAAATGGTGTGAGACTTATAATCAAATATGTAAATAATTGCTTGCCATTTTTCTGCTGCTGCTGCTGCTGCCCAGAAAATAATTAAAACATTTGCGCGTGCGCACACAGATGCCAAATGTCAAATGAATATACATATACATATACATATATAAATGAATAAATGGGCTAAGCGTATATATAGTCATACTTATAGTCAAGTATTCAAGTATGGATTATATGTTGCTGCTGCTGCTGTTGCTGGAGTCCGCACATGGGCAGAGCATGTTGCAAAATTTATGACAATTTAAATGGGACACATTCGGCGCACAATTTGAGGCGATTAGCGCAGAAATTTTCGCGCATTTGGCTTAAGCGGCTCAATGGTTTGGCTGTGTGAATGAATATTTGCCACATGTGGCAAGCGCAAAAAAGTTGGCACATTTTGCAGCGCATTTGGTGCAATTTTTCATTTGCTTTTGAGCAAAAGATTATGAAAATGTGTCTCTTTTTTAGGCGCGCCATTTATGTGCGAAAAGTTGTCACAAAATATATGTATATATATATACATCTATAGGGGCAACATGTTGCGGCAACAATAATTGCTATAATTGTATGTGTGTGTGTGTGTGTGTCATGGCTGCAATGACAACTTTATTTGACTTGTTGTAAGAAATATATATTGCTAAAATTAAACATTCTTTCACTTCCTCTTCTACCCTTTCAGAGCAACAACAGCAACAGCAACAAAATGGAGCCAACGCGACGCGGCAACATGACAGCGCCAAGAAATTTACTAAATTTCAGTGGAATACAAATCAAAACAACATGACAAGCGATGTGAAAAGTGCAATTAGCAGTGGCAGCAACATTCAAGAGCAACAGCAACATCAAACGCTTATCAACGGCAACACAGCGCCACTGGCAACATCAGCAGCAGCAGCAGCAGCAAGCAACATGTCAGTCTCCAGTGCGACTATCGCCACTGACACGACGCGCTACAAATCGGGATTAAGTGATGTAGCGAACGACGAGGACGTTGATGATGCAGCTACAGCCACAACAACAAACACAAACAGTGCAACAGCCAGAAGAGCAGCCACTGTAACTTCATCTGCCACTCCTGTGCCAGCTGCAAGCGTTTTTAACACCGGTTGTGCAACTATGCCGCGCACTCGCCAATACGGAAGCAATTCTGCAGGAGCAACATCAGCAGCTAACTCCATGACAGCTGATAAGAAATTCTTAAGCCTTGCACCCGCCGCCAACACTTCAGCTACAGAATACCAACAGCAACAAGAGCAGCAACATGTGCATCATAAGCTGCAATTTGCCGATAAGCCCGAATCCAAATTGGCCGCACTAGACAATCTCGACCTGGCGCATAGCCTTGACTTGATAGATGATGATGCTGAGAATCCATATGGAGCACTACAGGATTATTTGGAACGTGTTAAGGTAAGTGTTACTTTTATCACATATATACATTTAATTAGCTGTGAATACAATAGATTATCTATTCCCATCATTGCATCATATGATAACCAGGCCATGATTAGGTTCCATACCATTCCATAGCCACAGGCTGATTTGTTGTTCGTGCCACTTGTTGAATGTGTGACAATATTCAATTTCATAAATTTTTCACATGATGATAAGCGACAGTTTCTGTCGCCACACACACACACACACACACACACACACACATTTCACTTTGCACCACAACTTAAACTGATCCCCTTCCTGCCTATTGCCACACATCACACACCTCTCTCAATACTCCTATTGCCGCTATATTGCCACCCCTTGTGGCATAGTCAGTGCGGCGTGATTTTGCAAATGATTATTTTGCGTGACAGAAAAATGTGTTAAAGCAAACACAGTTGGGGCAAGCTACGAGCTATGTGTAGACACAGCAGCGGCGTATTCGTAATGTATAACGCATACGACGCGTTGCACGCTCGGCTTATTGTTTTTGTTGCTGCTGCTGCTTTGTCGTTGTTGCTGTTGTCGTTAGCGTTGTCAGCGTCGTGTACATAAAATTTTATGTTTTTCTTCTCTTTTTCTGTTTATTTTTCTTTTTTGTACCGGAAAGCACAATAATACACACACACACACACTCATACAGTGGAAACACACATCAACATGAACGATATCGTCAACGTCAATGGCCGAGTCGCAACTTTAGTTATTTTTATAACTGTTTCGCATGAAATTTGTACCGCACTCACCCAACTTGCTGCTTGCCGCTTGCCTCATAGCGGAAGCAGCGTACGCACGCGTTCTTCATTAGCATTACGTTTATGGTTCTGCGCAACTTCAAACGCTGCAAAAAACGCGCACAAATCGCGTGCAAGACGCGTGCGTTTTATCAACAAGTTACAACGGTTCTAATAATTAAACCAAACATGTTGCGGCCGAAACGATTTGTTTAAAACACACATCGAAAATGCAAAATACTTGTCTAATATTTATATATATATATAAAGCCAAGTTCCATTACGATTTTATGACTTATTTTTTAATAGCCTAAAACTCTATGTTAGCCAATAGAAATGTGGAATCCAAGTTGATGTCAACTTTAAGTTGTCAAGTCTAATATTTATCTACAATATGTTTATGTCTATTTCAATTATGAGCAAAAGATGCAGTTATAGCCAATAGTGTTAGCTGTTCTAGTTATTTATCTATGTCAAGCACATACTTAATAATCAAAACAGAAATCGCACGCGTTTTTATAGCGTTTTTAATAGCGTTTTCTCAGCTTGCACCGTTTTATAGTTTTGTTGTTGTTTCTGTTGGCTTTTTTTTATTCGTCTACACACGCCATCTACGTTGCATTTTTATAATCAGTGTCATCACCTCAACACCCAACGAGTGCCCAGTCACGCCCCCCTAGAGGTGTTGCATGCGTTGCTGTTGCTTGTTGTTGTTGCGGCTGCTGCTGCTGCTGCTGCTTGTAGCTGGCGTGGGCTGTCAGCTTATAGCTTTATGTAGCTTTGGTTATAACTGTTACAATGGCTTTGGCTTTGGCTTTGGCCCTGGCCACAACCATTACTATCCAGCCAGTTATTAACGCCTTTTTTTTCTTCATATTTCAGCCAAATGCAGTTAATTTTTTGGCTAAATTGAAATTATTAGCCGGCAACTGTGGCTAATGATGACAAAATGTGTCACACTGCTGCCCACACTTTGTCGGCCAGCATTGCTTTCTTTTCGCTCCTCCAACTTCCACCCCCACATACACCCTGCAGGCCACGTTTTGTGTTTTGTGCCGCGACTCGCGTTTATTATGACAAATAGTGCAGCACTTTAGCTCCAAATTGCCGTTACTTGTAAGACTCATAAGAGGCTTGTTGTAGTTGTTGCCTTAGGCTTAATTTGCCTAGTTATGAAATGCGTTTTGTGTAGGCGGCAGCTCTGTTATTGTTGTTGTTGTTGTAGTTTTATAGTTGCTGTTGTTGCTGGTGTTGTTGTTATCGTTGTCGCTGCCGCTGTCGCTGTCGCTGTCGTTGCCTGACCCATTTTGGACGCACCAGCGAAGCGTGCAACAAATCTGGTGGGCAGCCTTTAAAACAGATGCAACATGACAAGCAACTGGCAACCCGTTTTGCTTCACGCTTCCTGCATCAATTAGCTTTGTATATATATATATAGATATAGATATATATTTTTATATCTGTATAGTATAATCCATAATTTACTATCGACAATAATAATTGGCGTTCGTCAACGGATCGACGAGTCAGTCCAATCAGCCCAATCAAGCCTTCAACGTCTAACGTTTTTAGCCATACAAAAAATCTGATAAGACAACAACAGTAATAGCAACAACAACAACAAGATTTGCGTGTGTTCTCAAATGATTTTAATTATAGATAGATATTTGACAATGTGGCGATGGGAAATTGAGACGTAAAACTCAACAAGCTTAACAAGATGAGGCTGATGTTGCTCATGTTGTTGCTGCTGCTGCTGCTGTTGTTGGTGTTGCTGTTGTTGCTCCTAGGGATTGTCTTTCAGTTAAGAGAGGCGGATTGTCTAGTTGGTTGGTTCAGTGAACCCACGAAATATCAGCCAATTATGTGAGTGTTGTTAATGAATGTGGGCGACTTGGTTTGCCTTTAACTTATCTCGGGGAGTCTATAACTTTATGCAACGACTTTAACTGGATAGCTTGACTTTGAGTTGGAGTTGGTATTGCAGTTAGAGTTAGAGTTAAAACTGTATACTGTATACTGAAAACTGGGTAATTTGCGCCTGCGCCTTGCAACTGCGTCAACGTCTGCGCAGCTGCTTAGAGAAAGTTGTCTTTGCCCAATTTGCAAATGACGTTTTTTTGTCAACGTCAACAGCAAATGGCAAGGCGGCCAAATGGATAAATGGTTAAATGGCTAAATGACTAGATGGCTAAATAGCAAAAGAAAACAAATGGTAAAAAAAATGGCAATAAAAGGCAGTGCCTGGCTGCCACATTACTATTTTTGTCAACCAGGAGTCTCTGCCGGCGTAACCCAATGCAGACGACAATAAACCAGAAATCGCAGTCATGTGCCAAATGAATCCAAAAATATCAAAAGTCTGCAACAGCAACAACTACTGCAACAATCAACAATCAGTATTAACAACGCCAACAGCAACATGTTGTTGTTGTTGTTGTTGAAGTTGTTGCTACTACTGTCATGGCAACAAATCAAATGAAAGTGAAGCGTCTCTTACTGCAACTGTGCTGCAACTTGTTGTCCTTCTGTCTGCTGTATCTTTGTGCAGCTTCTACAATTTCACCAGCAACAATCATAATTGCAGACAGCAATTAAGCTGCTGTCAAATGTTGCCAGCTACTCATGCTGCTCGTGTTACAGTTGCTACTCCATGTTGCATGTTGCTGCTGCTGCTGTGCGCACCCTCAACATATAGCCTCAATTTCAACTGGCGTGTTGTCAGCAACATTTGGCTCATTGCCGAACCGTTGACAATGCGTTGAGATTTTCCGACAAGCAAATCAGCAATTGCTGCAACAAAAAGTAGAAAATGAAAAACTGAAATATAAAAAAAATGCTTTTGCCACAAAAATTACGCCAATTTGCTGAGACTGGACACGCTGTATATGATGTTGCAACGTACAACAGCAACTCTGCCGCATTCAGCCATACAACGGACTTTCTTTTTGGTGGATTGAACAAATGTCAAGCCCAACTGACACAAAGTAGTCAAACTAAACCTGTACGTTGGAAAGTCTTTGCCACATGCAACCTTAAAAGCGCAAACTCAAAAGCAATCTTTACTTTTGACACATTTGGTTTACTTGCAACAAAACCAAACAAAATACCAAAAGTAAATACTGAAAATACTCAAAACATGATGCGCAATGCCATAAGTTAAGTTTCTTTCTGCTTTTGTCTGTTTTTCTCTATTTTTCTTTATTTTTTGCAACAATTGAAGACTTGAATTATTGAAGAAAAAGACAAACTCAATTGATGAACTGGTGGGTGTCACATTTTTTTTCACTTTTATTGGCCAAATGTTTAGTGTTTTCTCTCTTTGTATTGGCCAAGTTACAAAATGCTTTTCTCTTTAGCTTTCGTTTAGTTCCTGTATGATGTAACCATTCTAATAACTGTTGCAAGTTCAGTTAATGCCACAATATCCGATCATTATATAGTATGCTTAACTCTTTGCAGCCTGCTTGACCACTTTGTTGGATCACTTAAAATGTCATTGCCCAGTTGAGTACACTCATACTCATACTCATACTTATACTCGAATGTTGCACTCATTTATTGTTGTTGTTTCTAAGCCAGCAATACAGTTGGGTTCATATGGTGGTTGCCCCCAAGTCTGAAGTGCCATTGAAATTACAATGATCTTCATATGTTTTTGGACTGATCGCAAACGTCAAGCTACCAAAAACCCGAAACCAGACAAAGACTGTAGAGCGAAGACTGAAGACTGAAGAGTAGAGAAGAGTAAAGAAGAGTGAAGACTGCTGATGGCGACGGCAAGGGCAATGGAAGTTGTAGACGTTGACGCGCATCTGCTTAACATTTTTGTTGTATGTATATATGTATTTGGGTATGTGTGTGTGTGTGTTGTAGTAGATTATTTAACCAATTTGTTGTTGCCCGTTTACTGACGCTTGTGGCCGCCATGACCTTCAATGGTCATTTGTACAAAACAAAGAGCTGGCCTAAACGGAGCCGCACTACGTTGTACCCAAACCTCTGCCCTACCCTGGCCTGGCTTGCCCTGGCCTGGTCTGGCATGCTATGGTCTGTTTGGGTCTGGTCTGGTCTGGCATGGCCTGGCCAGCAGACTTTACGTCTCTCCAAATATTTTGACGTTGTTGTCGATTTGGTTGCCGGACTGCCACAAAACCAACTGTTCAATGTCAATGTCAAAAATTTGTTGAAGTGGAAAATTTCAGTTGCTCCGTTTGTAGCAGAGGCTTAAAAAACAAAAAAAAAACTTTTGCGTTTTCCTCTCACCAACAATGCTGCCAGTATGTAACAGAATGACGAACTTACTGACTGAATGACTGACTGAGTGACTGACTGGCTGATAGACTTATAGACTTATATATACTGATACTCATATTTTAGGTTCAATGCTTTACTAATAAGCCAAAGCTACAGCCGTTTGATTGATGTGCGTTTTGGGGATTACATGGAACAGCAGCAGCCTGACCTTTGTGGCAGCAGCACAAGCAGCAGCTTTGTTATGGCTGTTGTCATTGTAGCTATTGTTGTTGCTGTTATTGCTGTTGTTGTTATTCTATCTGACTGCATATCTGCGCAGCAAACATATCGCAGCCTTGGCATCAGCAACGGCAACTGCGTGCCACGCCCGCATTCGCTATGTTGCAGCTGTGTGTGTGGAGTCTTAATACTACTAGAAGACTATGAACCAGATGGAGATCGCGACTGGTAATGGTTGTTGTTGTTGTTACTGCTGTTAGTACTGAGTCTGGTATGAAGTCTAAAGTTGAATTGCTAGCACAATGCTGATTACATTTAGCGATAAATTAACCCAATGAATACAATTAAAAACTGTGTCCCAAGACGTTGTAACAACTGTTGCTGATACTGTTGCTGCTGCTGATGCTGTTGTTGCTGTTGTTGCTGTTGTTGCTGCTGCAAGGGCACAGACCTTTAGCAGTAGAATTCTAAAAAAAAAATCCCAAGGGCAGCTGGCAACGGTCAATGGTAGTGGTAACCTTCGTTATTTCGATTTTTATTAAATCAATTGCATACTTTATTTTTATCTTTTTTTTGGAATACATTTTTTGGTTTTGAATTTTTTTTTTTTATTTTGTTGCTGACTTTTCGTGCACTGCTAGAAAAACAATAAGTAGAAAAGAAAGAAAGAAAGAAGGCCTAAAGGAAATTGACTAGAAAACTACTCGCCAAATTATACGCCATTGGGCCACATTTACATGTCCAATTGGCCATAATCAATGTCAATGTCAGTGTCATGGCCGGCATTAGCTTTGAGCCCCCGCGTTAATTGTGTCTCCCGGGTTAGTTGGATAGATCTCTGCAGGCGCTGGTTGTGACTCTCAGTTGGCCAGGATGTTTTCACCTGCTGGCGCATGTTTGGATTTACAATGAAGCTCAAACGTTGCAATTGCAGTTGCGGTTGTTGCAACAAATGTTGCCGGTGTTGTTGCCGCTGCTGCTGGTGCTGCTGTTGTTGTACATTTGCTGACATTGATCTTGTCGAATGTAATCTATTAGCAGGCATACGTAGTTGGGACAGACTGTCCAACTGACGTTGCCAATGTGCACCCTCAGCTTCAGCTTTAGTTGACATTGATGGCTTGACTGATTGATTGTTACCATTAATTTCATGCGTTGACATTCTTTGCGGCCAGTTGTCGCCTTTGACGTTGTTTCCCTGCTCCACACTGGCTGTACTTGCTTGTAGTTTTCTCTGTATTTTAGCCAATTCGATTGCTAGTGGCAGTTGCGGCTTGGCTGTCAACTGCCGCTTACCACGATTCGGAAAGAATGGATCGTCAACGTTGTAAAGATCACGCAGTTGCAACTTCTTGCCACGATGAGCAAAATAGGTATCGTCCAGGTTGAGCATGTCACGATGCTTTTTGCCGCGATTCGGATAAAATAGATCGTCATACTTGAAGAGATCTTTGACTTTGTCGCGTTTGCCGCGATTTGGTACAAAAGTTTCATAACGATTCAATAGTTCTCCCAGATCCGGCATATCATGTTTGCGTCCACGTGGTGGTATAAATGGATCGTCTGGATCATCTACAGAGAGCGATATATATATATATATATAGTGAGAGATATAAGACATAGAACAGTTCATGCATTATATGAGGCTATGCCAACCAGTTGCAAGTTATCATTAAAAATATGACATGCCACATGAATTTTAAATTAAACGCAGCAACCAGTACAGTATCTGTACAGTATCTGTACTGATCTCTGCCTAGAACTAGGGGCTGGTACTTTAGTAATTTCAACACCCTGGTACTGGTATTGGACACGTCCCCAGAATCATGATTTATGCAAGCTCACCGCCCAAATGGTAGCCATCCTGTTTATTCTGTTGCTCGCGTCGCACCAGTATATAACGAGGCTCATCCACAATCAACGGTGGCTCCAAATGCCCCGAAGAGTTTAGTTTCTTCCATATGAACATGCCAGGATGATAAAAGTCAGCGGACGTTCCGCTCAAGTTATCATTGTTCAGTTGGTTATGAGGATACAATTGTTGCATGGCCCAGTGCAGAAACTTAACCAGATCCTGTTCACCAGTGAGTAGCATAAATACTTCATTATTGTTGTTCTTCAAGTTAATATCTTCATTGGAAATATTGCCATCCATATTCGAAATGTCGTCACGGGCAGCATCAACAGAGCCACCAGACTCCAAGTGATCCTGCATATCGTTTAGTTGCTGCTGCAAACGTGCAACAGCTTCTCTATTTCTAGTGTATACAATGAAAGAGAAAGAAGAAGTTGAAGTATAAGGAGGAGGAGTTAAGGGTATAGAAGTGGAAATTACTACTTGAAATTCTATAGCAACTGATGTGCTCTGATGTGATCTGATGTACTCTGATGGGTTGTATCATTTGTAGCACGTTGCCAGTTTAAGGATCGTCATTGTGTATCATCTTTTCAAAGATTTTCGTTTTTTTTTTTCCTCGTTTTTTTTTTCGCGTGGGTTGCTTAGGTTTCAATTACACTGCCGCTGGGTTTCTCTTTTATTTTGTATTATTTTTGTTTTTTTTTTCTTTTTTTTTAACAGTGCCTGCCACAAATTAATGAACATGTCTGCGTACGTGGGTTGTATGTTTAACAATGGCTGCCAGACTTGACCCAGAAAAGCCACTGAAATTCTTTTCTCTCCCTCAATACAAAATGCTATGCAGAATTAGGCATAAAGTTTTATTTTGAAAATTAATCTTACTGTCATGTCTGATCATCCAATCAATAGTCAATTTTAGGCAATTCCCTTTATAAATTACTGTGTAAAATTACAAATTAAAAGCCAAAAGAAATGAGATGAAAAATAAAAAAAAAACAAGTCAAAAAATATATCTGAAAGTTATGCGGGCTTAAGGCCAATTAATCGACGCATTTAACAAGTCAACAACAACAGTAACCAACAAAATGAACAAAACAACAAGCTACAAGCAACAGAAATATAAAAATGATTAATTGTAATTTAATAGCAGAGCCCCAGACTCAATAATATATCAACGCTATATACCTATAAATATACATTTTCAACGACTATAAAATATCCTGTAAAATGTTGGGAAATTTGACTTGAAGTTAGATTTAATGTTTTCAGTATTCTATTTTTTTGTCTGATTCTTTAGTTATCAGCAGTTTACATATTATGTCTTGTAATTAAGTTTAATTATGACATAACATAATGATGATGTTCCGTGGCCTGAAATATTTCACAAGGATGGAGGGGGGGGGGGTAAGGGGGCAACTTTTTCAACTGAATGAAAAGTGAAACTCAAATCGCAACTTGCAATTTTTTTCGTTTTTGGCCAATGAATTTGCTGACAGTTGTTATTTATATATATATAAATCAACATATATATATATATATGTATGTATATATATTTATATATATGTATATATATGCCGTTAAGTTGAAACTGAAACAAAACTGAAATCGTTGTACTGATTTTTTCACGCCCATTAATTGGTTTTGCGTGTTTTTGGTCGACAGCCAAATTGTCGACGATTTGTTGCTCTCATTGTTGATTTTAAGTTAAAGCCTGGCGCCGAGTTGTATGAAAAAATAAAAAGGGTTAACATAAACCTATCGCAGCTGAACCTTTGCTTGAACCTTTCAAAAGTTAAAAACTCTTAACTCGATTGATAAATTACAGTCGGCACTTAATTGGTAAGGCGAGAAAGTTATTGGTCACTTTCTGTTGGTGTTGCTACTACCTTGAACCCTTGAAGTTATTATGTAGATTTGAAGCAAGAGATTGCCACCCAGGTTTAGGGTATAGGGCACATTCTGAGCTCACCTGATTGCCAGTAGGGCGCGATTGTATTCTCGTGGACAATTGCTGTTCGGGGTTTGGCAACGTGTTGCCCAGTATTGTTGTGCCGTGGGCGTGGCATACTTGGTATACTTGGGACCAAGTCCATGGTCATGTCGCGTTGCAATTTCCTGCGGCGCTGATTGCTGTCGTGCCTCTAAATCATAAGCTAAAGCTTCGCTCAGTGCTTTTCGATTAAAATCCGCCGTTTGCGGTTGCCGTTGCCTTCGCTGTTGCTGTTGCTGTTGCTCCACTTCTTCCAAACGGACAATATCGTCGTCGTTGTCGATGTTGTAGGGCAAATTGTATTTAACAGTCGCGGATGTCGACTCCTTACTGTGCGCCATATCGCGCAATGCATCGTTACCATTGCCGTTGTTGCTGTTGTCGTTATTGTTGTTGCCATTGCTATTGCTGTTGCCACTGTTAAACAGGACGCGTGCATCCTTTTTCCATAGACTCGGTGTCTGTTGCTCTTGCTGCTGCTGTTGTTGTTGCTGTTGTTGCAGCTGTCTCAAGGCCACCGCCTCCGTAGCAGCGATAAGCGATGGTGGCAACGATAAGACAACATTGCTCTGGCCGTTGTTGTTGAATCCACCACAGCAATAAATCGCCAGGCAGACACTGAGCCAGGCGAGCGTGAGCTTCATGCTGTCTCCGACTCGCACACTCTCCCTCTGGCTCCCTCTCTGTCTCTCTCTCTCTCTCTCTCTTGTAGCTCGATCTCAGCCTTTGGGCACTTGGCTCGATCGAAATGGTTGTTCCAATTTTTACGCGTCGGCCACTTTGATGCTGCTGCCACTGCGTGCTGCTCTTAGAAACTGAAAGTGGATGCGGTGCAGCTTCACTTTTTATAGCCGCCAACATGTTGTTACCACGCTGGACAATTGGGAATACGCCCTGGACCTTTGCTTAAACCCCCATGTATCATGTGTACCCTCTCATATATGGCCATTGTTTATCCAACGCATTGTACCATGAAATTAAATGAAAAAATCTTATTGTATTTATGACGCTCTGAGACCAAACTGGGAAAATATGAATTCACTTACAACAGGGACATCCATTCACCCATACACCCAAGCCCAAGCAACTAGCAACATTTGCCCTAGGACACACTCAACACAACCAAATTGCTTGCCACAAGAACTGTATGAAATTTATATTTAGCTTGTGTGAACTTTAAAAGGCGTCTTTTGATTGGTGGAAAAATATACCGTTGTTAATTTGCCAGCCTGGGAATGTTTTCTAATAGCATACAAGTATTTAATGCCTGACCTGGTCTTTCCGCAAATTAGCTGACAACTTCTCACACGGCAGGACAAATGAGGCAGCGGCGCTGCCAAAACATTCCCAGAGATAAAATCACAATCTTCTCTCAGACCAAAGACCCATACCAAGAGGCAATAGTAGCAACAGTTGCAAAGCTTCAAAGACTCTACTTAAAGCGGCTCTTTCTTTCATGGCACAACCAATAGATGGAGGCTACCTTTAAGAATTTATTACTCGCTAATGCCCGATCGCATTTGTCTGGCTCCAAGGGCTCTGCTCTGCTCTACTCTGTTCTGCTCTACTCTGCTCAGGTCTGCTCTGTTCTACTCTTGGCCTGGCCAACAACCAAACACAATTGTTGAGTAATGAGCTCGGCACGTTATTAATGTCACTGGACCAGGGACTGAGACGTAGACAGAGACCTGGTCTCCAGCTGGAACTGGAAACTATAGCTTGCCCCTGAGCCTGGATCTATTCTTTGTCTCTTTAACGTTCTCGTGCTGTGGCAACTCTTTTGTATCTTAGGGCCACGATTTTTAATTAAGTAATTCGCTGACTTTGTGTTAGCCCTGTGGGTCCACTGTCTGATCTTCTTTAGAAACTGTATTCTCTCTCTCTCTCTCTCTCTCTCTATGGTCTTTGTTGCTGTTGCTGCTTTTTTGTTTAATCTGCCTAACAAATTGCTTCATTTCAATTTATTTGCATTTGTTGTTGGCTGCTGCACGTCTTGCCTGTAGTTTTTGTGTCAATGTTGCTGTATATTGTTACATGTTCTTGTTGTTGTTGCTGTTGTTGCTTGAAATTCGTGGATGCAGAAGAAATAGAAAACCTTTCTGTCTCCGCGGTCGTGTTCTAATTTATTTGTCTTTGATTGTGCCCATGTCTGTACTTCAATGTGAGTTATGTCTGATCGTGTCTTTGTAGCTTTTGTTGTTGTTGTTGTTGCTGTTGTTGTTGGCGCGCTTGTTGTTGTTTTTAGGCAAATTAAGCAAACATACATCATAGCTGAATCCATTAGAATCTGGCGCTCTGGGCGCGATTAATAGCTTCACTATCGAATGTCTACTGTCTACTGTCTGCTGGCAACTGGCAACTGGCAACTTGCAACTTGCAACCGGCTACTGACTGCCTATTGCCTTGATATATGTACGCAATTAGAGAGCTAATCAAAACCAATCGCAGCTAGGTCTGAGTGAATTTATGTGCAACTGCAACTAACAACTCGTATTCTAATTGCAGCATGAAATCAACGAAGTATTCGAGCTACGCAAAACACAACGTCTGCAACATCAATTGCAACAAACGGAGGAACAAATGTTGTATCAACCGGAAGAGCTAGCGGAGGGGCAAACGGAGATAGAACAACTTGATGAATTGTCGCGTTCTGCAGAATCTGATAGTGGCTGCGACACCAGCAGCAGCGGCACAACAGCAACTGCAGTAACATCAACAATACCAACAACAGCAATGGCAGCAGCAGCAGCAGCAGCAACAGCAACAACAGTAACAACATGCAGCAATAGCAAACCAGTGACAACTGAACTAAGAGCCTTGCCACCACCACCAATAAGATCATCTATTGCCACAAGTCGTCGCCCTTCAGCAACAACACCACCACCGACCCCCGCTGACCATACGGATGATGTCAACATTTGGGCAAACAAATTTCTACGTGATTTGGATAATCTGATGGGTGGCGATAAGCAGCCACTGGCAGCAACAGATTCCATTGCCAGCAATGGTACTGCTTCAGGTTCAAACTCGGACAGCAGTTCGCCCACATGCCGTACAGCACCGATGCTCCTCTCTGCCGCAGCCACAGCTGCCATACAGAGTCGCATTGGCAAAAACGGATGTAGCCCAGTTGCTAGCGCGGAACAGCAGCAACAGAATGGACTCGTCTTGAAACCCAAGAAGCATGTAAGTCAAATATAATCATAAATTCTCACACACTGAGATTTCATAATATGAAATCGCTTGGCATCTCTCTTGGAATCTCATATAATCTCTTACACGATTTCGACATGCGAGCGGCAAACACAAGCATATTTTATGTAGGTTAGATAAAAAGCGCTTAAAACAAAGGCATTTAATCTGAAGCCAAACAATGTTGTCCACACATAACGAGAGGGCCCCACACGCAACTACACCTCTGTTCCCTTACCACCTCTCTGTTCCCTACATATACATACAACCTAAAAACTCCCAAAAAAAAGTTCGGCAAGTAACTGAGAAATGTTCCCCAAACAAAAACTGCCGCCATATGTTCCGCGGTTCTGCCGGATGCGCAAGTGAAGCGCGTGAAATTTATGTGAACAGCAGCAGAAATTCATGTAGCAGTGGCATTGGACATGGGGCATGAGGCATGAAGTATTGGGCGGTGATAGACAGTCACTTCCAGTAGAGCACTTGAACAAGTTCAACTTTGAACTGTTGAATAGATTGTGAATGAATGATATATAAAACAGCAGCAAGTAAATTTTATGAGCAGCAGTTGCAAGATTCATTGTTGACCTGCAGCTAGACATAAAAAATGTGCAATAAAATTATATAATTAGAGACAATTCTTGACGTATTTCTATATCTCTATATATATATATATATATAGATGTATATATATTATTGATAAGCTTTAAATTGTAGTTGCAACAGCATAAACTGCGGTTGCAACAACAACAATAGCAACGACAACAGCTTGAATCTACAATAAACCCGATGACCCACTTAATACAAACATAAACCATAAACCAAAGCCCAGAAACCAAAGCAACTTGTTAGCTGTCTCTTTGCTTATCATATCAAATAGATCTAATTAAAACATTTATAAGCTAAAGCAGCTCATAAACGGCACTAACTTTGTGGTCTTCAACTCGTTTTCTACTTGTTGTTATTGTTGTTGCTATTGTTGTATGTATGCTTGTTGTTTGCTGCTGCTGCTGCTGTTGCATATGCTTAGCATACATTTCGCTCAGACTTTGCTGTGATAATCTATGGAAAAACCTCACAAAAAAAAAGGCAGCAACAACAAAGTAAATATTAATTTTCAAAACGCGTGCTTTGTGGAAAAACATAACAACAAAAATCCAAATTAAGCAAGTAAGTTGTCTTAAGCAACATTGCTCAACTACCAACTACCCTGTAAACATATAAGCTGCTCAGTTTTGCTACAAATCATACGAACAAGAGGTTTGAGTCCTTGCTGAATAAGCAACTTTATTATATTAAACAATCACTTTAGCAACATTTGTATCTGCTTAGCATTAAGAAAGTTTAGCAACATTAGAATCTGCTTACCACTAAGAAGGTTGAGCAATATTTGATTCTGCTTAGCAGTGCTAAGTTAGCACTAAGAAAGCTTAGCAACATTTGAATGTGCTTAGCACTAAGAAAGTTGAGCAACATTTGAAACTGTTTAGCACTAAGAAAGCTTAGCAACACTTTGCTGTTTACAGCAACAAATAAAAACTTGAAATACCAAAAATAAATATAAATGTCATTTATATGGTATTAACAAGATACACACAGCTTACATGTTTATTGTTGTGTACACTATTTGAGCAACATTTTGTATTTAGTAAATAGTTGCTTAAATTTTCATTAATCTTTGAGTTGCATTAGTAGATGAAAGAAATGGTAATCTTTAGGAATTCCGGTAAATTTTCTGTGCTAATTAGTTTCTTGTTTTGTTATCCTTTTCCTAAAACTACAAGCCACTAGCTGTTTGTGTGTGTGACATCTTAGCTTCCATTTTGTTGCTGTTAAACAGCAACAGCAACAGGAAACTCATGTCAACTTGCCTCGTTTCGTTGAATATTCCATGACATGCATGAGAAATATTTGTCGCAATTTTCTGCATTATCCATGCTAAAAGCAAAATCTGTTGCCAGGCTGCAGCTGCTCTGTGTGTGTGTTAAATTGATTTCCTTTAGGAGTTTCAACGGCATATTTGTGTGTATATGTATGTGGGCGACTGTTTGACATTTAGCCAGAGGCAAGGAAGAACTTTCATTTTCTTGGCCAAGTTGTAGGTAGGAATTGAAGCTGTCATATTTTGCAGTAATTATCCAAGTAAAAGTGCCAATTAAAAAGTCTTAAACCTTAAAACCTGCAATGCACTAATTAACGCCGAGAATGTGGCTTCTCAGCTCTGCATGTACCACAATCACTCATTCAGTCAGTCAGTCAGTCCCTCAGTTAGTTTGTCAGTCAGTCAGTTGGACAGTCAACGAAGCGCATTGGCAATGATTTATAAGCCACAAATGGCAGTATAAATCAATGGCAATAGACAGAGCAAGCAGCAACCTTATCGAGGACTCAAGTGCGTGCCTTGTTTGCCAAAAAGCCCCAAATCGGCTGGACAAACTGTCAACGAAAGTAAAGTATCAGTATTAAAAAAAAAAAACAGATGTTTCCCCTTTCGAAAGGTGGGCCAACGAGTGGTCAACGAATTGGGTCAATATGCCGCCACTGCCCTGCGGCATATGCACAAACACAAAGATCAAGCTATACACTGAGACAAAGACAAAGACGCAGATGAAGACGAAGACAATGACTGACGACAAAGTACAAGAAGAAGAAGAGGAAGATGTATAGTACAAATGAAGTCAAAAAAGGAGCTGAAGCTGTAGAGTACTTTACGCTGAGCAGCTGTCAGCATACAGCATACAGCATGCAACATGCAGCATATGACTGGCAGTGGAGCGTCTGTGGCAGACCAAATGGAACCCAACGCCCCAATTTTGTTGTGCGGATTTAGTTTGGCTGCGAAAGTGAATCTTTCGCATGTGTGGCATGCAACGCAATGCCGCAAAATCCACGCTTAATGATGACGAACCATGCAGATGGGACAACCGTCTCTCTGCCTCAGCCTCTGCCTCTGCATACAAAAGGCCGCGCACATACAAAAAGCACTTCACGCATCTCAACAAGCAGCAAGCCACAAGCAACGAAGAACATTGAAACTTGCTGCAACATACAACAGCAACAGCAACAGCAACAGCAACAGCAAAAGCAACAGCAATGGACACTGGACATTGGACAGTTTTGACTTAAGTAGAACTTGCAAATCACTGCAAGGCAAACAAACATGACGAGCAACAATGCAACACTGCAACAGTGCAACAGACTCGAAGAGTGGAAAGGTAACTGCAGATGGGACTCTTGCCACCAAAACAAGGGGCTGGTCAGGCGTTTAAGTGTTTTGATTTGATAATTATTATCAGTGAGCATGCGTGACCGCAGGCATTCATGGGGCATGTCCAATCGATTTGCGATAGTATCGCAGTATATAGTATATAATATATATTAAATGCATACGATATATGCCTGCTTTCTGGGTCATATAATACATATATAAATATATATATGTATATATGTATCTGTTAAAGGCGTTGCTCAAATGCAGCATTTGCTGCATTGCATTTAATTTTTGATACTCAGAATTAAATATTGACAGATCTTTTGTTTGATTTCTTGGTATGCTTTTTATGATCAATTAGTAGCATTTATATGATCAGTTCCCTATATGCTCAGAGGGCGATGGATAGGGAGAGGGAGAGAGATAAAGTGATAACCCTTTGGGGTCTAAAATTTTTTCATTTTATGTGTCGTTTTGTGTTCTTTTTATTGCATTTTTCATTAACTAACCGAAGATTGAAGAAAAACATTTGATTTTCAATTCATTTCATTTTATTATTTTCTTTTTCTTTCTTCTGTTGTCAGTTTTGTTGTGAGAAATCTTTAGTTTTTATTGCATTTAAATTGGCTTTTGGCAGCGTTTCGGATATCAAATTCTACTGCAAACCATAAAATTTTCTTTATTTTATATTTATTTGTCACTCGGCAAAAGTCGTAAAACGCCTCAATTTCAATCACAACTAATTTCAAAATGTACATAAAACTTATATACATATATATATATATGTATATATGTATATATATTAGTTGGAAATTGGTTACATATGTTAAACAAGCTTTAACTAGGGCTGCATAATTGAAAATTTTGTTTTGATTTGATAAGATCAATGAAAATGAAATAGAACCAAAAACATTTTATTAGTTCAAACGATGCACAATCTCTGATCAACTCAGCTATATACAATATCATATATATATATATATTGTAAGATATATATGTATATATAGTTGTTATATAGTATTCAGTTGGTGCCATAGGCTGGCGCCTGGTTGGCTATAAATAGTCATGTGTAAATGCCCATAAAGAGACTTGGCCGATGGCCGCCGCCCAATTAATGCGTCGCCGGCGAGAGTTGGCGGCTCATTAACACGCAGTTGGCTCCAAGTATCGAGTCAATATCGAGTATTTGGTATCGGTAATGCGTATCGAGTAACAGCCAATGTGGCTTTATTAATAATTCATAGGGAAAGAGAATTGTGTTGATCTTATTGCAGTTGTTGCAGTTGCATGCTCCATAATGCATTACAAATTTTGTTGGCTGCAACACAGCATCAGAGTTGCTAAGTTTTGACATATTCCCCAAGGATTTGGTTGAATTACTTGCAGTCTATACGCATCCTGTTTATAATAAAATTTGTGCGTAGTTGGTGGTGCATATCGCAGGACAGTGGCAAGCAGCAATTACAGAACTGTGTGGCATCTATACTCTAGCTATTGTTATACAGCAAATCTTAAGGATTATTATATATATATTACAACTTAACTTCCTGTTTTATCCTGCACATCAGCAACAGTTGCTTATTACATCAGTGACAGGCGAACTTGTTGTCCGAAACATATATGCGAAATATGTATACAAAAATTTCTCTTTCTATCTCTTTTACTCTCTTCTCTGTTTGTCTGCTTTATGCTTTATGCTTTGATGTTCTTTTTGTGCTTCTGTTACAGTTTTTGACCAGGTTGTTAGTTGGCAATTTCACTGCCGTTACAGATTCGTACGCCAAAAGCCCCCAAGGAGTTGAGTGCTCAACGTCAGCAACAAAGTTAGCGTAAAAGCAAACGGCAGCAGCAATGAATACAAAAATAACATCACCAACAACAACAACCTGCTGTGTGTGTGTGTTTTGTTTTTTATAAGCTTAGGGGCATACGAACACACACACACACACACACACACACATACACATACATAAACATGCGCAGACACATTTTTTTTCCACCAATAAATCATTTAAATCAATTTCCGCCTGTTGCTGCTTTTAAAATGAATTTCTTTCTGCCTCGCAAGCAGCACGATACACGCCGCTCTTCATGTGGCAGCAGCAAGGCAAAAAGCCAAATTGTCAATCGCTTGCCAAAGGCTTGTAAATCGAATTGACATAACGAACTTAACGAATGCAACAGGACAGCTTGAGGAGCAGTTGCACCACACGTTTATAGCCAACTTAAACAGGTGACTGAGGCTAAGCTGAATCTACTGCAAATATACTGAAAATATACTGCATATACTGTACTTAAAGTTTAGTTTCTTGGAATACACAGCAACTATCAGCTAACTGCGTATAAATCATAAGCCATAACAATAGATATATATATAGCTATATAGGAATAAAAGAAAAACAAAAAATTTGAGCTGCGGCCACTTGAAATGCCTTTGTGGCAATTCTACAGAAAACTAACTCGTAGCGCGATATTTTTTTAGCGATTTGCATAAAATACAAATTCTGTGGCCTGTAGCTTCTTCTGCCTCTTTTTAGCTGTCTTTTTGTTGATGTTGTTGTTGTGCTTTAGGCACTTGACAACGCTTTAAAATGCCATTGATATTTCCTTTGGCATTGTTTTAGTGCGTTTCTACCTCGCTCTCTCCCTCTCTGTCTGTCTCTCTTTACTGTATTGGTGCTATCTTTGTCTTACAGAAAAACGTGAAAACGCGTTGGCTTATGCTTAAGTGTACTGTCTTCTGTCCACAGTCTACTGTCTCCTGTCGCCAGTCTACAGCTACTCTATAGCTACAGCTACTCAACTCAAGCTCATTATGCATTCAAGGTCCTTTCGTTTAAAGGTTGAGGTTGCGGCCCTCGAATCTGTCGACATTCTGTGTTCAGTGCATTGTCGACTTTTCTATATTAAACCTGACTGTATATATATATATATATATTTATATATTTTAATTTACTCTGTCCTTGTCTTAACTAACTCTCTCTCACTCTCTCGCTGTTTTTGTTGCAGGCAACCATTCCTTTACAATCGTTTAACCTTGATTGCGGTGAGGCGGTGGCAAGCAGCAAGCCAGCGATTGCCTACATGAGGACATTGTCAGCACCGGGTGGCCATGTTGCAGCAGCACCAAGAGCAATGGCAGCAGGCCAGCAGAGTCAACGTAAGAGTCTGGCGTTGTCCACATTTAATGGCCATGCACAACAGACAACGACAACAACAACATTGCCAGTAACATCAGCAACATCAGCTACAGCAGCAACTCATAAGCTGACAAATTTCCAAAGCGCATTGAAAATCGAAGAACGAACAGCGGCAACAGGTGAAACAGCGACCACCATGGAGGATTTAAAATCTAGGCGAATGCGTCAATATAGCAACAGCGACATGGATGCGGCGTCCATGTCGATACCAAAACGGGTGGGCATTAATCATGCAACAGCCGCGACGTCGCCAACATTGACGAACAGAAATGTTATAACCCCGCCGCCAGTAAAGACACCAGCAACAGTAGCAACAGCAACAACAGCAGCAACAGTGGCAAGTGGCACACAGCTGACCTCGACAAAAGGCGCCGTTGCCACGCCTGGTTACCTGGTGGATGTGACCAAAAAAGGATCTACATCAACGATATGGACTTCAGAGGAGTCCATATTGCGCAGCGTTGGCGCCGTCGATGAAGACAACAAGTGAGTAGCCAATGAAGCCATAACACATTAAAGCTCTTTCCATATTAATTTGTTAACATTTTTTTGCCCTGCAGCTCCACTTCGTCGTCATCAGCCTGCGAGGAGGCCACCGGTGTACTAAGTTCCGGCAAGTCTGGCATCTCACTTGACTCCTCTGGACTAGATAACGACAATAATGAAAGCGGTATTGGCACAGCCACACCACCCAAGGATATGTCCTATTGGAAGAGCAATCATCTGCAGCATCATCATCACCATCATCATCATCATCATCACCACAGAACAGGTGGCAATGCGCCGGACAATGAGTCAGTGAGCAGTCTGGAGGCATTGCGTAAAATAAAATTCATAAAGAGCGGCTCAGTTGCCTCCTCCGATGATCCTGATCTACTTGAAGTGCTCAGCCTATGTGGCAGTGGTGGCGATGCTGCAAATGAGTCACAGGATGACATGCTCGACGATCAACCAGTCAAACAAATACCAACCAAAGCAACTGCATCCGAGTATGATGAGTGTCAGGATGAGTTTGATCTATCCCAGCACTACTGCGATTGCGATTGCACCGATGGCGATGCCAGCAGTGCCAGCGGTGGTGGCAACACTTCCATTACTTTGCCAGTGGTAATGCGCCGCAAGTATAGTGCTGCACCACCCATAATTATGCCACTGCCTTGTGCAACACGTCGTAATCATCGCAGCCTTTCCTTGGATCATCACAATCAGCAGCATCAACAAATGTTGTTGCAGCCCCGGAAACTGCTGCCACGCCACAATCACAAGGAACGCTCTCAACTGTCGCTAACACTGCGCCAAGAAACCTTCCAGTCGCTGCTCTCACCCACAGCAACCACATTGACGCAGCTGCATCATTTTGTGGAGTTGCCATCGCCCAGCAGCGCCTCACTGCACAGCGATGCTGGTGGCTTACAGGAGCTGACCACCAAGTCCAACTCGGCACCATTGCTGCTTAAGGATCGGGAGCGTACACTACGCTGGAATGATTATGCCGCACCGCATTTGGTAGGTAACGAGGGCTGTCAGAGACTTTACTAAGGCACTAGTTAGGGTAGAGATTAGAGATTGTGTTAGATCTGATAAAGAAGATATAGACATATTATATAAAGCTTATACTAAACAATAGACTATTATTATATTGCTATATTTAGTAGCAGCTCTTTTTATATAATTTAATCAACCCTCGCATAAAAATTTATAAACAGATATTAAATATTCTCTCTCTCTCTTTCTATCTTCCTATCTTGCTCTCTTCCACAGACGCTGCGCAATTCTCGTTCACAGAGTGATCGCTATTTAGCAGGTGAGTTCAAGTTTTTCCCCTCTCTCTCTCTCTCTCTCTCTCTGTTCTAAGTGTTTAGCTTTAAGTGTAGATGGGCACTAAATGAGTTATTTAAATGGTCAAGAGCAAGGCTCAGACTATGTCTGGGACTTACTATAAGTCTGAGATTGAGATTCAGCTACAGATGCTGCAGTCTTCAGACAGATCGAGGCCAAGAACTAAGCTTGTTGATTTGATATGTTGGTGGTCCTGCCAGCCAATTAGTGGCTCTGTTATTAAGCGTGAGTGGTTTATAATAATAGTGGTGTATATATATATACTACGACTCATAATATCTATAATTATGAATAGTAGATATTATCGTACTGTCTGTGTATATACTATACTATACTATACTATATAGACTACTCCACCCTTTCAGTTAACGTCAGTTTTTACTTTCGCTTTCATTCCGTTGGCATAATTAGATTTTCACTGCAAACAATTGAAGGCAATCAATGCCAGCCGCCTATTGTCAGCTTAAGGTTGAGTGGGCGGGGCACTCGTATGAGCATGAGTGCTACTGCGGCAGTAGCTGTCATTTAAATTACTTTCATGTTCTTTTCCTCAACAAATACCAATAGCAGCAGCAGCAGCAACAGCAACAGCAGCAGAAGCAACAATCAAAACAACAACAAAACGTTTGAAGAGCCGTAGCTCTTTCTTTTTTTTTTTTTTTTGCCAATTTCCATCATTTCCGTCAACACTTCAGTAGAGTCCAAAACTGACTGTCAATCTGTCAATGTGCATGCGCCTCTATGGTCAGCATACAATACACTCCCGCACACACACACACACACATATGTATATATCTACACACACACACATTTGCGCAAGAAAAAATTCGATTTCCACTTGCATTGTGTGTGTGACCAGAGGGTAGCTACTCTTATGCCCAGCCAGCTTGGCAGATAAATGAACAGAAATTGAATCAACAACGAAGTACTCTTAGTCAACCAATCAAGCGTTCAATGGTATGTGGATTAAAGCTATTTCCAGCTAGAATAGCTGTATAATCGTAACAGCATTAGCAGCAGCAACAGCATCCAACTATGACGTCAGCAAACGGTTCGAAAAAGTATATAAAAAAGCACGAGTTGCCACCACATGTTTTGGTAACATTAAGAGCTTTTCATCACGGTTAACGCAGCACGTTTATTTGCACTCAATGACGTCATTGATGTGACGTACGTTTTGGCCGCAGGGAAAGGTCAGATCACAGCACACACAATTCTTATCGCTCGCTGTTTAGTCGTTGTATATTGTTGTGGCCTTTAGTATTACTTACTTGAACAAGCATTTATATGGCCAATTTCGCATTATGAGCATTTTGGCCATTTGAAGTTGACACTCAAACCATTTATTATATGGCACACTGCTGGGATTGGTAATGGCCCAATGCTATAGCTATATATATCTAGATATGTATGTTTGTAGGTTATAAAGAAAGTATAAAGATTGAGACTGGATCTAAGGCTGGGCCTGGGTCTGGGCCTTTGCCTGGAGCTGGGGCCTGGGCCTGGTCTGTGGGCTGGGCAGACATGTTTTCACTGTCGTTTCATAACGGAAGAGTACAATATAAGTAGCTAGCGCTACTACTGTACACATTCTTATTGTTGTTGTTGCTGTTGTTGTTAATATTGTTTATTTTGTTGAAAAGATTAACACGCAGTAGTGCATGATTTATATCAGATATTGCACAAATAAAAATTACCAGCATTTATTTTATTTATATTTATCTCGCTCATCGCATGAGTAAATACACAGATACATAAATAAACAAATATAAATATAAGTATCCATATATACATATATATACTCTCATCTATATATATATATATATATATATATATATATCTATAGCTGACTGCCAACATGTGTCAATGTCAACGCTTGTTGTACGCGCTTTGTCATGGCTTTCCCTAATATGCAATTAATAGGAAAAGTTGAATAAAAAAACAAAATGGCAAAAAAATGTTGTTATAATTTGCACATTTAATTTTAAAGCTATTATTGTTAATTCTAATTGTTTATATAATCATAAACAGTTCATTGGAAACGTATGAAAAAATGAGAAAAGAGTTTATAGAATGCAATTAAAGCAAATACACAGGAATGTGCATAAATTTCTATATGAAATGATATAGAAAAACCTTAACCCTCAATAGGTAACTATGCCAACGTTTGCAATATCAGTGAAAACTGAGCAACAGGTGTGGTAAGAGCCTTATACAATTTCTAGACAAACAAACAAATGTCTAGCATTGTCATAGCATGTAACAAAAGCTCTCTTTCTGTGTGTGTGGGTGTGTGTGTGGGTGTATGTGTGTGTTGACTCCTTTTATTACACATTGCATTGAAATGATATCAACACAACAAAAGCAACAATAATAATAGAATGTTATTCATCTATAAGTATTTATTGTTTGTTTGGTTTTCTGCAAGAGAAGAAGAAGAATGTCGGTTGAAAAGTAACCACAGTGAAAAGTAATAATAAAATATGTATACGATTGTATATTTATATTTATATATGAGCTGATAAATCTGCATAGGTATTGGTATTGGTATTGGTATCAGTAGTGGTACCACTGCACTCATCACATAGCTAGAAATAGGAGCAGACTGACAACAAACCAACAGTGGCAAGTATTGCTCATACGCCCCATTGTTCCATAGCGCACATACATACGCTTTGAGTTTATATACAAACGTTACGTTCGGGAATGTTCGTTTTTTTTCTATGTTGTTCGTCGGCACGGACACTGTTCGGCTCGCCATTTTGTGCTGGTCGCGCAAACAAAATCATTAGTGCTCTTACAGGCGCCGTGCACGGTAGACGCATACGTGAACCGCATCGAGTCTGGGGCAGGCAACGGTTACGACGCGTCGACGCCAGCGACTCAAACGGTTTAACGTTTCTTCACATACAACAACAACAACAACAACAACAACAAATATAATAAAAATAAACAAAACAAAAGAAAAGAAAAACAAAACTCATTAAACAAGTGCAGTGCAGTGTATACAGTGCGTATACGTAATGTGCCATAATGTTTGCCTATTAATTTCATACTCTAACTGATCAATAGTATATATAACTGTAAAGCAGTTAACGCTGCAACCAACTTAAAGTATTCTTGCAACTTGACACCAAGTGGGTATTAGAAGCAAAACGGCGCTGCCAACTCTAGTCAATATGCAGCGCCGCATGTCCATAACGATACGCGAATATAAGTTCTTTAGGAGCTTCTCGCAAAAGTTTGAGAATTGGCCAAAACGCAAGGCCGAGGCGATATGGCGTAAAATGCGTGAACGTAAAATTGCAGGTGAGCCGCAAAATGATCTTCAGCAATTAAACAAAAATAATATTGAAAGAAAACACAAAGAAAAATATACAAAAAAAAATAAAAAATATTTTCCACAAGGGCAAAAATTATTAAATTTCAACTCGTATCACTTATATAAACAAATAATAAACACATTTTCATATATAAATATATATAGGTATATAGAAATATATAAGTTAGGTGTATGGACGCGTGCCGCATGCTGTTTATTGTTATTCCACAGGCCATTAGAAGGCTGGCACCTACTATTTTAGGAGCATACTGTAGCTATTTTCAGTCCAGACTGGACCAGCACAGCCTGTACATATCAATTGACGCTGCTGGCCATAGAAATGAATTTAATTATACATTGTATAATTGGATGATGTCTATAATATGGTCTAAAGATGGCATACCGTATGGATATACATACATACATACATACATATATCTGTGTTGATATGTTATAGGGCAAAAAAGATTGCAACAAGTTGCTGCTATAGATATATATATATATATATATAAATATATATCAACATGGTTTGGGGCATTGCATTTACATTTGCTACACAGCTGGCCACAACTGTCAGTTAGTTCAGTCAGTTTGTCAGTCAGTAAGTCAGTCAGTTGTTTGCTATCTACCTATCTCTGTCTTTGCGTCCCTTACTCTCTGTCTCTCTCCCTCACTCCCTCACTCTCTCTCTGTCTAGCTGTATGTCTGTCTGTCAACGTATCACTGTCATACAGTCTGTGCCAATGGTACTTGTACTCATACACCATCATCATTTGTAGCTACGATTTCGCTATATTTGGTTTTCTTCCTCCTTCCTCCTTCCCTTCCCCAACCCCCACATCTACCCATTTTTTGTTTGCTTCTTAACACCACAAGTGAAATTGCGTGCCAGTCAAGCGAGGCAATTCATTTAAATAAAAGAAAATTGTTTGCATGTTGTAATAAATGTGGAAAAATTATTATACAATTAATTTATACAAGTGAAAATGAGCTACAGTATATGAGCACCTGCCTCCCATCTACGTTCGTGCCCCCAAAAAAAATAAAAAAAAAAAAAAACAATAATAATATACAAATTTTGCTGTATGATATGATATGATATGATATGTATGCCGGAACTGTATGAATCGAGCATTGTCTCACAGTTTCAGTCTCATTCAATGAAATCTCATAAAAAGATTTTGATTCTTGTAAATAAAAGACTTCATTATGAATGAAATAATATATGCAAATGATAATTAAATTTAATTAATTTTTTTTTCTTTTACCTTTGTTTGCTTTTACCGGCTTATACATACATACATATATATATATATATATATATATATGTATATGTATATTATCCACAAACAAATTTAGACATCTTTTTCTTAACCCATTTCGGGTTACCTGTAATAACAATGAGTAGCATTAATTTTCCACCCGTTGACTACATTTTTTCTTTCTTTTTTTTTGCTTATTTTGCCTTGTTTTGATTTTTTGCTTTATATATTTATATTTTTTTACCTTTTCATTTTCTTCTTTTTTTTCTGATTGTTTTTTTTTCTTGTATTTTCAAATGTAATTATTTTTATATCTGTGTTTTGGTTTCTGTGTTTTTCCTCTGTTTTTGTTTTTGTTTTGTCTTCGCTCAAAAATGAAAACAAAAGCAAAAACAACGCCAAGTTCCCTGAATTATTTATACACAAAACATTTTTTTTTATATTCATTTTGGGCGGGGGGGAGCGCTGCGACCGCCCGTTGACTGAGCAAAAAAAAAGCAACGTATAAAATGAGCACATTAAAAACGCATTATAAGCTCAATGATCTGTTATTTTGTAGCAGAACAATTCAGTATATATATATATACTCTATATATATATATAATAATTTATATATATTTATAGTTGTATTAGTTGTCTTTGAAGCTAATTTAACTGGCAAATGCGGCTACGTAAGCGAATAGCAAGTTGATAGTAAATTAAACTGACAAGCTCTGCCACTTGTTGCAACATAAGTAAGGAACACGCAGGTCCTGTGTAACGTCAGCTCACACTCACACATATACACATGTGCTTGCTTATAAATAACTTGATCCTTTGCCTGTTAGGTGGAGCAATTATGTGGCCAGTGAAGAGGAAACGCCTGCAAACAACTACCCAACTTAACTCTTTAGCTTGCTCTCTTTCGCTCTCTACAGTACATATCACACTCTCATGCTCTCTCGCTCTTTCGCTTCTTCACTTTGCTTCCTTGCTATTTATATAATGTGTATGGCTATTTTAAGCATTTGCTGTTATGCCTAAGAACTCAATTTGGAAAATTATTTGCATTTACATGCCTTTAGCTGGAGCTTTTCTTCCGCATAAATATGTATATATATATATATATATGTATGTATGTATGTATATGTATACATAGATCTTTATTTTAATATGTCAAGAATTTTTGTCATTTATAAAAATAACAAAGCTAATCCTTGTGCAAGGTAACAACAACAAGCTTAGAACAACAACATCTGTGGACATTGCCAATGTTGCATGCGTCACTTTGGCTGTCAGTTTGCGTATGAAATTTATGTTGCAAATGGCATTTAAATGTTTTACTTCAAACAGCAACTAAGATTTATTAGATGTGCGTACCTGTATCTATATAAAAATATACACACACACACACACACACACACACACATATACACACACATATAGATATATGTATTTATTTATGCAATGACCTTTAACGGTGCAAAAAGCAATTAATTAAGTGAAAACACCTACAACAAAGTGCATGGCATTAAATAAAAGGAAATCATTTTCATCATATTTTTATAGCAATTTACATACACTTATATATCTATATATTCAATCAAGTTTATTGTCTGATTTATCCATATTAGTGGAAAATTGCTGTAAGTTGCATTAAGTTGCTGCTCCTGAGGCTAAACAATTAGCCATAAATTGCTAGCATGCCCGTAAAGTGGCTAACAAAAGGCAAAAATATTTAACGGAAAAGTTAAATCCAAGCAACCACTGTATGCCTCAGGCAATTTGCAACATGTTGCAGCAAGCAGCCAACATTTAACTAAATTAACTTTCAATTAGTGTCCAAACGTTGTTTGGAAAAACAAAAAAAAAAAAATTAAAAACAAAAACAAAAATGAAAAATCAATTTTCCACCTTAAAGTTTATAACCACACAAAAGGTCAATAATAACAGCCCGCACAAAACAATTTGAACAAAAACTTTTAATTATATTTTAAAGTTTATTTATTTATAAATATGCTTAAACAATGCTTTTTTCTCGGCTATATGCGAGATATATATGAGATATGTATACGTTACGTATACGCCTCGTGCCTCTTATGCAGCTTTTCTGGTATGGCAATGACAGTTATGCACATGCGTTTCATGGTGGAGGATCCTTTTTGAACATGTTGTTCCCTTGGCAGTGGGATTCCTTGCCATGTTTGTTAGCCATAATCGGATGTCTGTGTCATTTGCATGCAATGCGTGTAGGTGGATGATTTTTCTCTCTCTCTCTCTCTGTGTGTGTGTACGAGTGTGTTTAATGTACTGGTTCACTTAACTTTTTCTAGAGCATGAGCAAAAACAAAGCCTGTCACTTACACACACACACACACACACACACACACACAAAGGGACAAACATACATACAGCGAGCATTCAACAGATTCTTTTGCTGATGAAGACAATTGTCTAAAGGATTCACTTTTTACTTTCACACCAAGTATTCTATACACACACATACACACACACATGCCCTAAATAAGCCAAACAAACCTTGCATTAATATATAAGCAAAAAGAAAAAAAAGAGATTTCAACTAACTTTATTTGGTTAACTTAAAGCATGTGTTAAAGTTGCTGGCAAATTGATTTGGCTTAAAGGTCAATATACTCCTTTATTATATATCCTTTTTACATTGTTAATTAGACGATCCTGTGGCAGTTTATATTACATGTAATCGCTGGGTACTTAAATCGAGCTACATTGTCCCCTTTGAGGTTGTTTATACTACATACACCCTGAACACGCCCCACACATGTTGCACACACACACATATATGGCCAGCTTACAGGGCACACAGGATAACAATTATCCTTTACGTACGAGTAAAACGAGGTGCATAAATTTGCGCGTGGCTGGCTTTAAAATGTTTTAACATGGCCAAATGACGAAAATGTCTATATAAAGGACAACAAAGGCAGAGAGAGTGAGAGAGAGAGAGAAAGAAAGGTATAGGGCGTAACATTCGTTTACTCGTGTGGGTGACATTGTATGACCAGCAACAACAACAACAACAACAACAATAAATATTGACTCTGGCACAATAAACTGTCAGACACACACACGCCCCTAACAAGCGTTCATAACAATAATGTGCGCACTTTAAATGGCTTTCAGTTGAGCGGCCAAGCAACGCGGCGTATACGCAATTTTAATAACGCTCAAGTGGCATTCGTATTGTTTTATGGCTAACTCTCTAAGTTGTTCTAGAGTCGAGTTGCTGTCTCTAGGTGCTCCTTGCATGGATAATTAATGAGCTGTTGTTCTTAGGTTATTTTTAGCTCTTCTCCCCCTTGCCCCCTTGCCATATAATAGTTCCAGTTTTGCTCCTATTTATTTGCCATTTTATGTAATTATTGGGCGCAGTATTGCTGCTAATTGTTAAGTTTATTTAAGGCAATTTTTGCGTATTATATAAATATAATTATTATTTATTTGTAGAGCAGGTCAGTAAATTCATCTCAAAGAGAAAATATTGACGGCACAGAGGGCTGTGGTTGTGTGTGGGGGGTCAACTTTAAATAGATTGCAAATGAAAAGCAAAGAATTGTCGCTATACGAAAATAAAACACAAGCAAACCCTTTGACAGGAAACAAGCTGTCTAACTGTCAGCTGCTTCAATTCGTGTCGACTCCATTGGACTCGATTGGCTTGGATGCCTCATTTACTGTGGCACAGTCACCTCTCCGGCTCAGCCACTGTCGTGCAAGTTAATCGCTTGCAAAATTCAATAATAATTCATCCCTCTTGATACATAGTATCCATACCATACAATACCATACCATATCATAGCTACCTACCTAAGGCTGTCCATAAGCAGTCGGAAAGTGTTTCATGTTGTCGCTTCTACTATGTGGCATGTTGCATGGTCCACAAGGTTGATTAAAAATCAATAGCCCCAGCAACATCTCTACTCTTACTCTAGCCCAAACCAACCTTCAGTGTATAGCCTTCAACATTCTACTAACTGCCACATGCCACACGCCACTCGCTAGCTATTACCCACCTGTCAACTCTGTTCTCTCTACCCCTCTCTGCTGTCCCTAAAGTGTTTCAATGAGAGTTATGTAAAATACCAAAAAAAAACACACAGCACAGATTAGTATTTAAAATAGCAGCTTATCTATATAACAACTTTTGTGGCATGCCACAAGTACTTGCACACAATTCAAATATATATCCCATATATATATATCCTATGTGACAGACAAACCGGAATGTCATTTATATTCATTGAGCTTTACTTACATAAAAAAAAAAATTATTGCCTAATTCTGACGAATCTTTGAAAAAAAAAATAAAATTATTATAATGTTGCTTTCTTCTTGGCTTCAATTTCATTTGATTTAATATGCATATAAATATATATGTATATATATATATATATTTATATATATTTATGTAGCTGTCGGGCAACATAAAACGATGATATAAATTAGTTATTTGCGGTTCAGTGATTACTGGCAGAATATGTCTACAATTCGTTAGCCTTAATAACTGAAACTCGAACTGTTTCGCTTTGAAAGATTCTTCATAAAACTTTTACTTTTAACACAAAAACAAAAAAGTATGAAGCAAGATTGTTGTTAACTCTGTCAAGGGCCAGTTCAAAAGGGTAAAAGTGTATAATGGGTGGGGGGGGGGGGGGTGAGAGGACAAAAGCTGCAAAGAAGCCAAAATATAATTTAAAAGGCCGCCAGTTCGCGATTGACCGTTGCTACATAATTTTCAACGTCGACATCATTTGGACAGTTTACAGCATAATCCATCAACTGTATATGCAACAAAGACAATGGCTTACCAATACAGACACACATACATACCATTACACATACATATACAGTTAAGCTGGCTTTTAATTGGTTTCAGGCGAAACAGTTTTTACTTTTTTTTTGTTTTTGTCAGGCGTGTTACAACTCGCACAACAATTTAATTACAATTAAGTTTATACATAAAAAAAATAAAAACAGTATAAAATACTTAAACTTTATTAACACCCTTTCCTTTTTGCATATCCTTTCTTCCTTTTATTTAACAGAAATCGAAGCTGTGGAAGCATGTAAATGGCTCCGGGCGGCAGGTTTTCCACAATATGCGCAAATGTATGAAGGTAAGTTGCATGTTCGAAACAACAACCCAAAAAAAAAAGGTTTACAAGTTGATGCTACGCACTTCCGTGTTAATGCTTGTAATGTGCCTACCCACTCATACAAAGGGGGCGTGGCAAGTTAGTGCTCTATAGCATATAATTGATGGTTTCGCTTGACACCGACGACTATGATGACGATGTTTGACGACGTCATAATCAGCAATGACTCAAGCATTTATTTCTTACAGACTTGCTTTTGTTACACACACATACATACATATATACACATATATACATATATAGTATAACATACTCATAAATGATGCTACACAAGTGTTTGGTGTTTTATTAATTTCATGAAGTGAACTTTCACTTTCTTCTTCCACCAAAATAAATAGCCATCAAATTGCCCAGTTAGCCAGCGTTTTAGCCAACATTTATGACGTGGCAACTTTGTATGCCCCATTTAAATGGACATACAACACTGTTGGATCACGCGCTATTCATTGTTGTACACCTTTTTTTTTTGGCTTTTGTTACTTTGGCAGACAAGCTAAAAAAATAAAAAAGCAAAAGAATCTTGCCATGATATGATAGGCCCCCCAGCCAAGTGAATCCGATATGAAGAGCACGACGTTGGCGCGACAACAATTTGCAGCAATCTCCTGCTGAAATCCTTTCAAGCGAAAACGAAAGCAAAGCTCTTAGAGCATGCCCAACACTTTGTGGGATCACCCAAAAAAAAAAGGGGCAACACAAAACACACACACGCACACACACACAGACATAAGCAGGTAGTAATCATAACAAACAAAAATCATCAAGCAGCACAGATAATATATAATATAAGGACACGTTGCGCAAGAATTTATGAGCACCACCTTTTTATGTGAGGAACATAATAAGAAAACAGAAAAGAGAAAAAAAAATTTAAAATGATTTTGTGGAGGACAGAGACCTCTCTTTTTGGCCAGCCACTAGCCAAAATGTTAGTATGGGTTCATTGAACCCTTTAACAAGTTGCATGCAAGTATTTTATTTGAAGTTCCTTTTTAATCTCAATATTTAATGCCTTTACTTTGCTTTCGTTTCGTTTGCTTTGCTTTGGCTTTGGCTTTGGTTTTGGTTTCTGCGCATTTGTCGCCGAAATTCATCTGGCTGCGCCGTCGCTTTGCATTTAACGCCTGAAGGCCGCGCAGATTGATGACGCCGCCAAAATTTAAGCAAATTCAAATGAGTAACTTCCACCCCTCTCTAACAGCAATAACAAATGCAAAAAAAAGCAGAAGAATTCTTTACAGTTGGCCAAAAAAGTTCACCGACTTCAAATGAATTATGGCCAAACAGCAAATCAAAATGAAAAAACAATTCCCAACAAAATAAAAGCAGAAAAAAAAGTGAATCTGAAACTGAGAACCAGATCTCTTTAAAGGCATATACGTATAGCTCGAGGCGTTTAAAATGCCCAACCCATGCCCACATATATATATATATATATATATATATATATATATATATATTAACATATATATTGCTGTCTCTCCGACCTTGAAATATGCCCATTTCGTTGCATAAATTCAGTTGAAGTTGAATTCAACAAGCAAAACAAATTTGTAACTTTTGCGAAATAATTTGTGCGCACATTTAAAATTGCACCACCATCAGTGCACCACTCAGATCAACATCAGTGCACCACACTATAGGCACACACAGGAGTGTGCCCAACCCATAGCCAAGTCTAAATGATAAATGCGTATTTTAATGAGTTTCGTGTAAACAAGGCGATCGGCGCATGAGCAACGAAAGCGCCTCAAATTTCCACTTCCACATCTTTAAAGGATTTGGCAAGATTCTCTCTTTTTCTCTTCATCTTCTTCTTTTTGGTTTTTGTTTTTTTTCTTTTTTCTTTTTTGGGGGGTTTGTCTGTTTTGCAGATTGAAATGCCGTAGGTGTAGCAGCTTTTTATTGCACTGTCATTTGGACTCAAGATGCACTGGCCACATGCTGAAAGGAGGTGTTTCGGCTGTAAGCGACTGTTAATTTGCTTAACGTTGCAACAACCAACAACCAACAGCAAACAGGCAAATGGCAAATGGCAACAGGCAACAGGCAACAGGCAAGAGACAAAACAAACGAAAAGAGAAAGAGCAGTAAAAGACAATCTGTAATTTCTGTTTGTTTTTTTTTAAGTATTTTTATTCTTCGGGAAGTTTTTATTATGTTCGCATATTATTCACTAAAAGTGGCTGCCTTAATTCAAGGGTGTGACTTCTGCAACACACAACACACACATGCCCCTAACCATATCCCTGTCCATGCTTATATCCAGTTGGGTGTGCTGCAACCGATAATTTAAGCGATCAGGCCTAAAGAAGTCATTTTAAGGCTCAAATTTATTGACTGCATTTTCTGCGAAAAGTTTTTCTAATGATTTTAGGTCAATTATTTCAAATTTTTTGTATAAATATATTCTCTTTTTTTTTTTTACCAAAAATGTATCATAATTTTAAGATATTTCTGCATTGCTGCGTCATACGCTGCGTCCTAATCCAAACAAACAGATCAACTTTTTTTCGATTTTCTTTTGGTTTTTCCATTGTGGCTAGGCGAAAAAAATTAATCATGTGATTGGCCCAATAAACTGTATAACGGTACACAGATGATATCGTTGTAAACTGTCGAGAAAACTCAAATTAGTTTCTAAAGAATTTTCACTCTGACGTCAACAAACGAGGGAAGATTGTGGCATTGCGGATGCTGATAATGATGCTACTGTTGCTGTTGCTGTTGCTGTTGTTGTTGCTGGTGGTATGTGGTATTTAGTATGTGGCCACCCGTTGCCACCACCAATACCACCAACAACAACAATATATAAGTATATTGATTAAAGTGGCACAGAACACTCTAAAATTATTTGGGTCTCCAATATGGAAAGCGTGCGCGCAATTCTGTTTATTTCATTAGCATCAAAGTGCATTCAATTAGAAACTAAACACAACAAATTTTAGTGAAATACATTTAAAATCTATACGGCATATAGAGAGGAAAGAGGTAGAGGAAAAGAGAGAGAGAGTGAGAGAGACAGAGAGAGAAGTAAATAAATGTAAACAAAACTATAAAAAGAGCTTATAATAAGCGAACAATCAAGAATCAAGAATTGAGATCGTTATGATCGTATATATATATATATGCTATAGGTAGGGCAGCGTAAGGGCTTTTGCTTTAGCTAAAGTTCAACAAACTGTTTATCGTTTTTATGCCCCAGCTAGTTGCATGAATATTATTATTGTAATGCTAACAAATATTTGTACAAACAAAGCAACAATTGAGATCCATCCCGACAGCTTTTCAGCTGCTTTTCTGCTGCTTTTCTGCTGCTTTTCTAGGCGTACATCCTACGGAACTGCAACTGTTCGTATCTTCAGGCATCGCCTGCCAGTTACAGACATACATATATATATATATATATATATATATGTATATTTATTTATATTTGTATATATTTGTAGCTGTATCTATATTAGCATCCATATCTATATCTATATCATTGTCTGTATCAATGTCTGTGTCTCTCTGTGTGTGTGTGTGTCTCTGTGTGTGTGTGTGTGCGTCGCGACATGTGTAAACGTCTGGGGTATCTGTTTTATGTGGTCGGTCGCTTGGTCGTCCGTCGACAATCGTCTGGGAACTTGATTTCCTACGTGCAAATTGGCCACGCAAATATGTGGAAAACTCTGTGAAAATCTTTAACAGCGCGACTTTATTATTTTTTTTTTTTTGCAATATCGTCTACAAACACATATACATCTCCATCTCTATATATGTGTGTGTGTGTTTATATAGTTGTATAGCATTTAATAGGCGCCTAGCCGTTGTGTCTGTAGGCGCTATAGGCGTTCGATTTTTCTGGTTTCGCAGTTAGAATTTCCAGCGCCATCGAACTGTACGGACGCAATTTTAAGCATTTTAGCAATTAATTTGCCAAATAATTAATTAGTTAAATATAATTATATATATATATATATGAAAATTTACAGATCATCAGTTCCCAATTGAACTGAATAATGTAGCCAAAGATCATACCAATCTTGAGAACGATCAGCTGCAGTCGCTTTACAGGCGTCTCTGTGTATTAAATCGCTGTGCAAATATGCGACTGGATCAGACACATAAACCACAGACGCCACAGGTAAGCTCTAGGATTAGCTATTAGTTGGTGTAGTATAACTTATAGTATATGCTTGAATTACATAGCAAAAGGAAGAATCAGATGATGAGAATTTTGCATTAAGCGAGAACTGGACATTCCAACCACACATTCGACGCTGGTCCCGTATAGGTGAAATGGGCTTGGAGCTACCGCCACCGGGTCTATTGAATTTGGATAAAACCGAAAGCTCTTCGAAGGAATCCAGTCCGGATCGTTTTGAGGATGATAGCTATGATGTGGGTGGTGCTGGCATTACGCTGTTGATACCTGGCTGCAGTAAGGGTGATGCAAATGATGGTTCTCTGCATGAGAGCTCAGATGGAAATACAGCACGTTTGCGGCGTACGGGCAGTGAACGTTTTAAGGATGGTGCCAAGGCATTTCTGCGCCGTGTTGAGTCCATCAAATCGCGTCGACGCAAGCGTCAAAATCGTGAGAATGTGGTTATCAGTGGCCCACAGGTGCTTGACTTGCAGCAATTGGGTCAACGCAGCAGTTTACGCAAACCGGACGGTGTCTATTCCACACCACCATCACCCTCGGCATTGAGCCCCATACACACATTCCCCAAGGTGCCCTTCTTTGGTAATGAACTGAAGGTGCCTAGTCATAGTGAGAACTTTCTGAGTCCCAATCGTGCCAGCCCCAAGCGTACGCCCACAACGCCTCGTTCAATGCGCACAAGTCCTTTGCATTTCTTCTCCAGCCCAATGACACAGCTAAAGGAGGGTAAGTCGGATGACTCCTCCTCCTATTATAGCGATAGTCAAGAGTCCTCGGCGGGTGGTAAACTGTCGCTGCGTAAACCCTCGAAGGCACGACGTTTTCTACAGCGTTCGGGCAAGGTGGATGACATTGGTGCACACTCGGACTCCGAGTGCCATCAAGGACGCAAACTACTTATAAAGGATGCCAATTCCAATACCACAGAAGTCAAGGTTAAGAAACTGACGCGTGGTGGCTCCCTAAATCTAGGCAAGGATGGCAAAAAACGCGATGGCTTCCGCTCCTCCTCATTCCGTTCGCGTAGCACATCCCGCAAGGAGCAGAAGAATGAAGATGACCACTGTACCAGCTCCAAGCGTCAACCTGTGGTACGCTGGCATAGCTTCCAAATGGAGGAGCGACCCAATATGATCTTTCGCAAATGCTTCTCGCAAAAGATTGAGCCACATATCCAACAGGAGGATGAAGGTATTCCCTTTGCTTCCATGTCAGCGGGCCAGCTACAAATCATACGCAAATTGGCCTTGGTTACACTCACTGGGTACATGGAACGCTACTGTCCATCACATCGCTCCGGCTGGAACTGGGAACTGCCCAAGTTCATTAAGAAAATCAAAATGCCCGACTACAAGGACAAGAAGGTATTTGGCGTCCCATTGCTTCTAATACTACAACGCAGTGGACAAACTCTGCCCTTAGCCGTGCGAGCTGCTCTGCGCTGGTTACAGCTGAATGCACTTGACCAGGTGGGATTGTTCCGTAAAAGCGGCGGCAAGTCCAGAATCATGAAGCTGCGTGAACAAATTGAGGTCACCGATACCACGTCCGAGTGCATGGATGTCTTTGATCTGCAGCAAGCCTACGATGTGGCCGACATGCTGAAACAATACTTCCGTGAGCTGCCGGAGTCGCTGCTTACTACAAAAATGTCCGAAACATTTGTGGCCATCTTCCAACGTGAGTAGAAAATCCTGCCTAATCTTAACAGTATATATAATATATATCATTTATCAGATTTACCTGCTGATGTGCGTCAGGATGCGGTTCAGTGTGCCGTGCTGCTATTGCCGGATGAGAATCGAGAGATTCTTTATGTTCTTCTAGAATTTCTGACCATTGTGGCTGCCAATTCTGCACAGAACCAAATGACCAGCAACAATTTGGGCGTCTGCCTGGCACAATCCATATTCCACTCGTCCATTTCAACGGGCTCCGCATCGGTTTCAGCCTCACCACGTCGCAAGGGCAAGGGATCTGGCATGCCTGATATGAAGGAGCTTGCCGAGGCCAAGGCATCCCATGAGTGTCTATCATTTATGATTGATCATTATAAGCAAATCTATACGGCTGGCAAGGAGAAGCTTGGCAAATGCAATTTTGGTTATATGGAGGAGTCGAAGCCAGTGCCACTGGAAGCTCTGGGGGAAGGTATGCAGTTCCACAATTGGCGTGGCTACCTATACGAGAGTACCAGCGCTACCATTAAAGAGGGTCGCGAGAAGTAAGTAGCTTTTAATTAACTCCTATTTTATGTATTTCAACTCATCATTGGGTTATCCATACAGAACTCGAGGTTGGTTTACCATCAGCTCTCTGAATGATAGCAATGTGGACATTGCATATAAGAAGGTGGGTGATGGTCATCCATTGCGTTTGTGGCGCTGCTCCACTGAAATTGAGGGACCACCGCGTGAGGTGCTGGAGTACATTATTAGACAGCGTGCCTCATGGGATCCAAATCTGTTGCAGTTCCATACAGTCAAGAAACTGGACGATCGCACTGAGATATATCAGTTTGCATTGGATGGTCAGCTGACCACAGACTTTTGTGTGCTACGGTAAGTAAAAGATGTTAAGCAATCATATAAGCATGACATTTAATATATTTTATTTATTTAGCTCCTGGCAAACAGATCTGCCACGTGGCGCTTGCGTCATTGTGGAGACTTCCATTGATCATGTCAAGGCCAAGCCGCTCTTCTGTGCGGTACGTGGAGTTGTTCTAGCCTCGCGTTACCTCATCGAACCCTGTGGCAGTGGACGATCTCGAGTCATGCATTTGGCACGCGTAGATATTAAGTAAGTACTCAAATTGCTATGAAGAGAAACTGATTCGCAGTAAACAAAAATTCATTGCCTACTTTTAGGGGCAAGACACCAGAATGGTACAACAAGAACTATGGACACATTTGCTCGCACTACTTGTCTCGCATACGTCTGGCCTTCAAACATGTAGCCGATGGACCTGAAAGTAAAGTCTAAGCAAAGACCAAGATTCCAAAGTTTCCAATCGCAGAATACAAAATGCTTTTAACAAGATATAAACAACCCACAAAACGCATTTCGATAAACCCCAACGAGTATAAAAAATCTACGATGAGCTTGAAAATACAGATTTAACTCAGTGAAATTGAGATAAAAGAACATAAAATTGATATATACTATATATTTATATATATATAATATATATATTTTTGTACATACTAGTTATGATAATTCCAAAAGTTTATACAAACGCTTCAATACGTTTTTTGTTTAATTTTATTTTTATTTACTGTATTATATTTATATGTGGTCTTAATTTATGAATAGTTCTACTTGACAAAACGAAATCTAACATCCAAAATACTCAACACATAAATATCACAAAATGTACGTTTACGATTTCTTAAATTTAAATACTATATATAAATATATATATATCTTAATCTATATCTATAACTATTATAACTATCTACAGATTATGTTTAATATCATCTTAAAAAACTTTAATGTTAATTAGTTTGTAGTGTTAAATGAAAACAATGTGGAATAACGTTTAAAATGTGGAACACACACACACACACTTCTTGAAATCAGAGAACCAACCTTTTAATGTGTAAAGCAAATTCAACTAGTCAAATTCTATAGCCTTAAGTTATCAATTACTAACCCAAAATACACTCAAAACAAAATATGAGAGGAAAAAAAAAGAGGAACAATTCGCATTGATTTGGATTCAAGCAGCATGAAAATTGTTTAAAATTTGAGTTATATTTTAAAATGAAAATATATATATATATATATGATATATAGTATCGGATATATTGTTAGATTTAGTATATGTATTATATATTATTGATATATATATATATATATATATGTGTGTATAAACCTTATGATCCTTGATCAATATGTACATATATATGTACGTATATATATATATATATTGTATAAGCCCATTTTGGCAATTTATAGTTTTATATATGTATATGTATGTATATTTGTATAACTGTATGCTACTATATAAATATGTTTGATGTGTACGAGTTATCAGCTACTACAAATATGGTAGCAATGACAAATAAATACTAACCTACCAATGTCAAAAAAAAAATACAAAAATCAAAAAACAATATATATATATATATGGTGTGTAGAATTCAAAGCTTATACCTATGTATTACTTATACATAATCACATGGATAAAACTGAAAAAGAACACAATAAAATTACTATGAAATGTGCAAAAACAATGCTAAAAAGTTTATTATTTATTATACTTTAATAATACAAACAAAAAAGATAAATTAATTACACGTTAGCAGCACAAATAAGTTTATTATATTAATAAAGTATGAATATATTGACACAGCGACATCTACATATAGTTATTTGGAACTCGCGCCATCTATTGTGGGATAGCTGAACTGCTTAAATACAGAGCAAAAAGCAGTACTATTTTCGGGTCGCTAAGCTGTGCCACCAAAAACAGCAAAAATTGCTATATTGATAATAGCGCCATCTGCTGGCTGGCGGCAAAACCAGTTGTGCATATCTTTCATTTAGCAAGCAGTCTACGCAAAAGAAGCAGTTGCTACAGAGCAATGGAAATAAATGTGTATTAATTGATTAAAATACCCTGTAAATGGTATATAAAATGATTTATTATGTAGTTTATGTAAATAATGAACCAAAAGAAGTTTTACTGCATAATTAATACGTATATTTTTATCGCTAAAGAGTCAATTAACGGTTAACTAATCCGATGATTAACATTTAGGTATTTAAGCATAGTCTTGAGCAATAGTTTTAGTTATTAACTGGAATACACAGAAACTAGTTAGTTTAAAGAGTCATGTGGGTTTTATAAATCTAATTACCAAGATATGATTATTGATTTGTCATAGTAATCATGTGTTCCATTCTAATAGTGTAATTATCATAATCACCGATATGCTAATCTCTTGTGCTTGTACCCCAACTCCCTCCTAAACGATCAAGTGCCTTCAAACAAGCCTACAGAAAACCCACCTATATATGACATAGCTAACACATGTTAAGTGGAAATGGTCGCTAATTGTGCCCGAGTAACCAGGTTGACCCCAAAAAGCATGAAAATAAAAAGAAAACTCACGCGACATAAACACATACACACACACACAGACGCACATATACATTGATAGAGACACAGGAAAATGCATGCGACAAAACATTAAAAGTCCATTAAAAAATTTTGTTCGCCATGGCGTAGATGGCTCCTGTTTAGGTGGTTGTATATGCAATGTGGGTCCAGAGCAAAACTGGGCGACTACGACGCATCGACAAGAGACCTTAGCTGTTTGTCTAGTATGTACATGTATACATACACACATGCATACATACATACATACATACATATATATATGTATAGATAGATACATAAGTAAGTACTTTTATATATATATATATATCAAATTTGGAGCGTAAGAAACAGTTTGCCTTTAACTGGCAGCCAAGTAATGCGAATTGTAAATGCAAATGCAAATGTCGCACGTATTGATTGCATTAATTAATTAATTTGTGACTTAATTTCATGGGCTTGCGGCAATCAGCGCACGCACGACTGCCAAAATGTATTAATATTGCAGCAGCCACAGCAGAAGCAGCAACAGCAACAGCAACAAAAGTTGCTGATGCGTTGTACGTGTATGTGTTTGCGTTGTTATTAATTGAAATTTAATGGCAAAAATATATATATATATATATATATATATTTATTTTTTATTTATTTATTCGACTGCAACTGCATTTATGCGCACTTCCGTCGCCCTCACACTCTGTTAGCCCCTCACACCTACAGCATCTGCCCTAACACCGCCATCATCAGCAACCGAAAACCATACCCCCATCTCCCCCTTCAACAATGTTTCGCATTTAACATCAAAAGCCTTGGATTCGCCTTGCCCCAACCCTGCCTTGTCCACCGCCAACGAGCTTGTAATTGATTTCACTTAAAAATTAAATAATGCATGTGGTTTTTACTGCAAAATGGATTTCAAAAATGTTGCACCATTCATTTATATACATAAATATATATATTTATATATACCTACATATATATATATACAGGATTGGTCCATGTCCATGTATCTGCCTCTGTTTCCTTTATTCGATTTTCAATTTTATTTTCGCGTTAAATTAAATACGAAAATTAATATCAACATAATTGAAATGGCAACGCAGTCAGATCCCAATGCTTGGCAACTCTGAGCAATATAATTGATGAAATTATTTAAGAATTATTTTCCAAATGTTCTGTGACAATTATGCGGGACTCTGGCAGTGTGCGTGAGTTGAATGTACACAGTGAGAAATTATTGTATTAATATGTAATACTTATAGAACTTTCAATTCAGTAGAACACTTAAAACCCTTTTAAATTGTTGAAGTTAATGTTATTTTATGCTCTACTTTCCCACATATAAAACGCACTTTATTTATGCATTAACTCTAGCTATATCATTTTGCATTTCTAACCAGACTTTTCTTCAAGTGTAAATCAGAAAATGTTATTCAAACAACAGCCTGCAATTAATTATGTTCATCCGCACCGCAGCAACCCACTTGACCAGCTCTATAGCTCTATAGATATATATATATATATATATATGAGTAAGTGCATTATATAGAAATACATTACATTTGTATATATATATATATATATATATATATATATATACATATAGATATATATAATAGCTTTGTAGACATATGTAGATCATATGCCAAAGAGTGTTCGCAATTATTTAATGAACCAAATACAATAATCATAAACAGAAGCCAACTGATTGGCATACGTCAAATTGATATTCAGATTCAATAACAAGTTAGCCATGAACTGAATTTGCATATGGAAATTATGAAATATGAAACGAATATTTATAATATAAACATATCTTTAACTAATAATACCAATTAATTACTTTACATACGCTTTTATATAACATTAAGTCACGAAACTTGCCACAAAATTTAAAATCTTTACAAATTGATTCAGAATTGAAAGCAATTTAATTGAATTGCAGATCTTTTGGCACCTGTCTTAACGGTCATTAGCTTTTATTACAATATGTTTATGCAAAAACCTTTAAATGCACACGAAAAGAGGAAAAAACAATAATAATAAAAGTCAATGTACAATAATTGTTTATAATTCCTATTAAATTTTGCATTTTATTTAAAAATTTATAATTTTCTGCTGACGGAAAGCATTTAAAATTCATGCGAAAACTTGCGCCAGAAAAAGAAGGCCACAAAAGGGTTGGCCAAGTAGGTGGTATTAATGCATACCTTTGGTATAATTAATAGAAAATTTAGTATTTAGTTTTTGCTTAAAATAATGCATTAAGCAAATTAAAAGAATATAGCAACTATGCTCGACTGCAGCATACCCTATTATTAAGTCTAATTTTAACTTTTCTAATATGCAAATCAGTTTTAAATCATCTTTTGGCATGCTCTATATTAGATCTGATATATAAAACTATATATATATATTATATATTTGAATGCAACTACTCTATTCCTTTTAAATGATGTACAGGGTATTAATGTATTCATTAAATTTCCACGAAGCTCTTGTAATGGCAATTAGAAAACGATTCCCAGGCTTTTGGCTTGGCTAATTGTCACTGGCGCTTTGCCGCTCTGTTTGTGGTTCGCTAAGCAATTTTGCATTAACAAATATTTAACTACTAAAACCATCTCATATATCATATATAAACGCACACACATAAACACATAAATATAAATACATTTGGCCGTCAATTTGCGATGAGTGTGGCATGCCACAATAGCTGAGAACTGCCAGCTAATCAGCGGCATGTCAAACGCCTACGCGAAAAAACGCGCGAACAAGTGAAAAAAAAGAAATATATAGAAAAAGGAAACACGAAGGGGGTGAAGCAGAGTATAGGTTGAGGTAGTGGAAGCGGCAGCAGTTGGCTAAAATGTGGAACTGTTGCCAGCAGATAGCAACAGCAAAATTGTTGGCAATTCAACGAAATTTTTGCTATATGTACCCCCAAAACTTCCGTGCGACACAGCTCCCTTTCCTTGCCCCAAAAACCCTTTGCAACGACCAACGACCTACGCCTTTGGCTTTGCGCTTCATTTTGTTTGTCGTCGGGTGGTTTTGCGTGCGCACTTTTAATTGCAATTGAATTTTAATTACTGCGTTGTCAGCAAAGAATGTTGCAGCCGCTTGTTTAAGTGCCGACAGGCAATGCAGAGACAATGAGGCGCAACAAAAGCAAAAGCAAAAGCAACAGCAACAGCAAAAGAAAAAGCAAAAGCGGCAACAACTCCAAAAGCAACAGCCGGCGGCAACAGTTGCTGCTGCTGCTGCTGCTGCTGTTTGTTGTTATTGTTATTGAGCTGAAAAATTGACTGTTTCTCTTTGCTTCGATTCTGTTGCCCTGCTCTTTGTCTTATTTACAACCAAAGTGGACATCACAGCAATTAAATAAGCTGCAGCCGAGGGCAATCGACAGCTGCCTTCATTAATCAGCAGCTATAAAATTGATTGACTGATAACGTTTATCGAACTCTGTTGATGATGATTCTATTTACTGTCCCAGGTATCAGTGTGTTCACATTAACTAATGAAAGTGCCCTGCAATTAGCTAATATAATCAATGTCTGCGCTTAATTGTCTAAAATCCAACAATAGCAACTTTTGACTGATGAATTGCTTGCGGCTTGAGACGCGTTTTGATTTTAAATTTCAGATTTCAAATTTTTGTTTAAATCATTACGTTAAATCACAATGATATATCATTTATCAATCTATTAAGTTATGCATAGCTCATTTACTCAAAATTACCTATAATTGTTCATAAAACCAAATCTTGATGAAAGTCAAACAGATGCAAGCATTTAAGACAGTTAAATAGCTGAACATTTGATACTGAAATACCTTTTATTTTATTGCTTTATATGTAAAGTAAATGAATTGATAAGAAAACGAAAAGGTTACAGAATTAATATAGCTTATAATTTTAAGGTTTTGGTGCTAAACTTTATCTAAAAAGTATCATTTCTCATGGGAATTCGACTTCATAGTCAATTGAACAAAACAGATTAAGTATGATTAGTAAAAGTATCTAAAGAGAATATCAGATTCTCTCCCATTTTTGGAAGGATATATTATTGATAAAACATTATATGCTACGTATAATGGTAGTATAAGGTGATAGCTGTACAGGTTAGCTGCTGAGCGACTACCAGTGCGTAAATAAGCTATGTTGTGGCTCACTTCCTTACTTATTTTATTTATGAATCCTCTCACTATTATCAATTACTATTGTGTATCCTTTATTATACTATAGCCTAAAATCATTCATCAATGAAATTATACATCTTATGTGTTGTTTCTTGGCCATGGTTAATGCTAAGTTCGAAGCTTTTTAGCTTTCTATTATACTTGCATCAAAAGCAATTTGTTATTAATGTTGCCTAATGGAGTCCACCATTCATTTTTCATATATATTTGATAACTTTATAATAATAGATGTGTCCCATAATAAACTATATATATATATACCCTATACATTTTCTATATGTTTTCATCAACAAAAATAAAATTTGTTTTATTAATTTCTTAACCTTATGTCACGGCAATTACAGTTTTCCATATTTGAAATGGTTTTATTAATGCATTGGAAAAGTTTGTAGAACATTTTTACACCCTAACAAGATTTATGCATTGGGTGTGCGACTATTTATCTAAAATTATACCACAAGCTATCGAAACCAAAGACAAGACACATGTTGCAGGTGCATAAAGTAGACGGAATGGGCGCTAAAATGCATAGCATAATCGAGTGGGTGACATAGTTGGGAAGGGAGGATAGGGTGAATATGGTAAAGGGGAAGAAACTATAGTGTGGCATTGTTGGGGCGGCAACTTTACCAATCAACAACAAAAATAACAAAATGTCAAACAGAAGGCATACAACAATTTATTTAAATACCTCAGGCTCATCAAATTTAAGTTAAGACACCCCTTAAGCAATGGGCAAATGCCGACAGACGTCGGAGGTGAAAAAAAAGCATATAGATATATATACATATATATAAAATAAAATGAGAACTCGAAATGAAAACGAAAATGAAAATGAAAATTCAATTTTCCACCTAAACGCAGACACCGCATCAATTTTGAAAATGCGTTTGCCAAGACGATTTGTTGTGTTACTTCTAGACGTTGGGCCACAGTGACTTTGGCTCTACGTGGAGGAGCATTCGGTTCGGTAGACAGGCAAGAAGTCAACAGTGCCACATCGTTGTCGATGTTAAAGAGATGCAGGCGGTTACCATTGGCAGCCTGGCACGCAAAGATCTACCTCAAACCCCATACCCCCAATACCCAATCCCTAACCCCCGTCCCACAACGAGTGCAAACCAACAATTTCGATATGCCTTTTGCTTTGGCTGTCAACGACTAGCCCCTATTTGAAGATTGAGAGGCGTTTGTCGACAAACACACACACACACACACATACACATACGCACACATAGACATACACATACATACAATTATATAAATTTTGATAGCTTGTGTGTCAATTGGGACACTCGATTCTGAAGAGTTCTCTAGAATACCCTTACACGAAACGAAAGAGTGAGAAATTGCAAGCTGTAAAGTTAAATTTGTTAGAAGGTAAAGGACATTTGGCAAGGATAAAGTATAGTTACTATAAGCAATATATAATTTACATATATATATATATATACCAGCTAATAGACTAGGGTATCCTCTAGTCAGGTATATTTGTCGGCACATTTTCTTTGTATGTAATTTGATTTATTCAACAATTTTCAATATATGATCAACTTATCCACTTCGGCTTTAAGATTCATTTGTATTAACATTTAATTGGTTTTTATTGGCCATTAAGATTCCAATCATGATACTCGTAACTGCAAGCACAGTAGCCCATTACCAAGTCAATGTAGTACTCCACCCGCCACAACAAACTTTCTACATTTTATACCTTACATACTGTATATAAATATATATATATATATCTATATATATATATATATATATATATTGGTTGGAGAGATTTTTATTGATAAGTTGGCAAGTTTATGGAGCCAAGAAACGAAGTATTTATGATATTTACAACAAAAGAGCAAAATAAAAGAATTTTTACTCAACTCATGAAATAATAAAAACATACAAATTAATTAAAGCCAATAAACAAAAACCATGTAGCCATATGCATATAGTACACCGATCCTGCCTCATACCATTTAATGGGGGCGCCCTACGCATTGCTAAGTTTATGACTCAAACCAATGCATAACCATATATATATTAATACTTATATATATATTTATGTATATATGTATAGAAGCAATGGCAACCCGCCAGGCCTGTTGCCTGTTGCCTGTTGAGTGATCATACCAGATCAGCTGGCTCTGCCTTTGACTGAGGTAGAAGCACTCGGCTTGGCAGCTTGGCATCCACTTCGATGCCAATTTAATGGCGTTTTTACAACTTGAAAGATTCGTGCCTGCCACGCCGTTTTGAGCGATGATGTTGGGGGCCACTAAATGCATACGAAATGCAGCGCAACGAATGTCATTAGAACATAAAAATGATATTAATTGCATGCGAGAGTGCAACATAGCTAACTTGAGACCAGAGACCCAAACAGACAAGAGACATCAGACAAGAGACAAGACACCAAAGAGACCAAAGAGACCAAAACTTAAAGCTATAAGATTCGAGACTGACTCGTCTAGCTGTGGCACATGCAATAGAAATGTCAACATTTTGATGATGGAATTGAATGGCGCATAGAATCTTCATGCTGCAATCCACTTAAATGTGGAAATGACTGTTACTCTTTGAATGAGGGGGGGAATGTGTGTGCACGGAACTAAAAACTGGAAATTGTGGGGACTCAAGACACAAGACGCAATGCTTGAGACTTGAAACTTGCAGCAATGTTGTCGCCGTTGCAGTCTGTAAGAGATCGCATAGCGCAGATAAATAATAAAAATTAAAAATAAATTAACACCTAGTAAAGAGGCAGCCAATGCATAGCATGCGGGCTGCTGCTGCCGCTCCTGCTGCTGTTGCTGCTGCTGCTGTTGATACTCTTGCCATGGGCAGACTCAAAAATAGCGCAAAAGTAATTAAAAACTAAAATATAAAAACAAAACATATACACAAACACAAACACATATACACTTCACCCAACCTACGTCTCTCATCTGCCATAAAAAATATGTTTTGAGTATATTGAATTCAACAAGCGAAACGTATCCACCAGGCACAGTCAGAGACAGAGACAGAGACAGAGACAGAGGCAGAGGCAGAGGCAGAGGCACAGGCACAGGCATAGATCAAAGGCCCGGTTGGAGCAGAGGCAAAGTGTGTGCTCCCGGGCAGTCTTTACAGTCTTTAGAGAATCTTTAAGAGTCTTTAGAGTGTTGCCCATTATGATGATGCTAATGCAGTTGACATTTTATGCGAGAACAGAGAATGCAACAAGAGCACCAAACCATATAGAGGGCTCAACAATTGCCATCCCTCTCTTTATTATTTTTTTTTTCTTTTTGAGTTTGGGCCGATAATTAAATGCAATAATATTTCAATTTAATTAGCTGGCAGCTGGTAAATACCATTGGGGCAATCTCTGTCAGCTCATGCATTGGGCTCCAAACGTTGCAAGATTCATTGGCATAATATTTGGGTTATGTTAATGTGCCTCAATTTATCATGCATCGATAATGACAATTTTATTATGCGAATAAAAATGATTTAACGCTAACTCTGCATAAACTATAAGTATGAGAATAAATATAGTATTTATATATAGTTTTTATATATCTAAATAAACAAAATTAATTTCAATTTTTATATATTTTTATTAGCATAGAATTAGACTGGTAAAAGAGGTTAATTAAGTGAAGAGAAAAGGCGCACAAATTGGGTATATTTGAGCCTAGAAAATAAGCGAAATTATATATGAAAAATGTTTAAATATTAATGATTCTTTGTTTATATATTAATTTGTAAATAGTTAAATATTATATATATTTTATACTTATATAATATATATAAGAATATTTTAAATATATCTACAAATCCTTTCATTTTTCTTAGTCCTTATATAAGATTCATTCTCATATGCAAGATTGAATTGCTTTTTGTTATTTTACAATCAACCACAACTTAATTAACAAATCAATAGTTATGGATTAATAATGTTAAGTGTTTAACCAGCCATTTAAAACCTAGCCAAGAGTTGTTGTTAATTGTGTAAAATAAGTGTGGAAAATTTAGTTTCATAGTGTGCAATTTGTGTCTAATAATTGTGGGAATATATCAGAATTTAGTCAAGTGTATGATATTAGTTGACAATATTTAATTATCATTCGAGCATTTAATAAACATACAAAATCTTGAACACTTCGAAATATACAAATATGCATACTAACATATATATATATATATATATGTATATATAAACTGATTGAATGACTGACTGAATGCAGTGTGAATGCAATAACGAAACAGACACATTGACAGGCTAAAGCCTTTCATGCTACTGCGCACAGACAAACTGTCCATGGAGGCATTTCATTGAATCCAATTATCGCTGGACATGGCATAATAATTACTGTCTGCTTTGTACCCACACGCATACACGCACACACGCACACACGCACACACACACACAGACACACACACACGCACATGCATACACATCATCGCACACACATAGAAACAGAGAAAACAAGGTCGCTTGGAGGGAGTAAGCGACATTGGGGCTGAATGCTTTTCGACTCTAAATGGGTGGTAAAAGTTGGCATATTCTGGCCTTGTTGCTTAACCAAGTAAATCGCAAGTGTTTGTAGAAGAGGTAATTTCAAACTGAGAGTGGGATAAGCCGTAGAGAGACCAATAAAGCGAGCGGGAGAGAGAGAGGGAGAGCTTACGCAAACATGAGCCAAAGGATGCTGCCAGGCCGCCAGCAATAAAACAAAATTGCCACATATAAAAGCAAAATAATGAAGTGAAAATGGCAACAATGTGATTACACACACAGCCAGAATGAGCCATAATAAATTGCGAGGCAACACCACACACACACACATGTATTTGTGAGAGAGAAAAAGTTGCTGTGTGTGTGTGTGTGTGAAAGAGCAACTGCGTCGGCGCCTTGCGCAAATAATTGCTAACAACATGTTGCAGGCAGCTAACTTGTTGGATGCCCAACTGTATATATTCATATATATATATATATATATATATACATATATATATATACATATATATGTGTGTGTGTGTGTGCGTGTGTGTGTTTTCCTTTTTTGGAAAGGAGCTTGTCTAACTTTTATTTAAAAGCATTACAATTGAACGCCCCTAAAGAATTACTTTTAAAAATTGAATCAATTGCCGCAAATTGATTAAGTTATAAAACTGAAAGTTCACTTTTTAAACATTCAGTTAACAAAGAAGTTAACGGCTTATTAATATAATTACAAATTATAATAATAAGAGATGAACTTATTAATTGTGCAACCATAATGGCATCATTTACAACACACATTATACACACACAGGCAGCACGAGAACAACAACAGAAGTGGCAAGTGGCGAATGGCACCAACAGCTATTTACAACAGCAACATGGGGGCAGCAGCTGCCAAGCATGCTTCCTGGCAACATTACGACGAGTTAAATTGTTTGTAATGATGATGGTGACGGCGTCAGCAGCAACAACAATACCAACAACACACACACACATACGTACAGAGAAGGCACAAGAAAAGTGAATCGCCATTGGGCTAAATAGGGCTAAATACTTGCTATTATTGTGGGTGGTTCTTAATGGAGTACAATATATATAAATACATATGTATATATATATATATCTGTGTGTGTTGCTGTTGTATTTTGCGGGTGAGTGGAACGTAGCGAGTAAATGTCAGACAGCATTTGTCCATTTGTAGCTGGACGCACAAGGGAACAGTAGCAGCAGCAGCAGTTGCCGCTGGGCAGGCAGTTGTTGCTCTGGCGTTTAACTTGTCGATATGGATACACATGTATATATGTGTGTATGTGTGTGTATATTTAATGGATACAAAGTTGTATCTTATTGCATATGAATTTGTTTTCAAATATTTTTCAAATTGTTCTTCTAAAAAGTTTAACATTGTAAATAGAAATAGAAATAGAAACAGAAACAGGCCAAGGGAAGACTGTTAGAATATCGTATAGAATTGACAGAGGATAAAAAGTTTAGTTTTACTTAAATCCTTGAACGCAAAAACACAAAACTAAAAAATAATTAAGGAAAATATATATATATATATATAAAAATCAACTCCGATTAGTCAATCTTTTATCGATCAAAAGCATTAGCAGCCATTGTTAACGGCCGTATTTAACTTGATTTTTAATTAGAGGAATCGAATCGAATCGAATAGCCGCATGGACCGTAGAATAATTGACGAACTATTTAACCTGCAAGTGCCAATTGTGGGTGATAATAATGGCGATGTGGCAGCACGTATGCGTAACGATGAGGATATGTGGGATCGGCATATAGATAATCCACAGATAGCATTGCTATTGGATGCACCGCCGGAGCCTCCAATTGAATTGCGCCATTGGCTTCAACCGGTGCACGTACCTCAACGGCCGCGCAAGAAACGTAGCTTTCTGACAATCTCAAAGCCATTTCATGTGCAGCCGGAGAGGTGCGCACTCATTGCCAATGGCTGGAGGGCTGTACAGTTGGCCCAAACAGATAAGCCCGGTGAATATTTTGCCAACTATATGAATGAGCACATGAATAGTCGTAATTATCCAAATGGCGAAGGTCTGCCAAGCCGATGGGGACAGTTTTAAGCTGTTTAGTTTGCTAACTGCCAGTACGATCTCTAATGATGTCAAAACGGAAGGAGAATGATAAAGAAAAAAAATAAGAGCCCATAGAATATATGTATACAATATGACTTAATATTATTGTATATAACTAATTATAATATGGATCGGATGGTAATAAACTCACTAAGCTTTGTGAATGCATATGTCACTGTTTAAACTCCCATACCTCTCCACCCCCTTACCCAACTAAACCCTAATGCATGTTACAGCTTCAACGAGTTCTTTAGCTTTTGCTGCTGACTTTTTGCCTTGAGGGTTTCATACAACTGTTACACACTGCATGAAATTGCCAATTAATAAACTGGAAATCTGCAATATTGAAAACTTTTCATATACACCCAAACACACACACACATATATACACACCTGTTATCTGTTACCAGCATATGACCCCTCCCCCCCCCCCAAACCAAAGCATTGCCCATGATTGTGAACAAAGTATGAATATCCCTATGCCAATGTCCAGTGACAGTGTTGCATCCAGAATGAAGTTATTTTGCACATGAGGCAACAAATGACAATGAAAATGAAAATGACAATACAAAAGCCGTTGAACGTTGAACAATTGGACAAAGTGTAGCAAATAAATACAAAATTCAAAAGATAATTGCAATCAAAGCCACAAATGTTGCCAAAAGGCTTATAAATTGTGGGCGTATGTTGGTAACCGCATGCACACACACACACACACATACAGTAAATACAACTGTATAAGCACACATATCGAAACATAAGGTAAACGTTTCTCCCAACACAATTGTGTAACATACAGTTGCAAAATACTAACAAAAACCAACAGCAACAAAGCATTTGCAGCAACCCTAAATATGTCCAAAATAGCTGCAGAAGCGTTTAGAACAATAGCTCGAATACCACATACCCTACATTTCACACACACATAACACATAACACATTACATAAGCATTTGCATCATGCCAAAGAAACCTTAAACATTTCACAATCCTTTTGACATGTGGCTTATATGCAATCCTTTAAAGCAGTCGAAGAAGTTCTGTTGATGTTAAATACATTTTACTTTAGAATTCAATCGAAAGGAAATGAAGCAAAAATAACATTTCTTTTTGATGAATTCAATGAAGTAAATGCATAATTTGCCAAACTTGTTTTTGCCCCTCGTCTAAAATATCCTTAATGTGTTTATAGAAGCGTTGAACTTCAAGGATATGTTTATAGTTGAAATCTTATAAACAAACTTTGATTTTGAGCCACTTTTGTAGGTCTGACAAATCATATATTTTATTTTCACTTAACTTAAACCATTCAGGATAATAGCATTTACTTTATCTTAAGTTATCCTTTCTGCTTTAGCTTTTAACATTTAAAACTGCCACAACAGATAACATTTCTTTCAATTTAATATTAATATAATAATATTAATAGAGCAAAGCTTGTATAGAGACTAAATAGCTGCTCAAATATGCTTTAATATGCAAAAAGGACCTTCGTTTTCAACGTATCCTTAGACCACTTAACCACATAGAAATTCTACAATGCCTGTTTTAAACATGTTAAATGGTATTCTACTATATGGCTAGAATGGCCACATAAAGCGTAGGCAATTTATGTCCATTATTGAAAGAGACAAGCAGCTGGCCACACACACACACACAGACACATACACACATATATACACACACATATATATACCCTTTTTCAGTCATGGTTGCTACTGACATTCAGTGAGCTTTTTTTTGTAGGCTTAAAGTTAACATATGATTTTTGGCTGTTGCATGCTGTTGTATGAAGTTGCATGCAACAATGTAGCTGACGCATTTCTAATTGAATCGAGTGCAATTGATTTTGGGCTTGACTTCATTACCCAACTGTTAACGTTTTTTGGTAAAATAGACTGGGTATTATAAAAGGATTCTATAACGGAAAACAATGGAAATAATATCTTCATTTAAAACGTAATTATCGTCTGTCGCCCTGTCCCTTCTCTCGCTCTCATTCTCCCACACCTCTCTGTCTGCCTGTTGAAGTCTATTTATTGCTCACTCTCCCTTCATGTCTGTGTCCACTCAAAAAGGGTTGATTAATTTACCAAATGCAGCAGAAACAGTAATCTGGCCATGAAAGTGGTGCTTTTTGCTCTACACCACCCACACAACCACTGAACCACTCATCCACCTGACTACCAGTCATTTGTCAATGCATTGGGGGTGTCTATAGACAATGCGACTACAGTTTGAGACACTGCTAAGGCGTGGCAGGGGAGAGGGGGCAGGGGATAGCAGCGAAAGGTAAAACAGTATTGAATGCATCAAATGTGATTACTTCTGTTCGAATGTCACTCCCAACGTTAGTTGATGGCTTTGATCTATTGCCATATCCCTGTTACTTCATTCAATTGAATCCTTGTACAAACCTATCAATAATTAACTTCTATATTGACTAATTGATGTATTCAATACTGTTGAATTGTATATACAATTTGCTAATTTACACAGACTCCCTCACACATACATACAATACAATTCGTCTGATGTTCTCATCTTCTTTTTGTGACATCAACTTTATAAACATTGTGTCAAATTTTAGCTTTAATTAAATGTTAAGTCACATAATTTGTCATTAAAACTTCAACATAAACTGCGCAACTCCTAATTTATGCTATAACAATAGATAAACATCTTGAGCATAAATATATAATCAAAGTTATAGCCGACTTACAGATGCTCTATAGGCATCTTATACTCTTTTCTTATTAATTATATTTAAGAGCTCAAATTTCAATAGCTTTCAGTATACAAAAGAGTCCATAAGTTGCTTTACTTTTAATGCAGATCAAGCATATATATGTAGCTGCAGACTGATTGTGCTTTTACTGCTATAAAATATTACCACCAACAGTTGCATGTAATTAAAAATACAACAGAAACTTTATAAAGTCAGATTTGTGTGTACTGTAGCTATGATTTATCAGAGTATATAGACTATTTCTATACACTATACAGGGTTTATAAAATAATAACTTTATTTTAGCTAGAGAAAACTATTTACACTTTTCGTTAGTTTACTATAACTTTCGATCTTATATTGTGTGTGTGTGTGTGTGTGTGTGTGTGTTGTCGAAGAGTATTTAAAGTTCGTTTTGTTGTTGTTTTATTGAGTTGCTACTGTTGTTGTATTTATGGGGAAACGTGTGCACAAAAGTTTTCCACTTACAAACAAGTCACAAGTAAAATACTTACCTTGACTTTTGCCATTGCCGCCCAAGGATATCAGCGTCGAGGGCGTGGGCACGTTTCATAGTTAGTAGGGAGTAGGGAGTAAGGAGTAAAGAGTAAGGCTTAAGGCAGCGACTTAGACCATTACCAACTCATGTGTACCTCACACACACACACTCGCATACTGTGGAAGAGGGCAAGACCTAAGCACATGTAACAAATTGCTGGAAAATAAAATACGGCAGCAAAAACAGCAGCAACAGCAGCAGCAGCAACGCAACAGCAACAGCAACAGCAACAGCAATTGGCAAACAAAGTAAGCAGCATTTAAACATGCTTTTTCAGCGTAAGTAGCGTGGGTGGGCCACATACAGAGGCGGTTTTGGGTCTTGCCCACTTCTGCAGCTCCACAGTGGATCCACCAGGGAATGAGCAGCTACACACCGAAACCTGCTCTGTCAGTTATCCGTGTACCCTTATAGCAACTCTGAGTAGTAGTAGTAGTGTGAGACTGAGCTTTGGATTCCAACAGTTGGCAAGGTAGCAGCAACAGCTGCTGCAATTGTAGTTGTTGTTGTTGTTGTTGTTCTTAGTGTCTATATTTGTGTGTGTCAATCTGTATGCTGTTAAGTTTCCTTTAAATCACAGTTGCTGCACAAGTTGCTGCTGCTGTGCACATTGTATGTACTATGATAAGAATTTCTTGAAATCTCAAATTACAAAAGGGATTTCCTAGGCAACATGCAACACAAGCTTGACATTTGCTTTCAAATTGATTTAAATGCTGAAATATAATATATACGTATACATAAGGTACAAATTATGTCTTGTTTTACTTTATTAGCATTTAATAAGTTAAGCTTTAAAGCTCTGACATCAGAGCAGGCTAAAGACAACAAATTGAAGTCTAGTATTCAAAGGATTAAGAATTCATTGAAAATTTCAACCAATTATCCAGATGCCATCATTCAAACTAGACTTGGTATTTTTATATGCCCCTCCTCTGCCCCGCTCTCTCTCTCACTCTCTCTCTCTATCTCTTACTAAACTGTTTTAGCAACAAAATATTATTCATTTCAGTGCGCTTAAGAGCTGGAATTTGACAGAGATGCACAAAACAGCAAGCACTATGAATGGATACATTCTTAAGGCTAGGAATATGGATATATATATAAAAATATACTACTAGAGTGTGAGTGTAAGGAAGAGAGAGAGAGAGATTAAATGCCCTGCAACCAGTTCAAGAGGCAGCAATATTTTTGACCCTTGTTGTTTCTGTTGTTGCTGTTGCTTAAATAAACACACAATATACCACTACACAGACAATCATCAGACAGGCATTGAGGCAAAACATTGGCTCACAGGAGATGATATCCTGCTGCTGCTGCTGTTGTTGCTGCTGCTGCTGCTGCTGTATGTTGCCTGTTGCCTTGTGACTGGCAAAATGTTTATAAATATTTTAGAAAATATTCGAAAAACCTTAATGCTGTACCATAAATGCCTGGCAGTTATTGCTGCTACGCTTCAATGCCTTATACCATTGGGATTTGTGTTTATTTGTTTGTTTCTTTATTTGTTTGTGTTGTCAATTTAAAAAGGAAAAGTTAAAGGAGAGGCAAGGAAAGGCAAAAGAGAAAAGGAAAGGAATGAAATGTAGATAGAATGGAGAAGAAAAGGTTTTTGAGTTAGGTTTTTATTAAGTTGCCAATTGATTTGCATATAAAATTCAAAAATTGATGTTAAGCAAATTCTTGCAACTAACTGGAAAATTGCCTATAAAGAGCGATAAAATTCGAATTTAGTTTGCAATTCGATTGACTTTTGTAATTTTAATTGATGGCAATTTGCAATTTGCCCTTGTGTATGTGTGTGTATGTATATATGTGTGTGTCTGTGTATGAGTATGTATGCAGAACGAGCCATTAACACATTTTAATCTACTGCTAGTTGATGGTTTTTGTGCGGTCGCTGTCGTCCCAGTTGTAAGGGACTCTATAGAGAGAGAGAGAATGAGTGAAAGAGAGGGAGAGAGAGCGAGGTAGAAAGTGAGATAGATAGAGTGAGAAATAAAGAGAGAGAGAGACAATGCAACCGGCGCTCTTAATCATCAGCATAAGCAATAATGGGAAACAATTGCCGTCGTCTGCCGTCTGTTTGCAATACCAACCGGGTAGTGGAAGTCGCCTTTTGCTGCCACTGCAACTGCCTCACGACGAGGCAAACTTTTATTGCATTGCCATGTCAACAGCATTCGCAATCTGTGTGCCATTGCACTTAAAATGCGAATGCGAATGCGAATGTGAATTGTGCCGCAAAATGAAGCTACTTGTCTGCACGACACTGATACAGAAACATTCATCTACATATACTTATACACATACACACATACACATATACATATGCATATACAGATACAGAAGATACAAGCTACAGATACAAATACAGCTACAGATATATATGAATACAAGACTGGACCAGAGCGAAAGAGATAGTAACAACGATAGCAGCAAGCTGCGGCGAGAGACAAGCTCAACTTTCTGTCCGTCTACTGCATGCCTGCCACATTCAATTAGTGCAACAACACATCCTGCCATCCAGTTGCTGTTGCCGTTGCCGTTGCCATTGCCGTTGCCATTGCTGTTGCCGTTGCTGCTGCATCGTGCGAAAGAGCAACATGAACAGGCAGGCAGCAACAACAGCAACAACAGCTACAACAGCAGAAACAACAACAGGGACACAGCTACACTTAATTTTATTCATTTGACAGTTGCAACATAGCCTCACTTGCTGCCACACACAGGCTGCCATTCACACAAACACAACAACACAGACTTAAAACTGCACATGAATCGCTGCCACACGTATGCCAGCAATTAAGGTCATTCTGCCAGCAGAAAGACAACAACACCAACAACACGAACAACAGCAACATTACCAACAACAACAGCAATGCCAACAAATGCTGTTGCCATATGAACAGAATTATTTTTTAATTATGACATTTTATTGAGTGAACATTAATGCCGAAATGCCAAAAGCAACACAAAAAAAAACACAGCATCAACAACAATAACAGACAGCAACAGCAACAAAAGAAAAAGAAATATAAAAAACCCTTATTGTTTCCATTGAGGGGGTGGCAACCCATTTTAATGAGCGGGTTAACAGGGTTGTAAATTTCATTGAGCTCAATCAGCCACATACTACCATAAACCATATAACATATACGATATAAGATATGGAACTTTGATGCTGTTAAGTACAGTAAGCCCAGCACAGCAATAATTAACTGAACAAGTACAGGTAAAGAAAAATATGTATTACTTACACACACAAATTATAAACTGCAAGGCGCAAGTAGTGCAATTAAAATAAAAAAAAAATAGCAAAAAAAAGTAAAAATACGAAAGTTATGCATCTAGTGAAGGTCACAATTTTAGGGTCAATATTAAAAAAGGTCAATGCAATTTCTTATACTACTTATTCTGTGTAGCTAGGGCTTACTGTACTTAACAGCATCAAAGTTCCATATCTTATATCGTATATGTTATATGGTTTATGGTAGTATGTGGCTGATTGAGCTCAATGAAATTTACAACCCTGTTAACCCGCTCATTAAAATGGGTTCAGCCACCCCCTCAATGGGAAACAATAAGGGTTTTTTATATTTCTTTTTCTTTTTGTTGCTGTTGCTGTTGCTGTTATTGTTGTTGATGCTGTGTTTTTTTTTGTGTTGCTTTTGGCATTTCGGCATTAATGTTCACTCAATAAAATGTCATAATTAAAAAATAATTCTGTTCATATGGCAACAGCATTTGTTGGCATTGCTGTTGTTGTTGGTAATGTTGCTGTTGTTCGTGTTGTTGGTGTTGTTGTCTTTCTGCTGGCAGAATGACCTTAATTGCTGGCATACGTGTGGCAGCGATTCATGTGCAGTTTTAAGTCTGTGTTGTTGTGTTTGTGTGAATGGCAGCCTGTGTGTGGCAGCAAGTGAGGCTATGTTGCAACTGTCAAATGAATAAAATTAAGTGTAGCTGTGTCCCTGTTGTTGTTTCTGCTGTTGTAGCTGTTGTTGCTGTTGTTGCTGCCTGCCTGTTCATGTTGCTCTTTCGCACGATGCAGCAGCAACGGCAACAGCAATGGCAACGGCAATGGCAACGGCAACGGCAACAGCAACTGGATGGCAGGATGTGTTGTTGCACTAATTGAATGTGGCAGGCATGCAGTAGACGGACAGAAAGTTGAGCTTGTCTCTCGCCGCAGCTTGCTGCTATCGTTGTTACTATCTCTTTCGCTCTGGTCCAGTCTTGTATTCATATATATCTGTAGCTGTATTTGTATCTGTAGCTTGTATCTTCTGTATCTGTATATGCATATGTATATGTGTATGTGTGTATGTGTATAAGTATATGTAGATGAATGTTTCTGTATCAGTGTCGTGCAGACAAGTAGCTTCATTTTGCGGCACAATTCACATTCGCATTCGCATTCGCATTTTAAGTGCAATGGCACACAGATTGCGAATGCTGTTGACATGGCAATGCAATAAAAGTTTGCCTCGTCGTGAGGCAGTTGCAGTGGCAGCAAAAGGCGACTTCCACTACCCGGTTGGTATTGCAAACAGACGGCAGACGACGGCAATTGTTTCCCATTATTGCTTATGCTGATGATTAAGAGCGCCGGTTGCATTGTCTCTCTCTCTCTTTATTTCTCACTCTATCTATCTCACTTTCTACCTCGCTCTCTCTCCCTCTCTTTCACTCATTCTCTCTCTCTCTATAGAGTCCCTTACAACTGGGACGACAGCGACCGCACAAAAACCATCAACTAGCAGTAGATTAAAATGTGTTAATGGCTCGTTCTGCATACATACTCATACACAGACACACACATATATACATACACACACATACACAAGGGCAAATTGCAAATTGCCATCAATTAAAATTACAAAAGTCAATCGAATTGCAAACTAAATTCGAATTTTATCGCTCTTTATAGGCAATTTTCCAGTTAGTTGCAAGAATTTGCTTAACATCAATTTTTGAATTTTATATGCAAATCAATTGGCAACTTAATAAAAACCTAACTCAAAAACCTTTTCTTCTCCATTCTATCTACATTTCATTCCTTTCCTTTTCTCTTTTTTGCCTTTCCTTGCCTCTCCTTTAACTTTTCCTTTTTAAATTGACAACACAAACAAATAAAGAAACAAACAAATAAACACAAATCCCAATGGTATAAGGCATTGAAGCGTAGCAGCAATAACTGCCAGGCATTTATGGTACAGCATTAAGGTTTTTCGAATATTTTCTAAAATATTTATAAACATTTTGCCAGTCACAAGGCAACAGGCAACATACAGCAGCAGCAGCAGCAGCAACAACAGCAGCAGCAGCAGGATATCATCTCCTGTGAGCCAATGTTTTGCCTCAATGCCTGTCTGATGATTGTCTGTGTAGTGGTATATTGTGTGTTTATTTAAGCAACAGCAACAACAGAAACAACAAGGGTCAAAAATATTGCTGCCTCTTGAACTGGTTGCAGGGCATTTAATCTCTCTCTCTCTCTTCCTTACACTCACACTCTAGTAGTATATTTTTATATATATATCCATATTCCTAGCCTTAAGAATGTATCCATTCATAGTGCTTGCTGTTTTGTGCATCTCTGTCAAATTCCAGCTCTTAAGCGCACTGAAATGAATAATATTTTGTTGCTAAAACAGTTTAGTAAGAGATAGAGAGAGAGAGTGAGAGAGAGAGCGGGGCAGAGGAGGGGCATATAAAAATACCAAGTCTAGTTTGAATGATGGCATCTGGATAATTGGTTGAAATTTTCAATGAATTCTTAATCCTTTGAATACTAGACTTCAATTTGTTGTCTTTAGCCTGCTCTGATGTCAGAGCTTTAAAGCTTAACTTATTAAATGCTAATAAAGTAAAACAAGACATAATTTGTACCTTATGTATACGTATATATTATATTTCAGCATTTAAATCAATTTGAAAGCAAATGTCAAGCTTGTGTTGCATGTTGCCTAGGAAATCCCTTTTGTAATTTGAGATTTCAAGAAATTCTTATCATAGTACATACAATGTGCACAGCAGCAGCAACTTGTGCAGCAACTGTGATTTAAAGGAAACTTAACAGCATACAGATTGACACACACAAATATAGACACTAAGAACAACAACAACAACAACAACTACAATTGCAGCAGCTGTTGCTGCTACCTTGCCAACTGTTGGAATCCAAAGCTCAGTCTCACACTACTACTACTACTCAGAGTTGCTATAAGGGTACACGGATAACTGACAGAGCAGGTTTCGGTGTGTAGCTGCTCATTCCCTGGTGGATCCACTGTGGAGCTGCAGAAGTGGGCAAGACCCAAAACCGCCTCTGTATGTGGCCCACCCACGCTACTTACGCTGAAAAAGCATGTTTAAATGCTGCTTACTTTGTTTGCCAATTGCTGTTGCTGTTGCTGTTGCTGTTGCGTTGCTGCTGCTGCTGTTGCTGCTGTTTTTGCTGCCGTATTTTATTTTCCAGCAATTTGTTACATGTGCTTAGGTCTTGCCCTCTTCCACAGTATGCGAGTGTGTGTGTGTGAGGTACACATGAGTTGGTAATGGTCTAAGTCGCTGCCTTAAGCCTTACTCTTTACTCCTTACTCCCTACTCCCTACTAACTATGAAACGTGCCCACGCCCTCGACGCTGATATCCTTGGGCGGCAATGGCAAAAGTCAAGGTAAGTATTTTACTTGTGACTTGTTTGTAAGTGGAAAACTTTTGTGCACACGTTTCCCCATAAATACAACAACAGTAGCAACTCAATAAAACAACAACAAAACGAACTTTAAATACTCTTCGACAACACACACACACACACACACACACACACAATATAAGATCGAAAGTTATAGTAAACTAACGAAAAGTGTAAATAGTTTTCTCTAGCTAAAATAAAGTTATTATTTTAT
>JBAMBS010001407.1:0-12500 GCA_037044455.1 Zygothrica quintamaculata
TATCTGAAGCTAATTTTACACTTGCAATTATATTAAAAAAAAAACATTTTCAATTAAATATAAATTCTAACATTTATTTATTATTAATATGTATTACATATTTATTTTTTAAAAAAAAATTTAAGTATAAATAATAGTTAGTTTATAGTTGTATTTAAGTAAATAGATTTTACTCTTAGCTTAATTTCGCCAAACAAAACAGTTGACACAACAATGATAACGTACTAATATAGCTTAGCACGCACACACACACGCAGTTGCACAAGTGCATGTGTTTGTATCTATCTAGCGGTGTGCAAATTGTCACTAAGCGCCTAAGAGCAGAGATATATCGATACCTGTTATAGTTACCGATAATTGGGTACTTGTATTTTTTTTCGTGACGCGTTTAGTTTATCTCCGCAATAATTTTTATTGAAATTATAAATTGGAAATATTTAAAAGGAATTGCGAAAATGAATGAAAGGAGTGAATACTCCGTGCACACATTATGCCGCATCTGTTTGAATTATTTGCAAAATGATGCGGCTTACGATTTGTTTTTGGTTCCAGGATTGGCCAAAAAATTATGTGTGTGCACTTCCCTCTCTGTGGAACAACAGGATGGGTTTCCTACGAACCTTTGCATCAATTGTTATACGAGGCTTAACGATTTGCATGATTTTCAGAAGCTATGCGTGGACTCAGTGCAAAGGTTTCAAGAAATACTTTCCAAAAATTGTTTTGCAACAATGAACAGCACACAGGGTAATCAAATGGATAACTTTGATGTGCTAAATGTTGCTACACAGGATGGTGATATAGGGGGTGAAGAAGAGGATCGTATTAATTATGATCCATTGCTTAATCATAAAATGGAGATCATTGAGAATGAAGAAGATGTCTTTAAAATGCTGGAACATGTTGATAAGGAGGCCGAAGATGTTGAGAATGAAGTCAAACAGGATATAGACGAGGAGGGTGGAATGATGCAAATGTTTGCAGATGAATCATCAATTGATGGCAGCACATATAACGACAATGACATTAATTTCGAGCCTTATAGCAGTGATGGCGATGATGATATGCCTTTAGCACTGCGTCTGCGTGCAAATCTAAAGCAAAGCAGCAAAACCATTGCAAAAAGGATTCAGAGAAATACAGGGGATCAGGACGATGATTTCACCTCAGCGTCAGATGAGGATGGTATAAAAACAAAGACAAGACGCAAACGCATACCAGCAAATGAACGGCATATGCATCGCATTATCGATTGTCACATTTGCCATCAAAAATTCAAAAAGGCAATTCGTTACGAGGAGCATATGAAACACCATAATGATCTTTTACCTTTCCAATGTAAAGTGGACTCATGTAGGAAAGGTTTCACAACGGCTGGTGGCCTACGACTGCACGTGGATCATGCCCACACAGAACTGTCCGAGGTTCATACTTGCAACGTTGATGGTTGTGGAAAGACATTTCCACGTATTCGTCTATTAACGTTCCACATGAAAAAAGTGCACAACATATCAAAAGCTGCAGCTCCACCAAGAGATTACCCTTGTACAGAATGCGAGAAGGTATTTCGCTGTCCTATGGCACTTAAAAAGCACATGTATAAGCACGATGGCAAGGAACTGCCATTCCCCTGTAATATATGTGGTAAACGTTTTGTTATCAACAGTGCACTCAAGGATCATCTGATGCGTCATGCGGGCATTAAGAATTATGTTTGTCCATATTGTGGTGTAGGCAAAACCACACGTCAGGAATGGAATACACACATTCTGACTCACACCCAGGAGAAGAAGTTTAAGTGTCACATATGCGAGCATGCATCCCATAACAAACAGAGTCTAGCCAATCACATTAAGATTGTCCATGAAAAAATAAAAAACTATGCATGTCAGTATTGTGGAAAAACTTTTGGCAAGTCGCATGCATGTAAAATCCATGAGATGACCCATACTGGTGAAAAGCGTTGCGAGTGCAAAGTCTGTGGAAAAAAATTCCTTTATCCCAAGAGTTTGACAAAACATTTAAAAACTCACGAAAAGCGTGTGCTACGAGCGATTGAAACGTATCGCCAGCGTCAGGTGGAACTTGGTGAGGGTGGATCTGGTGAGCCGGCAGATATAACGGCAGCAGCTGGAACAACAACTGTTGTAAATGTTGGTACCACACCCATGTTAGATGGTGTCGATGTGATGTTGTCTCAAAATGCAGCTGATGAACTACTTAAAGTGTGCGCCGAATCAGTGGCAACGATACCCAAAGATCCTCGTCGTGTACAGCGTGTAGATATAGCACAGCTGGCTGGAACTGCTGTTAATCCCATACCATCTGTTTCAGTACCCTCGTGGTCGCCCCAGGCAAACTTTACTAAGAAAGAAGGTAAACACATTTGTCCTGGCTGCGGTCAGGGCTTTAATAATATTGGAAATATGAAACGACACTATAAGATAATACACGAAAAGGTTAAAGATTTTGCATGTCGTTTTTGCCCAAAACGTTTTGCCAAAGCACAGACACTGAGGCATCATGAATGGATACATACTGGTGAAAAGCCATTTGAATGCAAAACATGTGGCACACATTTTCGTCAGGAAACAGCGCTTAAACGCCATCAAAGAACACATGAGAACCGTCCACCCGTCATATCATCCAAATTTTATGCAGCACGCGAAGAACTGGAAGAGCAAGAGCGAACGAAACGTGAAGCCAGACGTAAAGCTGAACTAAAACGCAAGGAAATCGCAGAAGCTGCCAAGGAACAGCTCTCATCACTGCATAAAATTGAGGCAACCGATAAAAATTTGCATTCGTATGATGAGTACCAGGAGGCAGCAGCCGAACGTGCAGCTGCTTCAGCTGAATTGCAGGCACAACAATATGAGGAGAATGAGTTAAAGCGCAGAGCGGATATGGAACGTCGCAAGATTCAAGAAGCTGCCTATGAGCAGTTGGAGATACTGCAAAAACAACAGGAAATTGAAAAGGCTCAAAGCTCCTACGATGGTTACTATGCACAAAAGGCGAATTCTGAAGGTACTAACCTCGATCTAAAAATTGATCATGTGTAGAAGTCCTTAAGAATGGCAGATAAAATTTACATAATTTTATTAATATATTTCTTTGAGGCAAAAAGTAATTTAAATACAATTACTTAAAAGAAAAATTAAAGCAATATATTTTGTAATGGTGTAATAATTATGGTAGTAGTTAGTGATACGTCTAAGCTTAGCTTTAATCATAAAGATAATTAAAAATTAATTACTTTACATTTTTTTTTTTCGTTTTTATATTTTAAATATTTTTTTTTTTTTCATTAATCGTCATAGATAGTAACTATATATTATTTTAATTAATTTAGTTTACAATTAACTTAGTCATTCAAATCCTTAAGTATAAAAAGATTTTTAAGACTATCTAGTGTCATATTATCCAAATCCCAGTGAGTTGATAATGTTGACTTATCATCAGCCGATTTTATAAGTTTCATTATATTCTCCTCAATTGTGCCATTTACAATGAATCGATGGACTGTTGTGGGTCTTTATGTGATAAAAAAAAAAAAAAACAAATATATAACTTTATATTAAATAAAAATGTTATTTTTTTGACTTACTTTGTCTGCCCAAAACGATGAACACGTCCAATAGCCTGTAGTTCTTCGCCTGGAGTCAATATTGGTTCTACTAGGAAAACATGTGTGGCTTCAATTAAATTTAAACCTTTCGAACCACGTGACAGTGGCATTAGCAAACAAGTAACATTGCGGTTGGGATCCTATTAAAAAATTTAAAAATTTTTAATTTATTTTAGCAAACATTTTAAGTAAAAACATACCTTAAACTCTTCAATGTCACGATTTGTACATTTACTGCGAAAAACAATTTTATTTTGTTTTAAGGCCATCGCTATGTGATTCAATATGGATGCCCATTGAGAAAATATTAATATCTTTTCATGATTCTGGCTAGAATTAATTTTTAATACCAATTCAACAATGTATGCAATTTTTTTGGAAAAGTCGCCAGCAATTTTAGGCATATTTATGCCTTTACGCACGGAATAATATAATCTGTTAGTGGAATACATATACATTAATATACAATTTATATAATTTATATTTCACTTACTGTGGTGAATCCTGACGACACATTGGACATTTCGTTTTAACGGTATCACTTGATTTTTTCATATTATCCAAACAGTGGTGGCATAGAAAGTGACCACAAGATAACATTACATACTATAAAATAATAAATTATTAACTAATAAAATTTGATTTTGTTTTTGAATTCAAGTTATTTGTCATATACCCTTTCATCGTCCTGAGTTTGGCATATAGGACATGTCATTTCACCGGCATCCTCTTTTAAATGCTTTAAATACTTTAGACGTCCGGATAAACGTATAAAATTCACTTGAGCCTCTTGTATATTATTTAAATATATTTTTGATTGTTCATCTATTTGCCATGGTAATAAGCGAAAATTTGATTGCTCGTCCGGATCATCCGTTAACAATATGCGCATTTTACACATATCCAATTCATCAAATGATTTTATTACAAATTCAACCTCAATCCAATATTTTATCTCTAGTTTAACTAAGATTAGCATAGAATCCAGTGTTACTAAATGTTGTTTATATTCATTTTCCCATTGCTTAAAATCACTACGAGTACGTAGAAAGCAGAATATCACTGGAAAACATATAAAATATAAATTTAAATAAAATTTACTTTTGTTATAAGTGATTACCAACCTCTTAATATAACTATTTCAATACACGGTTTTTCGAGACCATCGGTAATATCACCTTCTTTGCTAATTTCCTTGGCAAAAAGCAAACACTCAAATTGATTAACCATATCCCGGATTTCACACAGACGACAAGTTTGTTTTTCTATTAAACTTTTATTTTTTTTTTTACCAGGCTTGTCGTCCTAGTAATTTAGAGTGTAATTTAATAAAAAAAGAAAATATTATATAAATTATTATATTACAATTACAGGGATAATTACCATTATATCTGCCAAATGACAATCAGATACGGATTTAATAAAATTAATAACATCTTGCCTTAAAGCAACACCCTCATTCACTGCATCATATGCGTAATCCAACATATTCTTAAGGAATTCAAATTCTGAAATCAAACAATTGTGGACTTTTTCCAATCGGATAAACCAACTGTGTATCACAAAAATAAGACCACTTATTGAGGTAATATCATGCAGCTTCATGACATCAACATTTTGTTTAAGGAGCTCATCGGAAAGCTTGTTCCATAGAACATCATGTATTGATTTATTTGAGCAAACCATTTCGGCTAAGAGGTCCACAACTGTAGAATAAATATAACCATCGCTTCCATTTAAATTCATAATATGTACTTCATACGCATCTTGAGCTATCCGCATTACAGATGATTTATCAAGCAAGTATGCACATTCCAGACTATTCAGAAGCTGTTTATATTCGGTATGGTCTGCATCTGACAATTTCGCTGTTGGAGGCGCCAGTTTAGATGCCTCTATCATGTTATACAGCGCATGGATCTGCAGCAATTTATCCACACTAAATATATATATATATATAAAGAGTTTTTTCTTTGTTAGACACAGAAAGAAAAAGTCAATTAATTTTGATTTGTATACTTACGATATATTGTCATTATTGTACTCCTTAGCCAGTCGCAGCACACGTTTATAATAATCAATCACTTGGTGATATTCTTTTTGTATAAAATTAATGGCAGCTATGCCATTGTAAGATGATGCCCATGTTCGTAATTCTCGCTTACATTCATTTTCATTGGTTGACTTAAGATGTAACAGTAGATCTTGCGGATTTAAATAATTAACTGTGCTTACATTTTTATAGAGTACAACGGGTACGGAACAAGTCTTGCGTATACGCAGAAAAGGCTGCAATAAACTCCTTAGCAGCGTTGGAGAAATTGATGCCAAGCAAGTGCTATCATTGTTGGAATCCTGTGTTGTATGTTTTCTAACGCCACTCAAAAAAAGTTCAGTGCATTTAAAATGCTCTTCACGATAATAAAGTGCTTCCACATTGCTTAGATCGAGATGATGTATTACCTCAGATTGTGGTGGTATACCGAGATCGTCCTCTACTTTTGATTTACATGTACGCCACATGCTATGCTGCAATACATCCAACAATGGATCAATTTCATGATTAAGCAGAAAAGAATTTGTTAAAGTTTTCCAGGCATCCCATGGCTGGCAAACTTCATGGAAACCAATAAATTTTAAAAGTGGAACCAAATCATCAATACTTCGGTTAATGGGAGTGCCCGTGACTGCCCAACGTATATTTGCTGGCAATTGTCGCACCATTTCAGCCACCTTGCACGTACTGCTCTCAACCATCTGTGCCTCATCAAGACAAACGCGCCACCAGTTCACCATACGCAGCGGTGACATGGGTCTCATATACCGCTGCTCATAACGTAATTCGCGATCCGATGAATACCTTGGTGTATGGTAAATCTCATGAGTAAGAATGGAATAATCGGTTAGGACAATATCATATTGAGCCAATTGCATGGGACTAATCCAGAATCCAGAACGTAAGCCCGGATAGAGTAGAACCTTCAGTGAAGAATTTATATGCTTACTTATTTCATGTTGCCACTGCATCTTAATGGCATTTGGGGAAACTATAAGAGTGGCTCCTGATTCAAATAGCTCACAGGTGGTGCATGCAAGCTCCGACCAACAGTTCGGACATATATATGTGCTGGAGCCATTCTGAACGCATTTCTTGTGCTGCCATAAGTAACAACGCATGCATTGTACCTTCGCTACCGACTTTTTCTTCTGCATACAAAGACAATGGATGTCATTTTGCAATCGCGCCTGCTTTGACGGTCGATTGTCGTTCAAAGATCCAAAATAGTTATCCCAGTAGGAATTTCTCACTATCTTTCTAGGATTTAGCGTCAGTGTTGCCAGCAGCTCAACCGTCTTACCCAAGCCCATTTCATCAGCCAAAATTCCGCCTGGAGGTATTGGTATATTAGGGATTACACTCTGGTACTCGTAAAAATGCAAGCAGTATTTGTTCTTAAGCACTTGACGCTGACCATCAATAGTTTGATATATAGTGTAGTTTACAGGAAATATATTCGTTGATGTCTCTCGGCCCAACATCCAGTTAACGGTGCACTTTTGATACTGCCTTAGTTGCGATTGAAAAGAATTTGGCAGAGAAAGAGGCTGTTTCTGATTGTTTAAATTTTTTTCATGCTTACTGTAAAGCACATTATAAAGCTGAGTGGTAACATAAGTCTTAAGTTCACGCTGACGCACATTATGTTTTTCCACAATCTCGAACTCCAGACTTGATGTATAATTATTAAATATAATTGGGAATATTTCAGTAGCCAATTGCATATCCAATTCATTCGCAGACTTGGTAATTGCGTCTTCTTTTTGAAGCAAAACGAGTGTAGTTTGTTGTGCTTTGAAACATAACTTTTTGGTTTTAGCCTTTTCGACTATAAATTAAGAAATGTAAATACATGTAAATGGATGGATACCTGTATTATCTCAGTATACTTACAGTTTGCTATGATGTTGACAAGAACATTTGCGTTTTGTCCAAAGCATTTTTTTATGTACCATTTTCTTTTATTAAATGAGCAGAATGCAAATTCTTCGATAATATCTGTGTTACCCAAATATTCATTGGCTATTTCACATAAAATAATAGAATCTTCTGCCATTTTCTCATTGATTTATTAGCTTAATTGTTATTTTATTCTGTTCTTCTTGCTTGGTGGTACAAACGCAAGCGCGTATTGCGATTGCCAAAGTTATTAATCGATAGCTCGATGTCGCTGTACTATTGCACTACATATAAAATTTTCACTATATATAAAAATTTCACTGTGTATAAAAAGTGCACTGTGTATAAAATATAATATTTAAAATTATATATATATATATATATATATATATATATATATATATATATATATAAATATTTCTAACAATTTAAAAACAGTAAGTGACGTTACTTAATGTAAAAATATCAATATAAATTTTTATGTAAACATCTGTAATGTTTAGATGGGCTATATATTTTGTAGTAATATTTAAAAAGACTGTATTTTAATTCAATGAGACATGGTCACACACCATAATTGTGGGGGTAGATTAAATTCTATATTGTGTACATTAAAGGTTCCAATATAATATTTAAAAAAAACAATACAAATCTTTAAAATACATTATTTTGCATTGCGTATAATTATAAATACATTGATTACAGTTGATAAGAACCGTTGAAGGTAGGTGCAAAAAAAATGAACAAATTTGTTAATGTATTTTCCCTTTTACCGCGTACGGGCACACTGTTATAATAAAAATAAATAATAAGCGCGTGCCCACTGGAAGATTTTTGTTTTTATTTTGTAAAAAATATTTAGATATAATATTGTTATTATTATATAGATGAACGCGGTAATAGCGCTATGCCACTTCTGCGAAGCTCATGGTCCATGCGCGATTTTCTGTACGCAAACTTTGCGAGACACAAAGATAGAGGACCTTGTGAATTCGGAGCAACAACAGCAGCAGCAACAAGGACAAAAGACATGCTCAGCCTGCAATTATACACTAGCACGTAATAATAACAATGCCATTTACAGTAAGGACACTGAAAGTGGTGCCACATTTGTTAGTACAAAAGTAGCCGTTCTGCCAGAGGTAGCCAATCTTTTGAAACAGGCAGCTGTACGAAGTCTTAGCTGTGAGATAAATACTAACAAGGATGGTGATGGAGGATTTGTATTTTTTGGTGATTCTGCTCGTGGGCACATATTAAGTCATACATTTCGAGTCAGCGATCTACAAGCACGCGGGTACTATCAGCTCTTTTCAATAATAGTTCTTATGAAAGATAAATACTTTTTGTTAAACACTAAACCATTTCTCGCCGAGCATTTGAGAAAGGTATCCACAGAACTTCAGGCTGGTGCACACCGAACCAAAGCAACTGAGGAGCGTAATTATTCAGCGCGTCAAAGGCGTTTGTCGGGTGCGCAGTTTTTAATGCCGACGCCTCGTTCTTTATTAGAATTAACTGGAGAGGAATATGTCTTCGCTCAGCTTCATTCACATTTTGCCTGGATTTTATTGGCCGGCTCACGATTTCTTACTGAACATGTAACTTTTGGTAATTTACCGTGGCTACCACCACAAAGCAGTGGAAGGCCGCCAGCTCAGCGCTTGACTTACAACAGCTCAACATTGCCAATGATACAAATGTATGAAGAGAGTATTGATGATCCTGAACAAGAGGAATTTTTTTCACTGCGACACATTAAAAAGGTGGTGCGTAAGGAAGATTTTGCCACTGTTTGCTATTGTGCCCTGACAGGTGTTAAGATTATTGTACGTGGCGCACCGGAGCGTACGTTTCGTTTCATGGTGTGCCTAAAAAAGCTGCTGCCCGAGCCCATGCATAACCTTATGCGCATTGACGCTCAGCATCAACATTCAATCAGTTCAGAATATAAAATTATATCTGTTTCTAATGACATAGCCGTACCCATAGCGAGTAGTTCTGTATTCCGCATCGATTTTCTCGACAAGCATGTTAATGGCAACGACATTGTCTCCGTTAAGTGGCCCGGCGAGTTGCCCAGGAAACGTATGTTAATCCATTCCTTTTAGATAATCATCTATTCACGTTTACACTTATTTTCTTATCTTTAGTGCCAGATCTCATGGTAAAACTATTAAAAGCTGTCAAAGCTGTTGAGGAGAAAACATTTACTGAGATTGTCCTGAACAAACAGACCAAAGTGCTCATCGAAGAATGGAAAAAGTAAGCCATACTACTGTTCCACGAATTTACTATTTAATTTTCTTTTTGATTTCCACAGCAAAGTCATTTGTCTTAACCAAGCGAAGTCTGGAAGTGTGCAGGCTAAGCTGAAAAAGGTGCTCGGAGTGCAGCCGCAGGATCAAAGTATTATTAATTATTGGAGCACACACTTACACTGACGCAAAACTATAACTGTCGTTCAGATATCTTTGTATATATTATATAAATGTTTTGTTCACTTTTTGGAAAAAAAAATTCTTTATTGCCACAAAGAGCTTGTTAACGTGTTTCCTTGATTGACAAATCAATATATTAACCAAAAAGCGACGAACAGTTTTACGTGCTGTTTACTTCTTGTAACCGCAGCTTGAGCGACGACCACGAGCACGCTCAAATTTGCGTCCCTTGGATCGCACATAGGGACGGGTATGCGAATGAGGCACACCAGGAGCCTTGCCAAAGTGCTTGCAGGCAGTACGAGCAGTACGTCTACCCTGGAGAAGAAGAGTGTTCTTGCCGGTGGGCGAACGCAGAGCCAACTGATCGAAAGTCAGAACTTCACCGCCAGCCTTTAGAATACGCTCGCGAGCTGTCTGGGTAACATGCAAGGCGCATAGCGATAACTTTGGCACCACCAAGAGGCGGGCATCATCGGTAACGGTTCCAACGACAACAACGGTAGATTCTGGCTGGTTGGCGGCCTTGAAGAATCGAGAAATACGCTGCAGTGACATCGGTGGCCGATTGATTTTGCTCATAAACAAGCGCTTCAGGATGATGCGGTTGAACTTCTTGTTGGTACGGCGTTGCAAGAATCGGTACAACTATAAACAAACATTATTTAATTAGTAATATTTTATTTAAATAAAATTAACTTAATTATTCACCTTGACAAGCAAGCGCAAGTATACATCCTGAGATTTGGGTTCGGTTCTGCGAACCTTGCGATCGTACTTGTGGTTGATATCAATACCCTGGAAGATAAATAAAATATTAGTCAAATATCTTTAAAAAGCCTTCACGGAACAAAATTTTTCAAACAACATTTAATATTTCACACAAATACTTAAGATGTTTACAAATTATTTTTAAGCTTTTAATATTTCTTGCGTCGTACCATTTCGGCGACCGGAAAAAGAAAGAGAAGAGCAAATGACAGTTAGTGATAGGTTGAATATCGATATATGAAATATATTATTACATTTAAATCGATACTCTCAGTGTTGATGAGGCAACGATAGTTGATAAGAAATATAGCATTCAAATGCAAATTTTAATGGAAAACTATTGACTTACATATTCTTGTGCTTAACTTATATTTATATAGCAAATTGTTACCTATATTAAAATAATATAAGATTAATTATTCACAATAATCGAAGTAATAAATTATTATTGATAGTAATCGAATAGAGATACTTTCAATACTCTTTCACCACAATGACAACTAAGCAGTCCTGTAAAATTCGCTTGTTATTAAGAATCAATTGCAGTACTAAATAATTTTACAACACTAAAATAATGGCAGCGGTGTATTTACGTAAATATTTTATTTGTCTACCTCAAATTGTAAGTAAAAATATTAATATTACCATCAGAACTCAATATATTATTAAATAAATACGACATTCCTAGATAGTGGCTAGTCCACAAAGAGGCTATGCCACCATCAAGCAGACCAAGACTAACACATTGGAAGCTGTAGGAAAATCAATCTCCTCCAAAGGGTAAATAAAATGCAGGTTAAGATTAAAATAAGTTAACTATTTTGTTTGGTATTATGACAATAGTTTTCTGCGTCCACACAAACCATATATTCCATCAAGTGATATAGTAGAACGAGTTCGGTCCGTGGCTAACACATTGCAGCTAGTAAATAAAGAAGGAGATAAACGGAAATTTTCGGATTTGGAAGAGAAATTTAAATTTTTATCAGCCTGTTTTCAAGAACTGCAACATGGAGTACCCAATTCGCAAGTGCATGAGCTTAAGAATATTGGAGATGTAATTGCATTTTATGAGAAGACTGTGGATACCACAGTGCCGTTAGATGCACTGAAGCGCATAGATCTACCGGAAAATTTGCATATTCAGTATGAATATTTACGCTTCCATCCGGATACTGATACGAAATTCAAGGGTCAAACTGCTTTTCCCAAAAGCTCCACTCTTGTAACAGGTCTAAAGTATCGACGCAAATATGACGGTCATGAGGCCAAGCGTTCTTGGCCGTAGTTTTATTACTAATCTTACATGCTGATTTATAATAATTAATAATAAATTGTTATATGCTATAGAAATTTGGAGACAGTTTCTACCAGGTCTGAGTTGTAAAGATTCTCTATTGCTTTCATAACGCGTGAATCATTTAACAGCTCCATCAGGCGTGTGTCTGCTTTTGCCATATCAAATGTGCTATACATGGTTTCAGCGGCCAACTCTGTCACTGCGGGCTTATTCATAATGCTTAGAATTTTCTTCTGCAGCTCTATCTCAGGATCCGGTCCGTTTAACAAAGCATTTGCCCCTCCCAATTCCACCTTAAGCTGAATCTCACGTTGCTCCACTAAATATTTAATAAGGCATTCATACTGTAATCCCGTGAGAGAACGATTGTCAGCGAGCATATCTATTAATTGCTGTAAC
>JBAMBS010001407.1:17500-20513 GCA_037044455.1 Zygothrica quintamaculata
ATAATTCATGGAAACTTACGTGAGTTTTACCATAGCTATCCACATAAGTTTTACTACCAGCTGAGGTCTTCTTAAAAGCTGGCAGCGCTGGACCATGGAGCAGATTTACATTTTGATAAGATTGCGCCTTGGATGAGCTGGAGGCATGAATTTTGCCAACTGTAGGCGCCAATTCCAGGAAATTTGGTGCTAACAAATTGCATACCGTATATATATGTATATGTATATTTTTGAGTGTTAAGTTGTTGTGATTGTTGTTGTTGTTGTTGTTCAAGCAGGCATAAAGCATTTTCAATATGTTTTAACTTACATTTTTTTGGCTGGTATTTCACCTGATTGAGCAATGGATTGTGCAGCTGAAATTGCCTATAGCTGGGTATTGCATGCTTCGGTGGTACCAACACATATGGACGTCCCAAAGCTTGTGGATATAAATATGTTGTTTCTATGGTGGGCACTTGACGGTAATGATAACGACCTTCACGTGGTGTGTAACGTCCATCCGAACTTAAGGCAATATGATAAACAGTGCGCATAGGTTTATTATAATATTGATAAACCTGACAAAAATAAATATATGTAGTATATATATATATATATATATATATAAGTAAATGTATATTTAGTTAACTGACTTGAGGATTACGCTGTTCGGGCACAATACCATCCGGCACTGAGATGCCCTCCTTTTGTAGACGATTCAAAAATAAACGATCTGTCTCAAAAGCTGTATCGGGTATTTTGCCACCCGCATGTGGTAGGACTTGCTCACGATATATTTGACGTTTCTATATTGGGTTTTATATATATATATATATATATATGTTATTATTATTATTATTTTTGATTACAACATATAGGCACACACACCTTGTGATTACGTTCCATATTTGTCAGTTCTTCACTGAATGCAGCAACGCTCAAGCTGAGCAACAAAACTAATTGCAACACATTTAACGACATTTTTTGTTTTTTTTTTTTGAACTGGTAGTGTTTTTTTTTTTTTTTTCAAATCTTCTTTTATATATATTTTATTTACGATCAATTTGTAAAGAATTTAAGCCAAAGGTCAAGTTAAACCTCTTGCCACAACTCTAGTTCTCAGTAAACAAGTGTCACACAACACACGCAACGCGCGGTAAACAAATCCACATTTCAAATATCAGCAGTAAAAAAAAAAGAAGCGCATAAAAAAAAAATAAACAAAAACAAATAAATACACACACACACACATGCACAATTAAAAACTCATGTATGTATGATAAAGTGCAGAACAAGTAAAGCAATATTATTATTATTATTTTTGTTTTTTTTTTTTTTTTTCTTTAAATGATCCTCTCCAGATTTGAGCAGAACTGCGTTGTGCGGTGGCGTTGTGACCGCGCCGACGGTGCCAAACATAATGAATGCAAATGCACAAAGACTGCTGATCTGTGGTGGGCGCCCGGTGCCAGGTGGCCTCTATTGCGGCAACTGATGGTGCCTCTAGTTGGTGTTGCTGCTTCTGCTATTGCCTCTGCCTCTGCCTCTGCCACTATCGACGACAGCAACTTTAGTGCTTTTAGTAAGCTGTGAGCATCACGTGGTAGCTTGGCACGACAATCATCATCAATGTTGTTGCTTTTTGTACTGCTGCTGCTGCTGCCATAATCTGAAGATTGCCCAAAATAAGAAACAACAAGAGTAACAATTGAAGTATATCAAACTAATAGATACTCAATAAGTTGAAGCTATATAAATTATATGCTTCCTTTGTGTTAGTTACCCGGAATATATGTGTATAACTCTTTTGTTAACAGCTCGAAAATTATGTAATTTATGGCTTAACAAGTTATATACTTTACTTATAATCATACTAAATTTAGTATGAATAGCTTAAATATTTCTATACAAAAAAATCTTCGTCTTAGAGCTAAGTGGATAGCATTGCTCAGCAGCCAAAACAAAAGTTTTAAGTTTAATGATATATTATAGTATTATAGGACTTTCATAAACCCCATCTAAAATATATTGTAGGGTATTTAAAGAGGTTTGCAACTTAAGTGAGCGATCTGCAGACATTTCCTATTGCTTTTACTTTAAAGCTCAAATACAAAATTAGATTCCATTTAATATTTTGCGCATCATTTGTTATCCTCAAAGTGGCATAAAAAAAAAAATAAATAAATAAAGTATACACACACTTTTAGCCCAATAGTAATTAATTAAAATCTTGTTGTTAGCCTGGCCAAGTTGATTTACTGATGAGTTTTGATTGTTTTATCTTGTTTTGTTTTCTTTTTTTTTTTAACTGTTTCTCTTGTTTCTCTGGCGCCTAATTCGATGCGCTACTTCAGTTTTAACTTTCAATATTTTTTTCTTTTTTTTTTTTTTGCCCTGCAATATTATTGTTATTGTATAATTACAATAGTTTTACAATTTTTTTTCTTGTTTTTATTTTTGACAAGGTAATTTTAATTTTTTCTTTTTTTGTTTTTTTTTTTGATATATTTACCCTTTGAAAGTGAATGCTATATATATATATATATATATATTGGGGAGTTTTTGTTTTTGATTGCGCTGCGCAATCGGTTAACGATTTTCAATAATGTTTTTCAATAACTTATTGATTGTTTCTCTAATTTTTTTTGTTTTATTAATATTAAAATAAACATTTTGTTGCTCTTCGCTGTCACTTAAAGATTGTAAAGTTTTCCTGCTTCTTTGATTGATATGGACCTTGACAAAAGTCCACAAAAAAAGAAAAAAAAAAAAACAAATTTATTGTGAAAGTGAAATTTGGTTTTGATCCAACTCATAACTGGATCACTAACTTCAAAGTTTCCCACGAATTTCAAATTAATATTCCAATTGCATATAATATTGTTATAAGCCCGCATTATAAATGACAACCCATATACAATGAATTAATGTTAGCCAAATACAGTGAAAGTACCTAAAATTTTAAGAATTGCCAAGAAAAAAAATAAAAATAAAAGAATTATAAAAAAATCAGTTTAAACTAAAATTGAAA